>OW240913.1:211545661-211555928 GCA_933207985.1 Pelobates cultripes | reverse complement strand
AATGCATCCATTACCCCCACACACACACACAATGCAACCCTTACACACAAAGACAATGCATCCTTTGCACACATAACAGAAACACACAATGCATTCCTTACACACACATGCAAACACACACACTGCTTCTCTTACATACACACAGAAACACAATGCATTTCTTACACACACTTAATGCACACACTTACAGACACACACTTTTCATCCCTTATGCATACAAACACATATTCACACAATGCATCCCTTACACACAACCAGAAACACACAAAACATCTCTTATACACAAACACACACTGCTTCCACTACTCACAAACACACTGCATCACTTACACAAACTGGTATCCCTATAAACTACATTCCATAAGCAAACACATTAGATCCTCTACAATAACACATTCCTTACACACTCCACTCCCAGTGAGTGAACTCATGGATGGAACATATAGGTGGACTTATGGGTGGGCCTTATGGGCATACTCACCGTCAGGCCCTGGGGCCCAGACCTTGAGCTGTGTAAGGGGCCCCAAAAATGGAGCTGCTTCCCGTTCTCCCAGAACATTGAATTTTTTGACCACAGTTACAAACGGCCCCCAGAGATCCTGTTCTACACCAGACCAGTGGAGCCAAACTGCAGCCAGAACCCATCACCATCCTCATCTGGTTGAAAGTAGGCAATCTAGTATATTATTAGTGACACTAATCTCTAATTTACCTCACATTAAAGGGACACTATAGTCCCCAGAACCACTGCAGCATATAGTGGTTCTGGTGTCTATAGCCTATCCCTGCAGACTTTTTAATGTAAACACACACTGTGTGCAGCACTGGCGTTAGTTCATATGGCAGATCATATGGGTGGGGCATTGTGATGTCACATGGGTGGGGGGGGGGCAGCAATTTTTTCTTTTGCCTAGGGAGGCAAAAATCCTTGCACCAGTCCTGGGTATAACAGCCCAGAAATGAAAATTAACCCCACCATGACATACCATTTGAAAAAGTAGAGAACCCAGGGTATTCAAAATGGGGTATGTCCAGTCTTTTGTAGTAGCCACTTAGTCACAAAAGTAAGCATTCATGGGGCGGAGTCTGACCGCCAAGCTGCACGGACGTGGGGGACAGGAGCTCCGGTCGGGCAGGCAACAAAATTGGCACAAACGGCAAAAACGAAGCCCAAAGACCACACAAGAGGGCACCACCCACGTCGAGGGTGCACTCTGGTATTGGGTGATACATTTCCAGAGCCAAACAAAAGAAACGCTGACTACAGTCTGCTGGAGTGGAAGCCGGAGAGAGGCGGCTGCTCTCTCCGACACCAGACCCCCTGGGAAACTCTGCTGACTACCTACCCCCCCCCCTCTGGACCGGGGGGAGGACATCCTGGTCCCCATTAGACAAGCAGACCAAGACAGCAAACGAGTAATCTCTACCACACAGCCTGCTAGTGCAGGAAACAACCGAGGCACATCCAAGATGGCCGCCCAGCATGGTACAAGGAAGAAGAAGGTGGGCAATTACCTACCCTTTCATTCCCTGGAAGCACTTGACCGGCTTTGCCTAAGCTTCTGTATGACACTATGTGGCAGGGGAATACCCTACCAATGAGCGGCCCACACAGTGGCCTCGTGGATCCGACCTATTACCCGTAGGCGCCACTATGGACTCAGACCTTCCAAGCGGCTAACAGGCAGAGCCTCACCACGAGGGCGCACGTACCCGCTCCCACTCTCAACAGAGCGAGACCGCCGGGCAAACCATATGCTCCAGCAACTCACCCGAGCACAACATCTCGAACCAGCGAGACGCCAGACAGCACCACAGGGACATGGTCGCATGCAACGCCGACACGCAAACAAAATCCCTGCGGAGCATGGGCGAAACTGGACTGAGGCCCAGAGACTCATGCTACCTGGGCCCTTAGCACACAAGAGTGGGAAAGCCAAACTGGAAGCCCACGCATACAACTCCCCTGAGAGCACGCTTTTCGGGGAATGTACCCTGCCATCAGCAGGCATTGGGTGAACTGATCTCATGATGAAAGGGGACTTAAAACAGGCAACTGACCACCTACCTTCTATCTCCACATGGCATCTTATACTTCTCACTCACATAGTCAGCCAGCACAACCTATGTTTACTACCCTGTTCAAGCCTGATGTTTCTAATGTAAAAATGTGCTTGTTGTTAACTTTTTTCCTTGTTTTAAATGCGCATACATTTAAACAGCTAGCTTGCTTTACACCCTAGGTGCAATTCGCAATGCTCTATACGTGTCTAACTTAACAAAAACGCTGTTTTATAGCTTGAGATTTTCATATAATATACAGCGATGACACTCACTATAATCACTAATTAACTCACTATGTTTAACCAGCATGTGCCTAGCCTGTCTTGTTAGCCATAAGCTGTACGCTTTAGGAAACAACAAGCGAATTGTACAGTATTGTTTTCTCATAAGCATGCAAGCCGGTCGATCTCACCACGAGGCCTCAAGCTAGTCGCACTAACTTAGCTTAAACCATATTGTTAATAGCTTGTTTGCTGTATCGTTACCTTTTTCACTTAAAAAAAAAACTGTATGCATGTCCAACTTGCCACAATACTGCCATCATATATCTATGAAAACTGAGCCTGTCAATGCTGTTGTGGTGACACAGACACTGTTGTAACTACCTGCATACCAAAAATAAAGAATTATAAAAAAAAAAAAAGTAAGCATTCATATTTGTTTTTTGCATTTTTTACATAAAAACTTCACTTTTACTGGTGATATCATCGTCCTGATAAGTTTTACTATTTTGAAAAACTCATATTTGTATTCAGCAAAGTCTCCCAAGTATAACAATACCCTCATGAACAGGTTTTATGGTGTTTTTGGAAACATACAGGGTCAATATAGGGCTTGCCCATTTCAGTTTGCCATATTGGTTTGTTGGGTTTATGTTGCCTTTTGAGACCATATGGTAGCCCATGAATGTGAATTAACACCATCATGGCATACCATTTGCAAATGTAGACAACCTAGGGTATTCAAAATGGGGTATGTCCGGTCTTTTGTAGCAGCCACTTAGTCACAAACACTGACCAAAGTTTGCGTTTTTATTTGTTTTTCTGCATTTTTTTAAAACAAAAACTGCACTTTTACTGGTGATATCATTGTTGGGATAAGTTTTACTTTTTAAAACATTCATATTTGTGTTCCGCGACATCTCCCGAGTATTATGGTTTAGGTATTAAGGTTTTATGGTGTTTTGGAAAGTTACAGGGTTAAATATAGGGCTTGCCAATTAAATTCTCTGGACTGTCTGCCCGTCCCTCAATGTAAAAAAAAAAAGATTTTAAAGTATATATATTTTTATTTTTATATATGTTGGAAGGCCATTTGGCCTGAATTTGTGGGAGGACTTATGATCCTATATAAACCCTACCCCCCTACTTACCTTTGTCGTGCAAGCTGTCTCCATAGTTACCTGCACTTCCGGTTCGTTGTTCCCGCCAAGTCCTGTCTCAAGCAGTCTCTAGCAAGCAGTCCGTCATCAGCAGCAACTGGCGCGTCCCCGTAAGCATAAACGTGGGAAATGGCGTTCGGCTATTTCCCACGTTCGGGCCTAAAAACGTGTGGATAGGCTCCCTTCATTACTTACCCATTCATACTCTTACTCTGTTCGTGTACTTCTGCGTTCGTGTGGCTAACAGCCGACCGCAGAGTACACACTCCTGTCGCTTACATTTTCGTATAAACTAATTACCGACCGCACTAAACAAACTTACTTTCGACTATTTTCATCCGTTCGTTTGGTCGTTCAGCCGAACACATATACATTGGCTTTTGTTTAAAATTTGTTTGTATGCTCCATTTAACCGAACACAGGAGTTCTTTCTCATTACAGTTCTCCTGTTCATTTGTTTACTGAAAGCAAGAGGCTACAATGTTTAAATTCTCAAATCTACTGTAATTGTACATAGTTTGGCTCTTAAAGTCACCACTGGTTAAATAATATGTGTTTCTAATTTTCCCGCCCATGGTCACATAATTATGGGACTCCTATCTTTTACAGGGTAAATCTTCTTAAAGCACAGTTTGACCACTTTTCTCTTATCAGTTACGTTTAAAAAAATACACCTCCAGGCATTATCATACCCTGCCAGGACTTAGGCTATTGTACTTTCCCTTATGTATTAGTCTTCTACGCAACTATGGTCTCTCCGCTCATAAATTAAGCCTTACGGTCCTTTTTCACCAGGCTCTTTACAGACCATTAGCACGATTTAAAACCTCCGTTCTTTAAAAGCCCTTTTATACTGGTTCCTTACACTTAGACTGCATATGTTTTTTGGGTTTTACTACTTATATTTTCCTTCCAACAAAGCTCCAAGAAGAGGTACCCAGTATCCCACGTTTCTGTAACAGGTAAGAAGGTTTACCATTTTGCGTTCTCCCTTGAGGCCTCATTCAGCCTCCACGGCCTCATACACCACCTCCAAAAAGTGGGTTCTAAACTTCAAAAGGGCCAGATCTGAGATTCCTCACGGCGAGTAAACATCAATCACACAAACCTACACCACCTTGCTACTACTTATACTTTTCTTCAAACAAAGCTCCAATAAGAGATACCCAGTATCCCGCATTTCGGTAACAGGTAAGAAGGTTTACTATTTTACATTTTCCCTTGAGGCCTCATTCAGCCTCCACTGCCTCATACAGCCCCCACCAATCAAAGTGGTTTCTAAACTTCGAGACGTACCTGGTTTAAGATTCCTCACAAATGTCAACCACAATCTCATAATCATAATCCACCGTATTACTACTATATTTAATGGTACATGTTTTGTCATTCATTTCTACATATCATTACCAAGTCCTACGCCATCGACAACCTACAGGCTACCTGGTTCCCTGCTTTGCAGTATCAGGTATTGGTAATCTTACTCACTACGATTACGTTTCTCCTTAAGGCCTCACTTCGCCTTCGTAGCATTCAAATAAAATTCACATTGTGGGACCGCAGGGGCTTGTCTCTAATTGACGGACCAACGTTCAGGTCCCTCAGCTTACCCGAGTTCTTACATTACAGTATTTCTGATACACACCTAACCATACGTTCAACAGTTTTACACTCATTTAACCAGTGGCACGCCTCAGGCCCACTAGCATCTTTTTCCCTAAGGTTTTCCGGACCGGGCCAGTTCCCTGCAGAAGCAAGAATATATAGTAATCTTCCTGCGCATCAAAGAAAGAGGACAAACATTGAAGGTTTACGTATCTACATACGTTATATCACACCATTCTAAGAGACAAGCCCCATCAGGCTAGAGAACTGGCATTGAGGGTTAGGCGCTGGCCTTAGCTATCCTAAGTAATACTACGGTCCCTCGAGGTCTACACCCCACCTCATACACAGAGGTTTCAGCCCTACGATCAAATCATAGTTAGCCACCTCGCTCGCCCTTCTTTAGGGCTAGAGTTAGGGCCTCCCAAGTCACGGCCACACGTTTTGATTCTCTTACAGTCATCGAGAGGCCGACATCCTGCCACCACAAAAATCCCTTGGCCCAAATCATAGGTAGAGCCTCTCTCCGCCACTTGCCACTAGCAGGGCCTCACCTGTCACTTGGTTCTAGGTAAATTCTTCGCCTCAGCACTAGCTAGCAGGCCAGTTCTCAGAAGGTCTCATCCACACCTCTAAGACACATTACTTATCCAAATCACTATTTCTTTTTCAGAATGTCACAAGTATCCATTCCAATAATCGGTCTGCTGTTGGACGGAATACCCAGCACACCAGTCTGGCCTGGGTCTCCAAAGGAATCCCTCACCCCTTCTACCCTCAGTTACCTGGGATTCTGGCACATTCCAAAAATATCAGCAGAGCTCAGACACAGGGGTATCCCCTCCCCAGCCACTGCCAGTAAGGCAGAACTACATAGGCTCAGACCAACAGGCCCAGCTCTAGTTCACAAGGGCCGTCAGCTTTCTCCTCAGATTCAGGAGGCCCGGTCGCTATCCTGGCCAGCCACCAGGTGTCTCCTTAAGCCTGGCAGGCACTCACCTGGCGATCTCGGTCATACAGTCTGGTTTACCCCTCATTTCCTTCCCCGTCCCCCACCACCCACTATCACTACTCCATCCGTCTCACCGGCACACTCTGTTCCAATTTCCACAGAGAAGGTAATTCTCAATGGAAAGAATGTTAAACTAACATCACTACTTAACTTCACAAGACACCATTCAGTACTAAGGTTACATTCATGGTGACATTTCAGTAGTCCTAAACAGCCAGACCACGACTTAACAAAGCTTTCCATTCCTCTGTTTATCATTGCCTCTCGCATAGAGTCAGCCTCTTCCACTTCTCACCACTCCTTCACCCCACGCACTAGTCAGGGAGGTGGCCAGAGGGACTAGCCGGGCTGACCATTTCATTTCTGGGGAAGGCTCGGGTACACTATTCTTTGATAAGGGGGTATGCTATTTCACAACATGCAGGGTTTTGCCCATCTGCTCCAGAACCCACACCTAATCCCCACAACGTCTGTCACCTAAGATACGACCAACTAGGTTAACATTGATATCCTGGAATACTATCTGCATTTACACTCAGCTAGGCATCTGGTAGATTCTGGTGCTGGGTTTCTCACAGGGATTCACACGGGCCTTATCACCATTCCCACAGGTACACTCGTATGCCCTAACCTATTATCTGCACCCATTGACCCTCTTACGGTGGACCACCTTCTGTCCACAGCAGTCAAATGCTGGTTTCACGATCGCTTCCTTCCGGTCTTCACACTTCTCATCTTGGCGTACCCCATCGAGGTAGCCATTCACTATATCCTTAATACTGATCATAGACCTCTTCCGCACCGCACTCTACATCCATTCCCAGCATCAAACTCCCTCATTCCCGCCATAAAGTTCTCATTGCACTACGAAAATCGACCATGCCATACAAGCTATCACTTCAGTAAGTAGTAAGGCTTGGTTGAGCAAGACAGACTTATCCAACACCTTTAATCTACTACCTATTCACCCTTCACTATGGCACCTGGCCATCCTCACTAACCATTTTTGTGGCTGATTTACAGGCTGACTTGGCTGGCAGCAACCTCTCAGCTCTTTTTAGTCTGCCTTTACATTCCTGGCGTCCACAACACAGCCGTTGACGCTCTTTCACGCTCAGTTCAAGGTCTTCTTTTAGGCACCCCCTACGTCCTACTACGTACCATCCAGGATACCACCATTCCATGAGCTAATTTTGGACTGAGCACACAATTGCACCTCGTACAGTTACACACGCAGTTTCACGACTACTATATCACTCACTCTAGGGCTTTGCATATTGTACCATGCCACAAGTAGAGTTTGCTTGATTCATGACTCTTGCAGTTAAACTATTGTAATTTTTTCCTCTTCCTCTAAACCTACAAATCAAGCATCTTATTTATACCTCTAATGCTGTCACTCCGTTTTTTACGTATCCAAGGTCAGCCACACACTATCAGTACTAATCCATTACTTCACGTCTAAAACTTCCATTAAGGTAAGCTACATCATGGCAAACTTTCAGTACACAAGCTGTATAAACTTGCAATAAAGTGTGTTTTTCTTTGAATCCTCTTTTGCCCACTTTTACAGGTCTACTCGTACGTTGGTTTCGGCACACCTCAACCAACTTTGCTTCTCCTTCTACATTCCATTACGTATTAAATAAATTTCAAGCACAAGTTGGAAGGCCATTTGGCCTGAATTTGTGGGAGGAGTTATGATCCTATATAAACCCTACCCACTACTTACCTTTGTTGTGCAAGCTGTTTGTCCCCACCCACCTACACCCATATTTATTAACAATTCACCTTGTGGGCCCTCTTTTACAGGCTACTCGTACGTTAGTTTCGGCACACCTCAACCAACTTTACTTCTCCTTCTACATTCCATTACGTATTATATAAATTCCGAGCACAAATATATATATCTATGTTCAGATGTTCATTGGCAAACTTCAGACGGGCCTGTACATGTCCTTTCTTAAGCAGGGGGAACTTGAGGGTGCTCCAGCATTTCAGTCCTTCGCGATTCAGTGTGTTACCAATTGTTTTCTTGGTGACAATGGTCCCAGCTGCCTTGAGATCATTAACAAGATCCTCCCATGTAGTTCTGTGCTGATTCCTCACCGTTCTCATGATCATTGAAACTCCATGAGGTGAGGTGAAGCACCAAACCTAGGGGAACTGACAGTTATTTTGGGTTTCTTCCAGTGGCGTACACATGACTCACGGGGCCCCGGTGCAAAAATTGATCCGTGGACCCCCCGCGCGCTTACTCGGCGCGGGTCGGGGTCGCAACACATGGTGGCGGGCACCTGGTCGCAGGGGTTGCAGGGCTGCGACCCCACGACTGCGGTATGCACACACACTTAAAGGACCACTACAGACACCCAGATCACATCAGCTCAATGAAGTGGTCTGGGTGCCAGGTCCCTCTAGTTTTAACCCTGCAGCTGAAAACATAGCGGTTTCAGAGAAACGGCTATGTTTCACTGAGGGTTAATCCAGCCTCTGGTGGCTGTCTCATTGACAGTAGTGATGTACCGAACGGTTCGCCAGCGAACGGTTCCTGGCGAACATAGCATGTTCGCGTTCGCCACGGCGGGCGAACATATGCGCGGTTCGACCCGCCTCCTATTCGTCATCATTGAGTAAACTTTGACCCTGTACCTCACGGTCAGCAGACACATTCCAGCCAGTGCTTGGCACAGCCTCCCTAGCAGACCCTCCCACCTGCTGGACAGCATCCATTTTAGATTCATTCTCAAGCTGCATGCTTAGTAAGAGGAGGGAAAGTGTAGCTGCTGTTCATAAGATAGGGAAAAGCATAGCTAGGTTAGGGATAAGGGTATGCTTTTTTTGGATTTTTTTTTTCTATCTAATGTAAATGCACTTAGTTGTCTACCACTGCTGCCAGCTTCTGTGTCAGGCTCACAGTGCCCATTTCCCCAGTCAGTGCCACCAATTACATCTGGTGTCACAATAGCTTGGATTTAAAAACAAAAAACTTTTTTCACTGTTATAGATTGAATAGAAGGCAGTTGTCTGCCACCTTTGCCAGCTTCTGTGTCAGGCTCACAGTGCATATGTACCCATTTCCCAGTCAGTGCCACCAATACATCTGGTGTCACAATGCTTAGTTAAAAAGCTTTTCACTGTTATAGATTGAATAGCAGTCCAGTTGTCTGCCACTGCCAGCTTCTGTGTCAGGGCTCACAGTGCATACTGTGCCCATTTCCCAGTCAGTGCCACCAATTACATCTGGTGTCACAATAGCTTGGTTAAAACAAAAACTTTTTTACTGTTATAGATTGAATAGCAGTCCAGTGTCCTTAAAGCGGGTGTGTGCAGCTAACAGTGGATAGCAGCTGACAAGTGCCACTAATTAGATCTGGTGTCACAATAGTTTGGATTTAAAAAAATAATCTTTTTCACTGTTATAGATTGAATAGCAGTCAGTGTCCTTAAGCGGGTGTATTCGCTAACAGTGGATGCAGCAAGTTATACATAATTGAATCCTGTGTCACAATAGTTTTGGATTTAAAAAAAAAATAATCTTTTTTCACTGTTATAGATTGAATAGCAGTCAGTGTCCTTAAAGCGGGTGTGTTACGCTAACAGTGGATACGCTGACAAGTGCCACTATTAGATCCTGTGTCACAATAGCTTGGATTTAAAAACAAAAAACTTTTTTTACTGTTATAGATTGAATAGCAGTCAGTGTGCTTAAAGCGGGTGTGTTACGCTAACAGTGGATACGCTGACAAGTGCCACTAATTAGATCTGGTGTCACAATAGTTTGGATTTAAAAACAAAAAACTTTTTTTACTGTTATAGATTGAATGGCAGTCAGTATCCTTAAAGCGGGTGTGTTACGCTAACAGTGGATACGCTGACAAGTGCCACTAATTAGATCTGGTGTCACAATAGTTTGGATTTAAAGGAAAAAAAACTTTTTTCACTGTTATGATTGGAATAGCAGTCAGTGTCGCCAAAAGCGGGTGTGATGCGGCTAGCGATGGATAATTACTAATTAGATCTGGTGTCACCGTAGTTTGGATTTAAAAAAAAAAAAATCTTTTTTCACTGTTATAGATTGAATAGCAGTCAGTGTCCTTAAAGCGGGTGTGTTACGCTAACAGTGGATACGCTGACAAGTGCCACTAATTAGATCCTGTGTCACAATAGTTTGGATTTAAAAAAAATAATAATCTTTTTTCACTATT
>OW240913.1:211519949-211545561 GCA_933207985.1 Pelobates cultripes | reverse complement strand
GAGACTGACTGTCTCCCCTTTAAATACACCGCTCTGCTGCTGCTGTTGGAGACTGACTGTCTCCCCTTTAGATGCACAGTCCTGCTGCTGGAGACCGACCGTCTCCCCTTTGGTTACCCATCTCTGCTGCTGGAGGGGGAGACCGACTGTCTCCCCTTTGGCTAAACAGCCCTGTCGCTGGGGGGCAGGACCGACCGCCCCTACCCCCTGTGCTGGCAGTGTAGAGACTACGGTCCCATCTGCACAGTTGTGGGGCTTACTGCCTCCCCCTGATACATTAAGCTGCCGCTGGGGAGAGGGGGTAACATGCTCCTCTCTCATACATACTTCCAGCTGCGGGGAAGGGAGACCGACTGTCTCTGCTCCCAATACAGAGTCCTGCTGCTGGGGAAAGGAGACTGGGCTCTCTATTCCCGGTAGGACACTCTGCCGCTGGGGAATGGAGACGGGGCTCACAATTCCCAATAATCTGTGCTGCCGCTGGGGAATGGAGACTGGGCTCCCAATTCCCAAAACATCATACTGCCGCTGGGGAATGGAGACTGGGCTCCCAATTCCCAAAAAATCACGCTGCCGCTGGGGAGGGAGGACACTGCCCTCCTCTCCCTGGACTTCACACTGCCTTCCCGGCATATCACTTGGCTGCTGGGGGGCAGGAACAACTACCTCTGCCCCCTGTAACTCAGCCTGTTGCTGGGGAGGGAGGACACTGCTCTCCTCTCCCTGTACTTCACACTGCCTTCCCGGCATATCACTTTGCTGCTGGGGGGCAGGAACAACTACCTCTGCCCCCTGTAACTCAGCCTGCCGCTGGGGAGGGAGGACGCTGCTCTCCTCTCCCTGCACTTTACGCTGCCTTCCCGGCATATCACTCTGCTGCTGGGGGGCAGGAACAACTACCTCTGCCCCCTGTAACTCAGCCTGCCACTGGGGAGGGAGGATACTGCTCTCCTCTCCCTGCACTTTACACTGCCGCTGGGGAATGGAGACTGGGCTCCCAATTCCCTGCAGGACCGGTGGAGAGACCTCGGTCCCATCTCCACCGGCCACCTGGGGTTCTTCCCAGTAAAACTGTACCATCTCGTCCCCTCTGAATGGGTCTGGCTCTGGCTCTGTCACCTTGCTGTCCTGCTGAATCTTCTCAATGGAGTGGAAGAGATCTCGGTAGTCCTGCTCCAGTTCCCACTCCAGGGTTGCCAGGTGAGCCAGGTCTTGCTCAATGTCGTGAGTGTCGTCCCAGTCATACCTGCTCTCCCTCCACTCCAAGAGATCACTGAACCGGGCTTGTGTAGGGCTCCCAAATTCAGGCTCTGAAAAAGCCTACCATAACAAGCCAGGACCATCAAACTCCTCTCCCTCTGGCTTGTCATGCTCGGCTGTCCAGGGCAGGTACTGTGCCCCATACCACCAGAGCGCCTGGTATGCATCTTCCAGCCAAATCTCCCGCCATACCCGGTGCTCCAATTCCTTCACCCATTCATCTAGGGGCTGCTCTCCCAGGAAGGGCATCCGCAGGGCCACTTGCTTCTGCAACCGCTGCTCTTCGCTGGGGAGACTCTCACCCCGCTGGTACTGTACATTATCCAGGGCCTGGTACCAGATGCCTTTCCTTAATGCATCCCGGCCATCCAGGTCCTCCTCCTCGTATGACACTGCTGGTTCCATGCTGTTGCTGTCAGGGTCGCTGTACTCAGACATGCGTTGCCCTCAAATTGTAAATCCACGGAATGGTGTCGCCTGTAGCTGTCCTGTAGTCTGTGGGAACGATCCCACCGCTGCCACCAATTGTAACGGACCGTTTTGCACACAAGGGGTAAAAACCGCTTAGACGATAATCCCCCTTTCAGAGACAGGCACAGCTACTGTAGAATCACCAAAGCTCACGAACCGCCAATAAGTGAATGCTCCAAACTCCCGAACGGCATACAAGGGAATAAGGTAGCACTTCAAATAAACTAACAGGAACCATACGAATAGCTGCTAGCAGGCGAACAGGAAAAGCTTCCAAGCGGCTTACACTCCTGGCAATCAGTCCTTAGCAGCATACAGTAAATCCCCCCAAAGACGAGACAAGGCTCCGTGTTGAGGGTCAAGCAGTGGTCTGAGGTGCTGGCACACCCAGCCTGGTTTTTATTACAGTGTTTCAAATACAGGACCACCCACAGGGAGCGATAAAACAACCAATCATATCACAGTTACATCCCACATATTCCCTCCCCTTATCCTGAGAGGAAACTCAATTATACAAACAGTTAAAACATACTTTCTACCCAACTTTCATAACTCCAAAACCATACATCACATTCACATAAAATTACATATTCTCAATCAATCCATTCAGGGAAACAACATATTCAAAAATGGCACAAATCAGACAAGGGGTTCAAAAGTTGGTAAAAAGTCCTTTGTGACTAAATGAAGCATGGCTTTCTGGCCCAAACCAGTTTCAGAGTCTTCTATCCTGGAGATAAGTAATTCAATTATCTCCCAGGATAGACACAAGACTCCATTAAGCACATGGTTGCAAAAAGACACAAAACACTTTAAAATACATAAAGTCACATTTATTACATAAAACACAGACATGTAACATATCCCCAGATAGCTCAGGTCCGAGCGCACATTATTAAGTGAATGGCGCTCAGACCACACGAATTCAGTTTAATCGCCATGGAGCTAAAGTCTTTACAGTCAGTTTCATACAAATGGGCTCCATGGGATTCCTATCTGGGGTATAACACATTCAAACAAATCTACCGAACCCCAGGCAGAAAAGCACGAATACAGCTTTTCTGCAGGCAAAAATAAAGTCTTTTAAAAGGGGGCCATAGTCCAAAGGCAGCAGGCGAGCAACCAGGCTTCTCCAATGCAATGTGGCGAGATTGGTCTCGTCACAATAATTATGATATATGATTATATATATCATATGATATTATTATGATTAGAAAGATAAATCTCAATTGGATACTTTCGTAACCTGATATTAAAGTACTGGACATGACACACAAAAAAATAAAAAAAATAAAGTGTCTAGATAAAAATGGCTAAATTACTAGAATGGATACAAAACTAATATTCATTTTGGTATAGTTTTTCTCTGATTGTAGCCAGGCTAACGCGACTTGAGGAAGTAGTCACTTATGTTGCGGCCTAGGGAGTGGGTAGTAGGGATCTATGCTGGATCGGTTAGGTGGCTAGGTCCTATGTCCCCCATGTTTCCTCAAGTGAAGTTGAGCAGGCTTCAACAGAATTGAGCGTTGCTAGCGCAGAGACAGTCCCCGTTAGAGTGAACCTACAGTATCCATTTGTTTGATTTAGTGCCCGGGACCAGCGCATGTCTTGGATCAGGGCCGCCAGGTGGCCTCCCCTGTCTGCATCTACTCCATCCCAGGCCGCACAACCGCAGTCATTTGCCCCGGCTATGGCCGCGCTTTTAAGCATGTATAACTCGCAATATGGGTTGTGGGTTGGTCACAGTGGCTTTGTAAGGTCTGCTAGCGGGTGGTCAGAGGTTCTGGGCTCAGGCCTGTCCCCATATATACTGTGTAAATTATGACTGTGGCAATTGAACATACTTACTGTGAGATTTTACTAATAGCTACGAGTTAACCAAAACAAATATATAATAGGCTGAAATATATGCTTAGCAAGGTGATACTAGCGACTTATGAAGGACTCACAGAGCGGCGCAGTTCATGAGTCTGCGCTGTGCCAGGTGATGTATTGTGGAGCAGGGAGTGTGCAGCACTCGAGGGTCACTTGGTCCTCAGTCCCCATTCGTTCAGCAGAGCTATCCCTTGTTCTGGGGTGTGGATAGTGATTGTTTCTCCGCCTCTGGATTCCGTGGTTCCGCAGGTCAGCCGTGACTGGGTTGAATTCTCGTATGCGTACGCTTTTGTACTCCTCATGCGGGTCAGGCTTGCTTCTGCTGAATCAAAGAACCAGCTCCTTTATGTGGTAGTAATGTGCCCGGAGAAGGACGTCGGGGGGGCGTTGTGTCCGGAAGATATTTCGGTTTGGGGACCCTGTCCACAAGCAGCAAGTCTGCAGGTATTCCCGGTGCATAGGTGTGCATGAGGCCCCTCAGATATACTTGGAGGTCACTTGGCAGTATGGTTTCAGGGACTCCTCTTAGACGCAGGTTATTTTGTCACACCCTTTCCTCGGCATCCACCATACGAGTTTCCATTATCTCCAGCCTGTGTTCCAGGGCTTGGATGTGGTCAGCCATCTTATTTTGTGCAGAGGTTAGTTCTTTGCATACCTTTTCCACGCGGGTCACTCTATTAGTGAGGCATAAGACTTTTGTCTTCAGTTGATCTGCAGTGGATTACCACGAGGTAATTAGCTTGGTGGACATAGCTTCCATTGCGCGCTTGAAGAAGTCTTTGGCAAGGCTTTCAGGTGGCAGCGGTGTATTTGGAGAGGCCATGTGGCTGCTGATTTCCCCGCTCTCAGTGCTGTCACGTAGGGCCAGCCGCTCGGTAAGTTTGTCGGTTTGTGGCCGAAAAAGTTTTGCTTGTCGTTTTTCAAGGAGGCTTTTTTGTTCTTATATGCTAAGACACGTTGATTTTGGAGTGATTTCTGCTATATTGGTTGTCATTCGTTCTGGAGCCCATGTGCCGGAGCAAAATTCTATGTGACCATCTTGCTCGGCGGTGAGCCATGCCCCCACACAAAGCATTTTAGCAAGCTACTGTGCTTCTGAGGTCTGGAGTGTCGCTTTAAGTGTAATCAGATGATATTCACCAATTACTGTTTGTTTTTGTAAATAGCAATAATCAGAGATCCGCTTAGAGGAACATCAATACAACTTTAATGCATTTGATAGATTGTGGCCTCATTAATATGCTGTATTTATTGCAAGCTCTTTTTGTTTTTTTTTTTGTTTTTTTGTTTTTTAATTATGGCATTTGCACAAATAAATAAATAAATAAATGTTTTGCATAATGCTGCATAAGCCTGCCTCCTTAGCCATAACTCCCTCATGCCAGAAAGACTTTCTTATCAAAAGTATGCACACAGTCTCAGCCCCAACAATACTTAGTGAGCGGCTTTTTTCACAACCTGACTGCAGACAGTCAGAGAAACTACAAACAGGAAGTGATATCTTTACCATATGCCTCCCTTGGTGCTTTGGTGAGCTGTGTGGATATCTTAGATAAGGAAGTATTTTTCTGGAGTGAGAGGTATGTCTGTAGAGGCAGGCATATGGTGCAGTATTCTGCAAAACGTTTAAGATTTGGCTAGATGTCAGGTGGTGCTAGAATATTACGTTTGTAAGTAGTAGGCAACCACTGAATTAAGGTACCTATAAAGTTTTTAAATTTTAACTGTGCTGTGCTATTTACACTCCATGGCTGATTTGGCCCCCATTGATAAGGAGTGGCTCGGTCTAGTGATTTAATTCCTAATTGGGAGAGAACTAAACAGACTACAAAGGCATAATCTATACTCCAAAACCACTTCATTATGCTACAGTTGTTTTGGCGTTTGGCATGTCCCTTCAAACCACATGACTTACCAACAAACCAATATTGAAATGAATGCTGCATTGATGTAGGTAAGTTAATAAATTAGTGACTGTCATTTTTAACAGTAGGATTATTCTTAGATCTGGGGAAAGGTTTTAAAGGACACTGTAAAAGATCTAAACAGTCAACAATAAATTAAAAAAGTAATGGTAATACCACTGACATTTTTTTATTTGAAAAAATATAGATAATTTAACAATAGCTGTTACACATGTTGCCACCTTTTAATACCTACCACTTGCTTGTGGCGCAATGTCCAATGGTGCTTTATCTTGGGATTCCATTTTGCTGAAGTCATCAATATGCTTTTCCACAACTTCTCGTATTAACACTGAAATTAAAAGAAAATTACTGTTACACAGTGCGTATAGTTATGACTATAATAAGTCATAATTATGATATGATTATATATCATATGATATTATTATGATTAGAAAGATAAATCTCAATTGGATACTTTCGTAAGCTAATTTTAAAGTACTGGACATGAAAAAAAAAAAAAAGTGTCTAGCTAAAAATGACTAACTTACTAGAATGGATACAACACTAATCTTCATTTTGGTGTAGTTTTTCTCTGATTGTAGCCAGGCTAACGCGACTTGAGGAAGAAGTCACTTATGTTAAGAGTGGTCAATTCAAATGTTAAATGGCAATAACAAAACAAAATTAAAATGCGGGGTTGAAGTCCAAGAAAGTACATTAAACAGCCTCCTCCTTCTAAGGTTTAGTACAATTTATTCAGTGCATCAATAGGACTTGCCAAGAGTCATGTTCTGAAAAGTGTCACAAATATGTAAAAGGGGAAGAGTTACCAATGGAACGTGCCTGTTACACTAGTTTCCACAATGTTTGTATACTCTGTTTTTTGCAGAACACAACACTTTGATAAATTTTATGACTTACAGTCAAGCATTGTTCTTCCCAAGTTATTCTTCTGAAGGTTTTTCTCCACCTCTTCCATCAACCACGGCATGAATACGGTTTCAACATCTATGCAATACAAAATTTGATAAGGACATGTTTGGGCCTAAACTTGTATTAAAAAATTATAATTATTTATAAAAAGATTGAACTTAAACATTAAAAAAATTAAACACTCCAAATGAATTAATACATCACATTTATTTAAAAAGTTTTGATAGTAAAATAATTGAACCTTGAACCATCATGAGCTAGCTCTATCATCATGTTACCCCTATCACTCTGCACATTTACACACTAATCTTCCAAAGGAAATGCGCTCTGCACTCACACGGCACACTGACCCACCACACATACATTAAAACACGTTATTCCTACACATCAATGCACAACACTGCCTTTCAAACATATAAATGTTTGTAGACATTTGAGCTGGTGAGTTATTTTAGGCCTGGCTAGTTAGGACTTTGCGAACCTTGAACAGTTAAATATAAGTTACCAATGTAAAAAAAAAAAAAAAAAAAAAATTATCTCTGTGTTGATTCTCTTTTTGACAGACAGCAGATACAGATGAGACAATTGCATGCAGATATAAGTTATGGTTCACATTATACAAGCACTGAACCCCTAAACACAACATGATTTCATAAATATTACTGCTCATCATTTACCCTTTAAGGGCGGAGGCAACAGTCCAAC
Organism: Pelobates cultripes; assembly: GCA_933207985.1. Lineage (NCBI taxonomy): Eukaryota > Metazoa > Chordata > Amphibia > Anura > Pelobatidae > Pelobates > Pelobates cultripes. The sequence goes on along the minus strand of OW240913.1, from coordinate 211,538,407 downwards.
ATGACACTTTTTTTTTACAGTTTTACTTATAATATTTTTTACAAATAAAGTGCAACTACAGGAATAAACCTCAACATAGATTTTACCTTAGCCCTAAATAAACCCTACCCCTAACAATACACATACCATATCCTTATCTCTACACTCATCCTAACTGAGCATTAACCCTAACCCAGCATTAACCCTTTACTTACACTAACCCTACCTCTATAAGCCTAACCCTAGCCTAATTAACCCTAACTCAGATGTATTCCATCTGCTGACATCAGTACAATCAGCAGAGGGATTTTCCAGCTCACACAGTAAAGGAGGGTTCTTTAGTGAGTGATTGCAGCATGAGAGGTAGATCTTCCTCTCATGCTGCAGCTCCTGCATGTTGTCCCTGCCATTCACCATGTTATCAGTGCTGGAGAGCAGGCACAGCCCATTGTCGATTGTTGTTGGCAGGAGGAGGCATGCAGGGAGATCCTGGAGGTTTCCCTCTGTATGGGGCATCACAGCGGCTGAACACCATCAGTCAGTCACTTTGATTTAAAGGGCTACATGCAGTGTTCATTTTAAGTACTGCATTCAGCTCATCTATCAGACAGGGACCACTAAATAATTCCCCACATATTGATTAATGACTGGGTCTCCTTGGTTCAAGCAGGGATTTAACCCTGCTTGCTTCAAAAGCAAAGGATGTTCCATGCCATCCTTATACCATAAAAATACCACTTTTTTAAGGATTGCATGGAACGTTCTTATGTCATTTTGCAGTAAAAATTTAACTTAAATAAATAATAATTCTAAGTGAAAATACCTCTTTCTACAGAGTCGTAAAAATAACCATTTTCCTTAAGGCTGCTGAAAACAGAAGGAACAAGATCAGCAAGATACTGTTGTGCAAATGCACGGGCTGCAACTTTCTCTGCAGTTTCCTTCTCCTTGAGAAGCATTTCACGTTGCTGTTTCATGCGCCTTTCCTGAAAAATAACAAAATAAAATAAAATATATGTGTTGCATATGCCTTTATTTTACTTAGAAACAGTACAAAAAATATGTAACAAATTAGAAGAATTTTTTGTGCAATTAATAGTCTAATACACAAAGATTAACTATTTAGAGCACCACTTCCTTATATTTTTTGGTCGACCTGGGACTCAAATCTGTTCTCCGGCCCTGTCACCTGGCTCAAACCCTTATAGTGTACCCACTCGGCAGCCCTGTCAATATGGTCAGCAGGTACATTCTCCACACCCCTCCAAAACCTAGCCTATATCTATTGGTGCCCATTCCTTGTGCCTCTCCTTTCACTGTGAGTGTGGGAAGAATAAACCATATGTAAGGGAAGGAAAAAATATTGGTGTGGGAGAAAACACTGGAATGGAGTGTAAAGAGCTGGAAACTGTGGTGCTTACTAGGAGAGAGGTGAACAATGAACAAGTTATTGATTGGAGAAAGTGCTAGAAGGAGAAGAGGATACAGGACAGGCACAGAAACACATGAAGATACATGGTAGGACAACAGGAAAATAAAGATAAGAAATCCAAGAAAAAGCAATATAAAATGAGAATTAAAGGGGCATTAAATGCAGTAAATATAGTGGTAGTAAAAACGTACATAATTTTGGAATAAGTATTCAATTTGTCAGTAAAACAGAGAAAAATAAACGTAACTCCCATAAAATAAATTTTAATTTGGAACAGAGACTGTGATAAGAAAAGAGATGACACAAAAGCCTCCTTCGTGCAATACATTCCTTGGGGGACCAACTGCCTGTTGGCATTATGGGTGGTGCGGATTTCAACTGGAGGCCATAAATTGCCCAAGATAGTTCAACCACTCACTAACTGAATGTGAAACGACAGAGGATAACAGTAATCTGCTGGTAAGTTACACATTTTAGGGACACTATAATCACCAAAGTAACGTTGCCTTAATGAAGCAGTTTTGGTGTATAGATCATGCCCCTATAGTCTCACTGCTCAGATATCTGCCATTTAGGAGTTCAAGCACTTTGTTTATACAGCCTTAGTCACACCTCCTTGCATGTGACTTACACAGCCTTCCTTAACTCTTCTATACACAAGTTTTTTTCGTGCAGGCCATGTCAGTCACAGCCAGTGTATATGTTGCTATGGCTGCATAAACAGAATCAAAAATGATTTTGCTTCTAAATGGTAATGAATTGAGCAGTGAGACTTTAGAGTCATAATCTATACATCAAAACTGCTTCATTAAGCTAACGTTTTTCTGACTTTATGATGTATTTTTTATTTTATTTTAACATTTTATATATTTTTAAGCATTACCTCTATAATAAATTGAAAAAGGAATGAAAGGCATAGAAATTGGTCCAGAAACAAAATGTGCATTTAAAGTCAGGGAAGTGTGGCACCAGTGGTGGTGTAGCAAAAAAACAAAAAAAACCAAACAAAAACAATTTAAAAAAATATATATATATATATATATATATTCATATTCTTCTTAGCTTCTAGACCTCACATATCTGGGGAAGATTATGTAGATGCTTGAAGGAAGGAACAATAGCTTTGAAGAGATAAAGAAGGAGGCAGGAGTACAGAACAGACAATATATCGGTGAATCCATTTCTAATAATTTACTCCAATAAACAGCTTAGAATCTGTATAGGTATATGTGGTTCTCACCAGAGAATAATTTTCAGCCACCTATGCACTGTAATACATATATAAAATATATGTCATTATAATGGTCTGTTAATATTAAAAATAAATAAAATGTAAAACAAATTGTGGGAGACATAGCTATTTAGCTAATTATCTATATTTAAGACAAACACATTGCAGTATGCAAATGCACCACAAAACAAGACGTTGGAAATGTAATTTGAAGTAAGCAAAGGTATCTGAAATATCTATACTATACATAGGGATCTGGAGAGGTCAGAGGTTGGAAGAAGGGTCTAAAATGGGTGAAAGAAAGCACGCAAGAGAAGACCTTCTCTTGGGATGGTTAGATTCCAGTGAAAACAACATGAATAAAATCCCCTCTCCTCCCCCAAAAAATAATCAGTAAGTTACACAAATCACACCTTTTCCTCTCTGTGCCGTCTCTCTTGCTCTTCCAGCCTCTGCACCTCAGCAAGCTCAGCGTTACGAAGCTCTTCAAAGGCACATTGTTGCTCTCTCAGCGTTGCCAGTTCCTCTTCTTCCATTACTTCCAGGAGAGCCTGCTCAATTGTCTTCCCAATCAAAACCTCCAGCATTGGCTTTACCTCAAGGTCAAAGTCAAAAAGCTGTAAACAGAAGCACAGACAAGCCAGCTTAGAATTCTGTAAACAAAAAAAGCCAATGATTTTAGTCTGGGGATGAAGTGGGATAGTTAGGGTGTGGATGTGGGGAGTAAAACAATTGTTAATTTAGGTTGCTTTACCATTTAAAATTTTCCTAATTATTTATTTGAGTGATTAACTCTATGTATTGGAATTACAAAACCCATCAGGTTTTTATTTTTTATTTTACAGTACTTGGTTTAATGTTGCCATCTTTGTGTCATTGCGCATAGCAAATTTTAGACAGTGTTATACAGGTTATGCAGGTAATACAGATATTTATGGAAACATCAGTAGTTTACCATGCTTCCTCCATGGCATGGGGTCACTAGCCAGGTGCTGGAAAAAGGTGAGTAAAGCTTTTATTTTTTATTTTAAGGCACATGGTGGAGGTTCTTAATACAAGTGTTTGAATCTCAGTCTTAATTTTTTAATGGGTATCTAAGTATGGTAGTGTACAGCCGAACATTTCAGGTCTGAGACTCCTCTTTTCTTTTTTTCTTGTATATGGATGACTGTCTTTTTACAGTTCTCCTCACTTTTTGGTTGATCATCTCTGGTGGAAGACTAGATAGAAATCTCAATTTTTCACTAAAAATTTATCCTCAGTGGTAGCATTTTTGTTTTCTCAAAAGCTTTATAGAAGCAGCAGTATTCATGCATAATTACACAACATCAAAATAGCACACAGAATATACAGTGTAGTTAAGTCCAATATCCTAAAGGGACACTACAGTCTCCAGAAAAAACTACAACTTATTGTATTATGGCTTTTTGAAGTAAACACTGTATTTTTAGAGAAAAAAAACAAAACAGTGTTTACATTACAGCCTAGGGATACCTCCAGTGGCCACTCCTCAAATGGCTACTAGAGGTGCTTCCTGGGGGCAGTGCTGCACCCTCTGCATGGAGTCACTGAACTTTCCTCAGAGAGATGCATTGATTCACTGCGTCTCTATGAGGAGATGCTGATTGGCCAGGGCTGTATTTGGATGTGCTGGCTCTGCAGAGGTAGATATTGCCCATGTATGGTAAAGGTAAGGCAATGACAAAAGCAGAAATGTTAAAAGGAAGAAAGGTGCGACAAGAGAGAAGGAAAAAAGGGGTTAGGAGGGTGAGAACGGGCAAGAGGGGGAAAAAAAAAAAAGGGGGGGGGCGGGAGGTGTGGGCAGGAAGCTAACCACTTGCCAATGAGCACCCATGGGGAATGAAGAACAGCTAATTAACTCTTAGACATCTGCACATACCTAGCTCACCCATGAGGACAGCCATTGCATCCAGTGGAACCACACAGCGTTGTATCGCTGCAAAGTGCCTCTGGCATAGTTCTATAGATTAAATGTCTTCCACTCTGGCAATCCAATCTCTGGTATGAGATTGTGGGCGGAATTTACCAAGAACAGGAGTACTGACCTGCAGTAAGATCTAATGGGTATCTGGGGATTATGGAGCAAATACAGTTCAGGTGTTAGAGAAATGGGGTGACCTGTAAGAGTAGCAAGAATGATGTGTACCTGTTGCTACCTGTGTACCTGGGTGTGTTTGTCAGTCCCACAATAAGTGAAACAATGTGCCAAGCCCCCTCTGCCAGCACTCGGCATCCTAGTCCCATGTATATCTAGCCATTCTCTCTGGTGTTCTATACCAAAAAGGGGCGTCTTGGGAGGGCGAGATCAGGCCTGCGTATAGAAGAGAGATCATGTGCAGGGAGAGAGGTCTGCAGACACAATGACTTAAAGTTGGTTGGGGATCGGAGCAATGTCGGTAGGACAGGTAAACGAGCTAAAAAGCGGGAGAGTTAGTGGAAGTGAAAACATGTCAACAGAGAGCAGAGTCGACTTATGTTAAAGTCCTCTATAGTGCTACGTCTATCATTCGTACATTGCTGAGACAGAGGGGGTATAGGAGTCCACGAAATGCCTAGCCAGATATATGCGATACATCCGAGAAAGTGTCAGGCCTTGGGTCAAGTTGTACGTTCAGATGCCTGCTAGTGTGATGCCCTTACTGAAATACTCTAGAAGTCTTGCCCACTACTTGGGAGGTAAATATTAGCAAACCTATAGGTCTTTAGAATCTTCCCTATAAACAAAAAGGTATCTTCCCTCTGGGTCTCATGCGCTACCTGAAAGGGGGTGTCTGAAGAAAATGAGATTGCAACTCACTTAGTTGTAGCCTCTGGGTTGTTGGCGAAAATTCTGGTTGGGTAATATCTAATGAAAGTGTATCTCCTGATAAAACACCACATGCATGCAGGGCTCTGAGTTCACACAGAGCTCTTGGCCATTTGTTAGGGGAGTTAAGACCCTGTGCAATAATCCTATAGAATGTGAGAGTCTTCAGGGGAGGAGCCATGGCTGTAATTTATTAGGGGAGGATAGAACAAAAAGAAGGGGATGTGTAGGAGAGAAAGATAACTGTATAGGCTATAGGAAAGGAGGAGAGAGAAAGAGAATGGTAGAAGTAGGAAAACTAACAAAGTAGAGGCACCTCTTGCATCAGGATGGGAGAGAGTCCAGCTACTCCCCAAACCCAAGACAGACGGCAACCAATCCATGGGGATCTCTAAATATTAGGGGTATGGCAGTCCAGGTAAAGTGAGTGGTAGTGGGAGAAAAGAAGGGAAAACAAGAAAGAGGTCCTAGAACCACTAACCCAGTTAAGTCATTAGGAAGCTAGTGCCTGGTGTAAGCTAGTGCCTTCTTAGATCTTTGGTACAGGCACGCGGCAAGGCACATGCATTTATGGATTTGTAGGCACTTATATGAAAGGTATCCCCCCCCCCACACAAACATAACAGAACAGCACCATGGAAAGCAGCTACGGTGGCACGCTGCAATGCACCAGGACAGTCCAAGAGGCAAAGCACTTATATAAATATCTGCCACCACATCTCAGGAAACCCAGAGGAGCAGTCAGTACTTAATGATCCCATCAGTGGAAGAGCATCTACAGAGCCATGGTGGTCTTATAGTGGAAAGATCCATAGTAGAATAGGAAGTCCAATCTGGACCTGTATAGGGAGTAATGCCAGAGACGTCAACTGGCGTTTTGATCATTGCCTCTATACTGCCCAGTCTAGCAAATAGTGCAAGACAACGGTGTTCCAATGTAAATTCGTCCATCTTCTGTGACCTATTCACTGGCTTTGATCATGTATTTATTTTCCAGTCTTTCAGCGCAAGGATTGGTTTTGAGTGTTATGGTGGTAGTGAGTGTGGCTGATAATTCAACTTAAAGAGCTTTTGTTTCTATGTTAGTGACTGGCTGGGCATACATCAGGGAGCTTGGAGATGAAGGCTCGGAGTGTTCTCAGCAGCATTTCACTCCTCCAGTCTAGCAGGTGGAGCAGTCACTACTTAATGCTCCCATCAGTGGAAGAGCGTCTACAGAGCCATGGTGGTCTTATAGTGGAAAGATCCATAGTAAAATAGGAAGTATAATCTGGACCTGTATAGGGAGTAATGCCAGAGATGTCACCTGGCGTTTTGATCATTGCCTCTATACTGCCCGGTCTAGCAAACAGAGCAAGACAACTGTGTTCCAATGCAAATTCATCCATCTTCTGTGACTTGTTCACTGGCTTTGATCATGTATTTATTTTCCATTACTCAGCGCAAGGATTGGTTTGGAGCGTTATGGTGGTAGTGTGGCTGATAATTCAACTAAAAGCTTTTGTTTCTATATTAGTGACTGGCTGGGCATCTATCAGGGAGCTTGGAGAAGAAGGCTCTGAGTATTCTCCCAGGTCTGGTGAGGCACTATCTTGGGCCTGCTCTGCATTGCTGAATATTTTTGGCAGCAGATGTTTGGTTCAGAAATAAGGCAGTTTTGCTTGAGTCCTCTAGGACATCTGGTACTATCAGCCAGTAAGTCAGGTACAAGAACCGAGGTTTGATAGAATTGTGCTTACTGTTCTCTGCTATGGAAAATGGAACTTATGGATGCATGTAAATGCAGCTCCATCGTGAAACCACGCCAACCCCACTCCATGTTCTTTAAACTCTTGTGATGCAAATGTAAAGAAGCATCGGATAACGACTCAAAACTATGAAATTTCTTGTACCTAGAATTCTTCACACTTACAGAGCCTGTCCTACAGTTTCAGTTCATGAAGGTCAGATACTTCCTCACTTTTTACAGAAATGCATGCAACCCCCTTAAATCTTCTTGTTAAAAAACAAAACAAAAGGAACACATCTTTAGGGGTGAGGATTTGATCCTCAGTTGTCCTCTGCAAACTGGCTATTGCTGTTTCCCGCTTAGTCGTTCCACCAACCCCAACATATGCATTTTTGCCCTGGGGCATTGCAAAGGATTTCCATTCGGCCTTTATACCAAAGTCCTTCTCATGATTGCACAAATAGGCAACATTCTTTATGTTTTATATTGACTTGCAGGTCCACCGAAAAAAATTAAAATAAATAAATTGATTTTACGGGGAGAGTTTCAATTATGTTTTCCAATGGCTTATTTTGCAATGTGTGAACAGCTATTGTATTTTGTTCTAGATGAACACTTGTGATGCAAACACTGTGGCTCTTAATTCCTTCCCCTTTGTTGAAATATTAAACAAAAGGAGTAAAGTGAGATCCACACAGCGCTGGGGAAAGGGGAGTAAAATCACCTTTTAACGTGGGTCAAGAATGGGCCGAGGCCTAAAATGTGCTTTCACACCTATAGTGTTAAGAATACACGTTTGTTTTCCTGACACTAGTGTTCCTTTAAGGGACTGAGACGGAGCATTAGGAATGAAATGGCATATCTTTAACATAATGAGTTTCTCAGCCAGAATTCATCCATAGATAGGACAACAAGTGGTCATATCTACTCCATCAGTCACAACCCACTGCTTAAAGGTGAGTTTATCGGGAAGTGTCATCTTCGTTGGACTCTACAAGAATATGCAGTAAGGTCTCTATACCTGGACACTGGTAATGCTTGCCTAACATGTAGTCTTAGTAGTTTATTTTACAGACTAAAAGTTCTGATGTTGTGTGCAGACACAGACAGTGTGTTCCTAATGCTTCTGGCTGCACACAGCATTTGGCTGGCTCAGCTCACAAAACTTTAAAATTAATTTTTAAACTTCACATACAATGAATTTAGGTTACTTAAAACTAAAAACTTTTATCTAAATATCAAATATACCAATATCAAATGTAGTAAGATTTCAGACCTCATTGACAAGCATACACTGTTGTATGTCAATCAAACATATCTGTAAAATACTGTTCATTTTTATTAATGGTTTTTCTTATTTTAAGTCTGTTCATTTTTGAAATTGCATGAATAAAGTAAGCTTTTCACCAGCTGGGTCACCTGTGGAATCTCAAATTCAAAACTCAAAGAAAGTTTCAGGCTCCTATCTGTTCCCCAACCAGAGATATACAACCAAAAGTGAGGGGATGTGTTAAAAAAAAAACTGCACTCACCCACATAAAAATAAAATAGAAGAAGTCTCAAACCTTGTTATTCATGCACACTATACTTACTTTGGTACCCATTAACAAAACATTAGGACTGAGACCAGTGGTGTATCCTGGTTTTGTGCTGCCCTAGGCAGGACAAAACTCAGGCACCTCCTTCCCCCGCGCCACCCCCACCCAACCTTCTAAATACACACACACACACACACAGTCAGACACACACACACAGTTAGATAAACACACACACAGTCAGACAGACACAAACACACACAGTCAGACAGACAAACACACACAGTTAGACACACAGTCAGACACAGTCAGACCCAAACACAATCACTCACATTAACACTTTTTTTTTTTTTTTTTATTTAACCCCCCCTTTGGGAAAGCTGGGGAAGGTCTCTTTCTCCCTGGTGGTCCAGTGGCTGCCGGTCGGGCTGCTGGGCGGGCGTCTGGCGAGGGAGCTCTTCCTCTGAGCTGACTGCTCAGCTCCCTCGCGCGCCGCAGAGTGAGGCTGGGAGCCGGAAGAAGACGTCATATTCCGGCTCCCAGCCTCGGCACGTGAGGAAGCTGAGCAGTCAGCTCAGAGGAAGAGCTCCCTCGTCAGCCGCCCGCCCGACCACCGGCCAGCGCCGCCCAGCATCCGGTATGTCAGTTAGCCGCAAGGCTAACTAGGCATTTGCCCTGGGCATTTGGGGGCGGCGTTTTTTGCCGCCCCCTGAAAAATGCCGCCCAGGGCAAATGCCTTGTTTGCCTCGCGGCTAATACGTCCCTGACTGAGACTCAAACCCTTCCCATTATAAGTTGAGCCAAAAAGTTGAACTTTCACAGATCTTGAGTATAATATTAGTACTTAAGTTCCAAGTGTAAGGAACACGAATGTGTAAAATGTAAATGTACATTGTAATGTAATGTGCTCTAGAGATCATTTTTGGTCCAAGGAGTAAGGACCATCCTGAGCTGAGATATTGAGGTTATTGTGTGTGACGGTAGTCACCATCACCAGGAGTTTCAGACAAACACTTTATGTAGGACCCTGGACTATTCCTATGTCTAAGTCACTCTGTACCCATTGTGGGTGCAGGGTGTTGATAATGTATGTGTTTATTGTTAAATGTTGTCTCCTGTTCTGCTGATGCTTGCTACCAACTAGGTGGATTTGACTGTGGAGTTTGTATAGTGCCATCTGTTAGTAGCAACTGTTGTGTGCACTACCTGAATAGCTAGACTTGGTAATTTGGATATTCCAGTAGATTTGCATATTGCTAATTCTGCAGGCATCAGAGATAATTTGTTTTAAATATTGTCTTCCCCACCCCTTTGTAAATATGTTGTTATGGTATTATAATTTCCTTTATGTTTTCTAACATGTTTTGGCTATTTGTATTTTATTAAGTTTGTCACAGCAAGCTTTATGTAATGGACATATGGGCTACTAAAATAAAGTATGTTAGTTCCTTCTGGAACTATGTCCTGTGTAGATTTTTAGGGTTCCCAGCCACAGAGCTGTCATACCGATTGGCTGGCTGCATGATCCCTCTGGCCCTGGGAAAAATCTAGGACTGAGAGCTGTACCTTTGTAACGGCATTAGAAATCACGTTGCAGGCAGAGGTGGATACCTTCCTGAAAGAAGGGCTGCTGTGAAATAGGAACTGTAAATTACGTATGATCAATGCAGTCAAAGAGGGGGAGGTAGACCCTGGATTTTTGTTACATCCCTCTCAAGATTAATGCGGCAATTCTCTTTTGGCAATTAAACTACAATAGTTATACTATTTAGGGTGTCCTTTTAACAATTCACTAATTCACTCCAGCATAAAATGTTCACAATGTTAATTTGTTATGACCTGGGTGGCATTTAGGTGTATGCTCGTGTGTTGTTAAACTGAAAGCTTTTGAAGCCTTAAGGCATATTATAAGAAATAGAAGTATATTTTCTATTTAGAGATACATTACTTCTCCTTCCAGAATCTGGGTAGCAACATCAGCACCAGTTTTTGCAGGTATGAAGAGAGGTGTGGGAGGTCTGTCCAAAAAGGCATCTGTTTGGCATTCCATGTCCTTTTCCTCAATCCGATCACTGAGTTCTTCTAAGTATAACTCTGGGAAGGATTACAACAAAGATAAGATGGAATAAAAATTTACACTGTGCTGTCATTCAATTCATCTCTTCAGTAGAAATATTTCTAGAAGTATAGAAAGTCAAAAAACTACTAACAGCATATAAAGAAACATACTGCTTACTTATCTCGCAGTAAACATAAGTCCTGTACATGGTTAAAAACAAGCTAATCTGCTTTATTAACACTGCAATTTTATCATAACTGTATCTTCTACCACTATTTGTTCTGGGTTCTTCTTTCATGCAGAGGACAATAAGGCGTATGATGGTTTATCACAATATGATCATGAGTGGTGATCACATTTCCATCTTTTTTCCATTTAAAAATAATGTGTTTGAAATAGTCGTCTAAGATATAAAATCTGAATTTTCGTGTGAGTGTTGATTTCGTCTCATCAATTATTACATAATAGTTTTAACAGAATCTAGCACCCAGCTTTGTGAATATGTATTCAATATGCATTTGTTAATAAAAATAAGCTGAAACTGAAAATAAATACATAAACAATAAGCATAGTGTCCCCATCTTGCCTCATACCAGTTTGTACATCAACGTGCTTGCGGCCCTCTACAGGCTCTGGTGATCTGGCTCTCAGCAATTCCTTGGCTCGTTTCTTTGCCAAAGCTCGTCGATGGGATTCTTGCTGTCTCTGAAGCTCCACAGGGTCTGGTTGTGCAGACTGAAGGAGGTATAATATAATGTATAGGAGTATATAAATACGAGAACATTAATTGACAATAAATAATAAAATGTAACATTACCTACTAAAAACTGCAGCACTAGCGTGAACATCTGCCATTTCATTCCTGCACCCTTATTTTAAAAACCCTTCCTTCAGTCCTTCAATTCGAGCAAACTTTGACACAGAATGCTGCGCCTTAAAACCCTTTTGTTATACCTCATACGTGCGCCATTCTGAAGGCAACAGCGAGTCAATTGGCTCACAATTTTGCAGCACTCATATGTTTTGGGGTACATAGAAATGACACCACCGAGTCCAACTATATAAACCTACTACTCCACTGGTATGATGCCCATTCATGGCTTGTCTGACATTATAGTGCATTTATAGTGTTTCTTTGTGTTTTCCTAGTACGGCGTTATATCTTGTCTTCGGTTTCGCTGCTCTCTGTAATCCTTATATTTCCCTGACATTATTATTGCCATTTATATAGCACCAACAGATTCCGTAGCGCTTTAAGCAGTATTTGTTAATTTTAGCAGTCTGCACTAGCCTTGTACACAAATCCTTTTCAGGCGTGTTGAATTAATCAAATGCCTGTTAATCTATGGGCAAACGTGTGAGGCAATCCTGAATTAACAGGTATTTAATTCATTCAAAGCACCTGAAAGTGTTTTGATCACAAGTCTAGTCTGCACTATATATGGATTTTTCCCACGATTAGATTATTTTAAAGTATCACTAACTGATTGAGCTGAGGTACGGAGTCTTCTACATTAACTAGTAACGATTACAGTTCTGCAAAGGTGAGTGCACCTAATATTGCTACATTTTAATTAACAGTGTTGCATGTATTTTAGGTTTTATTTTTGGAAAGTTTAAAGGACCACTGTCTTCTGGACAGCCAGTAGAGGTGCTTTGAGTCAGGCGTGCTTATGTAACATTCAATATCTTTACGCATTGCATGAGGATGTCGAATGACAGTTGCCCCACATTCACTTCTCATCACCACTGCTTCTCTATAAGAAGCATGAGATTGGACAAGAAGACAAAGAAGAGTCTGTCTGTGAGACGTCACTGGAGTGGGAGGTGGTACAAGGTGAGTCTTGGCACTGAAAAAAGGGCAAGTCAAACACTGTTTTAGAATTTCATTTAGGGTGGCCTCTAATTAAATTAGGGAGAACACTACAGCATTAGGATAACATGCTTGTGAAATGATATCAGAAAAAGAGCAATGTAACTATGTTAGCCCAAGAAAGGCAGATTTCCTTATCTCTAAACAGAGTCCATTAGTGCTATTTAAGCATACATTTCATGAAATGACAAAACCTAACCAAAAATAGCAACTGGGTGAGTAAGAGACAAAACACAATCAAAACCAAACCTTTTTACACCCAACTGCAAGACATATGTTTACTGTGTTATTTTGGATTTTACTAGTGATTTATTAAACCATTTTGTTACTAAACTTGTAACCTATGTTTTTTTTATTAAAGTGAACATATCTTAACAGGCATAGGTTTTCTGATCATGTATCTTTGCTCGTGTTATACAATTAAGTGTTTCTTCTCTTAAATGGCAACATTTACATTAAAGAGTTAAGACTGCCTCTAGTGACTGTCTCGTGTGAAATGATGCTGGACATCCTCACGCTTTGTCACACTTTTCACGGTATTCCTAGCGCTATAGTGTTCCTTTAGTACTATCAAAAGCGTGTATTTATTTATATTTACTTACATTACCTTAACTCCTGCCGAGAGCAGTTTTCAGTGGGTGTTGCATTTGCCGTAAAAGATACCTCTCCTGCATACCCCTGCTTGGGAAGCACAGGCTTGCTTCTTATAACAGGTTAAAAGTCCTCTATGCTTTATAGTATGTAAATAATACATATCTGTTCTCGCTCTCTCTCTATTCTCTAATTGCCTATCCAAAACTGCTGCAATAATGAATTATGGCTTTTTCTTTTCACATTGCTGATGCTGGCTGCTCTCATGCAGAGCCTGTCCCTCCTTCCCCTTACAGGCACTGCTTTCCCTTAAATGAAAGCAAGTAGGAGAGATGCCCAGAGGTGGTTTTACCTAATAACAGATATGCAAGTACAGCCTTTCTTTTTTATCTCTGTGCCAATCATCATAGGCTGAATTGAAAAAAACAGGAGGAGGGGCTGCTTTTTAATCTCTGAATCTAGAGTTTGTTGGCAGTTCTCCCATCAGAACATACAGAAATTCGACTATCATTAAAGATTAAAAGGGTTAATCACTAATGTGAGAATTTAAAATGAATGTCAAATTTAGGTCAAAATAGCCAAACTGGAAAAATTCCCCAAGTCAACTATATTTTCCATTCAGCTATGTCATTAATTTTGAAATTCACCTTGAATTCTCACTTTTTAACGTGTTTTGCTTAAAACAGTAATACCAACTGCCTCCATGTGGTCAAAAATAATATTACTCTAGACTAGAGCAAGTCCAAAATGCTGTTAGTTGGGACGGTATGATATTCAAAAGTAGGTTGATTCATAAGTAGCAATATTCCTTTAAATTGTAAAATTTGCTAAAAATGATAACATTTGTCTGAAACTGGTATTCACTGCTTTTTTTTTTTAAGGCAAATTCTGATATTTTTCCCACATGTGCTAAAAATCACGCTCCGAAATTCTAACATATCAAACTAGTTCAGTTCTGTCTACAAATTTAGACATAGTGATATTGTAAGCATATATGTTGATCATTTTTAAATGACAGTTTAAAATAAATATATCCATAAATAAGATATGCATACTGGATGTCTAAGTAGCCAGAGAGTTTAAAAACAAAAATGATGAAAAATAAACAAATGTCAAAAAAAATTTAGCTAGTGATTCAACCTACTCTTTAGTAGGAGAAGCCTGGATGCAGCTTTTCGTGGTGGTATTAAAATCAAATAATAAAGTAATTATTTCTTTTTTTCCTATGCTCATGGTTTTATTTGGTTTTATGTAGTTATGATAAACATGTTTAGTTTATATTTGACATGCGTAAATTGTAAAATAATGAGCCATGGGAATAGTCAGGTCCACCTTCAGTTACAATGTTCAAAGCAAAGAGTTAAAATACAGTTAATAAAATATAGAATCGTTCTGCTTACCACAGGTAAAATATGTTGAGCATAGGTATTGCCACGTACCACCCTTCGGTCATACATAATATTACCATAACTGTAGGTTTCATTGTTTCTGGAGGAAAAGAAAAATAGATTACATGAATTTCAGTGGTCAACTGTAACTATGATAATCATCTCCGCTTTATCATTTAAATCTCCATTAAATTGTTTGGATATTAATTTGGATCTGACACATTTCCAAACTATCCTCTTAGGTGGAGCACACAGATCTGATTTTCAGTGTAACTTTTTATATGTGCCTATACTGGTGTTACGGTACCTGCTCACTCCTGCCTTAACTGGTCCCAGGTCAATTGACATCCTTACCCTGTACTGCCTCTGCCTGGCAGAAATGTTGATGCTGTGTCACAGCGTAAATTTATGACAGTGGACCTGTGCGTCAAAATAATGACACAAGTTTAGTGGCGTTGCCTTGTTAACAATGCTCACATATGTTTTGGGAGTATAAGAATGACAGCATCAATCCCACTATACCTACATAAGTCCATTGTGATAGATCACCAATGCCCTGTTCTCGTCTCTGCAGTACCCAATAGTGCATTCCTTGCTCTGGTGTGATATTTTGGTATTCTAACCTGGCTTGTCTTGACTTTCCTGCTCTCTGGTATCCCCCGACTTAGCTGTTTAATAATTATCTGTACCTCTTGTGTCCTTGTCCTTTGGCTAATATCTTGACAATATTCTCTTATCTGTTTTCGCGTTAAACCTGGCCATCCTAAGAACCAATAATATGCCCCCTATAGTTTAAGTGCTGGTTCAAGCCGTATATGTTGATTTACCTCTATATTACACTTGGGTCTTTAAAGGCTTCTTCATGTTAAATATACAATAAACATCACAGTGTAGATAAGATCCAAGTAAAATAGTGCTTAGTAATTCTAAAATAGTAAAAACCATAATGTATAGATGGAGGGGCTTGTGGCAGTAAATATAATGAATCCACAAACCTAAAATGCAACAGAGTTTAACGATCACTTCAAACTGGAGCTGTACCAGTTTTAGTACATGAACATGTATCAAAATATATGCAAAATACATAAATAAATCTAGCAAAATCAATCTTTTTCAAAGTTGATATGAATTAAACTATTCACTACTCACACTTCTTACACCAGTTTTATTTATTAATATGCTATTTTTGGTTGTATCAATCCTTGCTAGCATGGCCCCTTTGATGAGAGGTACCTTTTATGCATAGTAATTGCATTAGCCAAGCCAGAACGCAGAACAGGCTACTAATGAAATGCCGGTTGTGGAGTTACACCTCCAGCAGCATAGTGTTTCTCAGTGGAATGCCGCACATGACCACTTCAAATTATTGAAGTGGCCAAGGTGATTGGATTCACTTGTTACAAAAAGACAGATTGCATTGAAAATAATCACAAAATCCAACAATTTTACAAAAATTACATGCATACAGAAATAAAATGATTAAACACACCAACCCTCCATGATGAAATATGCAATCTGTCAAAGATTTGCATCCTGAGAATTTTTGTATTGCGCTACAATTGTTTGTAATATTTGTAAATAATTAGATTCAATGTAATAGCTGATCATGTGTATCAGGAAAATTGACAGGTTAAAAAAATGTATTGGACAAAATTTGTTTAAACAACTTGTCATATCATTTGATATCTTTGAAAATAATTCTATAGTCATCTTATTTTGAAAGCTAGAGAATATACAAAATATGTCTCCAAAATAACAATTACAAACTGTAAATGCGAATCTTTTGCGAATTGACAATTTGACTCTAGATGTACAATATATACATAGGCATTCTTTCCACCGAGTCAATAGCAAATAAAAAGCACTAAATCTAATTTGCCCACTTAACAGGAAGGAACACTCCAGGCACCAAAACAACTTCATCTAAATTAAACTGTTATGATGCCAGGAGGCCCCTGGAGACAGTCTTACCTTGAGAGGTTGACCAAAAGTTGCCTCCAGTGGTAATATCCACTCCTCCTCTGTTGGCATCCAGCCTCTGAATTTTCAGATATAGAAGGCATGCATGTGCATGGATGCGTTGAATGTTCCCCATAGAGATGCATTGATTCAATGCATCTCTATGAGGACATGCTGATGGGCGCAGGTCGATGTTTTGCCACGCATGTGCAATAGCCTACAAATACTTTCTTATGGGATGGTGTAATTTGTAAAGATAATATTCATTAACACTAAATACATAATTGATATCACGACGTTAGACTATAAAAATAAACATTTACTGCCATTACAAGCCATCGAGAAAGTCTCCAGTGATAGATGAAGCATGTTTGGTTACCAAGGTAACGGACAAAGCAGAACTTATGTTGGACGCTTAGCCTGGGAAAGAGAGCCTGCAGTGGATGTGAGTCTTGGACCTGCGCTCAGCACAGACCACAACAGAGGTATTAGGCACATTTGGAACAGTAATTTTGTAAGCATATATTTAATTGATAATAAAGCTTGTTTTTTGTACTTTTAACATGTGGAGATTGTACTCTTTTTGAAGGGAGTTAAGAGATAGGTTTTAAAGCCACAGATATCATTTGTACTTAAGCACAACCTGTACTTTTAGGGTGTATTATGTTTATTAATTCCTACACATGAAAACTTTTCTACATTTGATACCTATTTCTAACAATTTATTCTTTGCAAGGTAAATTTCAGAATCCATTACTGGGCAGAATATTTCATAACAAGACCAAACAGTATTCAAATTATTTTATTTTTAAAGGTGGCCTTTATTAAATTGATATACGACTGCTATTCATTAATCTGTCTATACATCTGTTTTCATTTTTGCTCTATACTGCAATAACTTCTATATTGTTATGAATACTGTTCGTAATGTATTTTTATATTGACATTTTTAGCAAATGTTACTTTTTAAATTGACACTTTTAGTGCAGCTTACTTTGTTCAGTTATGTTCAGAGAATTACTGGTAAATTTTGCCAGCATAACTGGGAGGTGGGTCTCCTAATTTAGTAAGCAGCAGCTGATTATAAGTAATATTATATAATTCAAGGTTTTCACTGACGTTTCTAAGCGCCAGTAGACCTATATGTCTTTCAGTTAATGGTTTACCATAACTGCAACATGTCCATGTATTGGTTATGGTACAATAAGGCTGTATTCTTGGTTTTAACGTTTTCTTGCAGTATGACCAAACTAGGTGTCATAGAGGCAGTCTGCTTTTACTAATGAGGAAACTCTATATCATGCATACTTTAAATCCAAAAATTGCATTGAAATGGATGAAATGGATATTATGAATGAGTATGTGGAAATTCTGCATTAGGAAAAGACATGCAACCTGTGCTGCTGGTGTCTGGAGCTGCCATGTTTTCAAGTGATATGACAACATACTGGGGCACAGCATGTGCAACATTAGTACCATAACCACATTTGTACATAGTGGATATGGTGCCTAGACTGACCTTTTACGCTACTGAAATGTTCTTTCCCACACTCATGTGGTCATGTTTGGTACTGCAGGTAAAAAGAAGAACTGCTAACAAGCTTAAATATATTTTATTTCTTTAAAAAATAAATCTCTTCCTGCTAGGTCCTAAGCAACCAGGGCCCCAGCAACGAGTGAAATTAAATAGCACATATTATCTGACTAGCTTATATTTTTGTCACATGTTAGCAGGTTTTAAGAAGTAAAATAATTGAGTGTTCAGGTTTAATAGCAGATATAGTGACAGATGATATCAAACGATAAGGATATCGAAAATACCTCACTAACTATGCCTAACAAGGTTGAAACGATC
>OW240913.1:211500556-211519849 GCA_933207985.1 Pelobates cultripes | reverse complement strand
AGGTGCTCCCATGAAGAGGAGGGACACACACAGTAACGTACATTAACCAATCACACAATAGTTACATCCCACACATAGCCCTCCCCTCTACCTGTAAACTAATTATCTGTACACACAGGAAAATACAATTATCATAGGTAGGGAAAATACAGTTTTTACACAACATTCATAACTCCCAAAATATACATCACATTCGCATAAAAATACATATTCACAATCAATCCATTCAGGGGAACAACATATTAAAAATGGCATGAATCAGACCAGGGGTTCAAAAGTTAGTAAAAGTATCTTTTGTTCCCCCTGGCTCAAACAGTAAAAGTAAAACATCCCCACAATGCATCCTGGCTTCCTCCCTTCTGCCCTGGAGATAATTGGAGAAGCAATCTAATTATCTCCAAAGACAGAGCCAAACTCCATTACCCACATGGCAGACAAAAAGACAGTAAAAGACATAAAAGTACATACTGACACATTTAGTACATAAAACACACATTTCTACATATCCCCAGATAGCTTGGATCTGACTGCACATTATTAGATGAATGGCACTGAGATCACACGAATAAGCCTTTCTGCAGGGAAAATAAACAGTTTAACCTGCAGGGCCATAGTCCAAAGGCAAGAGGCGGGCAAGCAGCCCCCTCCAAGGACACGTGGCGAGGTCGGTTTTGCCACAGGGAGAAAAGAGGAATCGATTGGGGAAAGGTAAGTTTGATATGACAGTGCCGCTTTAAAGTGACATAGTGAAAATACCATATACATATGTCCTTATGCATAGACCATAACTTATGACATATATCTTCTTGTACACAAAATATAATCGAGATCTGGGTGGATAGTTGTTTCGTTCCCTCTATTATAGCAATTCATACAGATTATATATAATCTCTTAAAGAGATAGTATATTGTAAAAATTATAAAAATCGTAAAAATCTGATATAGACTTAATTAAAAAAGGTCTAATGTACAAAAAATGTAAAACTAAATCTAATTTTAAAAATGACAGAACTCAAAGTCGTTATTGAGTCCATTGGGAATGAGGGTGTTTAATTCAAATATCCACCTCATCTCGGTGCAGCCTAGGTTTTGAATAAAATTGCCACCTGTGGCAAAACCGACCTCGCCACGTGTCCTTGGAGGGGGCTGCTTGCCCGCCTCTTGCCTTTGGACTATGGCCCTGCAGGTTAAACTGTTTATTTTCCCTGCAGAAAGGCTTATTCGTGTGATCTGAGTGCCATTCATCTAATAATGTGCAGTCAGTTCCAAGCTATCTGGGGATATGTAGAAATGTGTGTTTTATGTACTAAATGTGTCAGTATGTAATTTTATGTCTTTTACTGTCTTTTTGTCTGCCATGTGGGTAATGGAGTTTAGCTCTGTCTTTGGAGATAATTAGATTCCTTCTCCAATTATCTCCAGGGCAGAAGGGAGGAAGCCAGGATGCATTGTGGGGATGTTTTACTTTTACTGTTTGAGCCAGGGGGAACAAAAGATACTTTTACTAACTTTTGAACCCCTGGTCTGATTCATGCCATTTTTTAATATATTGTTCCCCTGAATGGATTGATTGTGAATATGTATTTTTATGCGAATGTGATGTATATTTTGGGAGTTATGAATGTTGTGTAAAAACTGTATTCCTCTGCCGGTGATAATGAGATTACCCATTGTGTTCAGTAATCATATCACCTGCAGAGGGGAGGATTTTGTGTGGGAGTGTCTGGGTGTATTGTATGGATTGATTGGTTGTTTTGTAACACCCTGTGGGCTGTACTATGTTTTGTGGAAACCAGGCTGGGTGTGCCAGCACTTGAGTTCTATTTTTACCCTCAACTTGAGTCCTGTCTCTTATTGGGGGAATCTGCTACAAGGGATTGCTATGCTAGGCATATTCCCTTGCTATAATCACTGAGCTCTTGTAAGAGCTTGTTCCTGCTTCGTTCTGAAGGGAGATAGCTGCAGCCTGCGGTGCTTATGGTGTCTGGTGGAGTGCTTGGAGTCCTCTGGAAGCGCTAGGAGCATCTTTCAACGGAGGTACTCAGTCGGGGTGCCAGGTGATCCGTTACATTGGTGGCAAGCGGCGGGATGGCATCCTAGTGCGAGGAGAAGCAGCTTGGAGACACCGGTAACGTGTGGAGTTGTGCAGCGTCCTTATCTTCAGCAACATAATGGAACCAGCAGTGGCTACAGCAAGCATGGCGTATAGCTACTCCGTACTAGAGTTTGGCACGATGGTAGGGTTGCACCTGAAGTTTTACGGACCCAATCCAGAGGAGAAATACGTGCGGTTCGTGTGGGACATGGTGACCCGGAACCTACAACACAGGGCGTTGAGGGAAGGCCAGTGGGCACGTTGGGAGAAACTCCAGCCACAGGTAAAGTAGGACGAGGAAGAAACCGAGGTGGCCGGTGGAGATGGGACCGAGGTCTCTCTACCGGCCCTACAGGGATGCTGGGCACCCAGCCCAGATCCCCAGCGGCAGTATGTTTTACAGGGAGGGGAGACAGTCGGTCTCACTCCCCAGCGGCAGAATGTGTTATTGGAGGAAGAGACAACCGGTCTCCCTCCCCAACAGCAACCAGAGGTACCCGAGGTAGAGGACCTCATAGACTGGTCCTGGGAGGACCCCCTGCAGGCAGGTGGAGATGGGACCGAGATCTCTCCACCGGCCCTACAGGGATGCTGGGCAACCGGCCCAGATCCTCAACTAGAGCTGGAGTTACAGAAAGTGGAGAGCATCGACCTCCCCCCCCAGCAGCAGCCGGAGTACCAGGGGGAGGTAAGTGATATTTCTCCTCCCCAGCCAACTCCTTTGTTCCCTGACCCCCAGCAGAAGAGCTGGCAACTGGGCAGAGCGCCGCTGGCCTCTGTCCTCCCTTGTTTCCTTCCCCTGAGCCTGACTTTCTACAGGCTGCCCCAGCGGAAGGTGCCGTCCTTCCTCCCCAGCGGCAGTGCGTACCCCAGGGAGCTGAAGGTGTCGTCCTTCCTCCCCAGCGGCAGTGTGTCCTGCAGGGAGCAGAGACCGTCAGTCTCACACCCCAGCAGCAGGACAAAATAATGAAAGGGGAGACAGCTGGTCCGCCTCTCCACCAGCAGAGAGAGTGTCAGGGAGAGGAGCCTGTTAACCCCTCTCCCCAGCGGCAGTTGACAGTCCAGAGAGAGGAGCTTGTTACACCCTCTCTCCAGCGGCAGCCTAACCCACCAAGGGGAGATGTTGAGCCCCGCAACTGTGCAGATGGGACCGTAGTCTCTGCGCTTACAGCCCAAGGGGTAGAGACGGTCGGTCCTGTTCCCCAGCCCCAGAGCTGTGTACCCAGAGGGGAGACGGTCGGTCTCCCCCTCCCACAACCAGGCTCCAATCAGGCTACTTCGGTGGTAGCGCTGGCACCAGGGCAGAGTACCGCTGGTCTCTGCCCACTCAGCAACCCACCAAGGCAGTCTACCAGCTCCCCACACAGCCGTGGTGAGGCACCTGGACATGGACAAGTTGCTACTTTATCCAGGTGGAGTAAACATTTATTGTGGGTGGGCTGTACTGCTGTTTGTGCTTCGTGGGTGGGTTGCTGGACTAACCAGGGCACTGACCGGCAGGAGGTCAGATACCCTGTTAGTCTGGGGGGCAAAGGGGAGAAGTGTGGCAAAACCGACCTCGCCACGTGTCCTTGGAGGGGGCTGCTTGCCCGCCTCTTGCCTTTGGACTATGGCCCTGCAGGTTAAACTGTTTATTTTCCCTGCAGAAAGGCTTATTCGTGTGATCTGAGTGCCATTCATCTAATAATGTGCAGTCAGATCCAAGCTATCTGGGGATATGTAGAAATGTGTGTTTTATGTACTAAATGTGTCAGTATGTAATTTTATGTCTTTTACTGTCTTTTTGTCTGCCATGTGGGTAATGGAGTTTGGCTCTGTCTTTGGAGATAATTAGATTCCTTCTCCAATTATCTCCAGGGCAGAAGGGAGGAAGCCAGGATGCATTGTGGGGATGTTTTACTTTTACTGTTTGAGCCAGGGGGAACAAAAGATACTTTTACTAACTTTTGAACCCCTGGTCTGATTCATGCCATTTTTTAATATGTTGTTCCCCTGAATGGATTGATTGTGAATATGTATTTTTATGCGAATGTGATGTATATTTTGGGAGTTATGAATGTTGTGTAAAAACTGTATTTTCCCTACCTATGATAATTGTATTTTCCTGTGTGTACAGATAATTAGTTTACAGGTAGAGGGGAGGGCTATGTGTGGGATGTAACTAGTGTGTGATTGGTTAATGTACGTTACTGTGTGTGTCCCTCCCCTTCATGGGAGCACCTAATAAAAGGGGCTGCAAGCTAGCAGCCAGAGAGTTCTATTTTTACCCTCAACTTGAATCCTGTCTCTTATTGGGGGAATCTGCTACAAGGGATTGCTATGCTAGGCATATTCCCTTGCTATAATCACTGAGCTCTTGTAAGAGCTTGTTCCTGCTTCGTTCTGAAGGGAGATAGCTGCAGCCTGCGGTGCTTATGGTGTCTGGTGGAGTGCTTGGAGTCCTCTGGAAGCGCTAGGAGCATCTTTCAACGGAGGTACCCAGTCGGGGTGCCAGGTGATCCGTTACACTAATATCATCTCCAGGAATAGGAGCAGGGGATAGCATTGGCAATGGCAACAACTCCTGTGCTGAAGGGCCACTGTCAGTGGTAGAAGCATGCGCAGCACTAGTGGTGGTGGAAGTGGTGGTTTTAGGAGGGGGATTAGGAAACAGCCTCTGTGTACAAGAAGGAAGGTTCTTAGCAACACGACTCACAGGCCTGCTTGTGGTAGAGGAAGACACTGGGGGCAAAACACGCTTCCTTCAACTTATTGGGCAACTCCTACTACTAGTTGTGTTTTTAGTAGTAGTACTAGCCATAGTGCTCACCCTAAAAAGCCCTGCTGGTTTCCCTTTACCATAAAAAAGACTTGCAGTTCTGGGCCTTGCTGCCTGCTATTGGTGCCTTTCTTTGACCAGGATCTTGCACCAACAGGCCTGAAATGCGAGAGAAAGACCTTGGCCTCCTAGGCGGTGAGTCTGACATAGCGGGACTACTTGACCGCTTAAGCTGACGCATAGGCTGCATACTCAAACTACCACTACTCGTGGTGGTGGTCGTGGTATTGGTGGTGGTGGCTGACTGACCCTTCCTCACTTTACTAGTGGATGAAACTTTAGGAGGATCCATTTAGAATTTTAAAATAGTAAGAAAAGAAAATAAGTTGAAGAAAATAAGGAGATACGTAAAAAAACGTATTATTTCAGATAAGCGGACACTCCAGGCAGCCCTTTTTACTCACCTCGTTCCAGCGCCGGGAGCCTCATGAAGCCGCGCCCCCTATTTCAGCAAAATTATGAAATAGGCGGGCGCGAGCAGGGAGCAATCAGACGCTTTGCCGCACATGCGCCCATACTTCATAGGGCGCATTCATGCCGCCCTATGAAGTCCTGAGTGCACTACCGCGCATGCGCGCGGTGTGCGCAGCCGCAAGCTGACTGACAGCTCGGCTCGCGGTTTTTGCCCACCCCCTCTCCTCTGCTGACAGGCAGAAGAGAGAAGGCACGCATACATGATAGGAAGTCCCTCTGGTGGCCGTCTGAGTGACGGCCACTGGAGGTATTCCTATCAATCAATGTAAACACTGTATTTTCTAGAAAAATACAGTGTTTACATTAGATTGCCTGCAGGGAGCTATAGATCTCACCTGAACAACTACATTAAGCTGTAGTTGTTCAGGTGACTATAGTGTCCCTTTAACCCCTTAAGGACCAAACTTCTGGAATAAAAGGGAATCATGACATGTCACACGTCATGTGTCCTTAAGGGGTTAAAAAAATATATTTTTAAAAAAATTGAGATTAGTACTGAGGCAGATTTCTTCACTTCAGTGCTTTCTGAGAAATTATGCAAAACTGCACTGTCTGCCCTGATTAGTCTGCCAACATGTGCTCCCTGCATGACTACTGCAAACAGAGTATGAAAACCTGTATTATTATTAGAAAAAAGAATTTTTAAAAATGGGTTAACTAGAATTTATAGTATTATTATTTAAATTAGAAAGAACCTACAACTTCTACTAATACCAAAAATAATAAAAGATGTACTACCTTGAAGCTCAGCTTAGGACAGTCACACAGTCAATCTATCAGGAACTAAAATAAACCAAATAAAAACAGCAACCAGTTAGTTTCACTTACTGCTGTTAAAAACACACTAACTGAACTAATAATCAGTTAATGAAAAGTAATTTCTTCACAACAGCAGTCAGAACAGTTTACTTCACTGATGATGCTGATGTGAGCACAAAAAATAAATAAAATAAAGACACTAAAAATTGAAAACAAAAAAAACAGACTGACTGACTAGTGTGTTCTGTTCTAACAAAGCACAAATAAACTGTACTACAACAAATATTATATATTTTAAACTGAAGATAATTCTATGAACTTAATACAAATGTATGTAATAAAACTGAAGATAATTATATTAACTTTAAAAAATATTACTTAACTTTTGCACTGACTGCCTGCAATGCAAGCATACACAGTCAGTGAGTGAGTGACACAAAAATCAGTTGGTCAGTCACTGTGACTCTGTGCTAGTAGTTGTAATTTAACTAGCACAGATTAAACTAACTGTGTGTGGACTGGAGTAGAGATTCACTTTAAAAAAAAAATTCAAAACCCAGTTAAACACACTTAGCTGAGACTGACAGAAAATTTACTTTTTCTATCAGCACTCAGAATGAAACAGCACTGCAGCAACAGCAGCACCTCTGTAAAATCAATGTCTACCAAAATCAACTAATGTGGCTTTGCTAGTTTTAACTTAAAATGCTAAGAAGACCTAACAGCTAAACTATATTTATTTTCTTCTAGGCTAATAAACTAGTATACCCCTAGGGCAGAAGCCCTCAGGCCCACTAAGCTAAAGTACTTGATTGAATCTATCTTTACTCTAAATCTAAATCAATTTAAGCTAATTATTTTTAAGTAAATAATAAAGCTGAATTGTTAAAAAAAAAAATTAAAACCTGGTTGCTGTAGGCAGTAAGCAAGCAGGGAAGGCAGGCACTGGCAGTGTCAACCAGGCACCACGTGGCAAACTGACTCAGTCAGCAACACAGCAGTGCATAGCTCTTAGAAAGCACTAAAATAAAATAAAAAAGTCTCAGGAATAGTCTCAAATTTAACAAGTGAGAAATGGCAGGCACACCAAGACTCACAGAAAATATCTAAGACAAGTAATGAGGCTAGCACAGAACAGAAACACAGTGTTTCACCATCAAAACTCAGTCAAAGCAGGGCGGAGAAACATCCCCTGCCTGCTTTTATACTGCTGTTTGGTTATTTTTAAAATCAGCTCACTCCCACACCCCTCCTCTTTGTTTCATACAAGGCATCCAAATGAGCGAATAAACAAATTGAGGCAAATTAGTTCATTCGTTCATTCATTTCTACCATCCCCATATCGTCCCCTATGCTAAAGCAATGCATTGAAAAATCACGAACATTTTATACGAATGCACAAATGATTTGTTCGTTCTGTGCGTGAACATTGTTCGGCTCACTCCCATTATTATTGCATCTGAGCATTCGTGTTGCTCGCTCGGCAGTTTGCAATATGCATTACACAATCACATATTCGTTAACAGACAGTATACTGCTAGTGCCTGTCTTTAATTAAAAAAGCTGAACTAGTAATATGAATGAACAAATGGCACATTTATTCGTATGCATTCTGTGACAGAACCATCTGTCTGTGAATTATGTTTATCTGGTGCTCATTCGTCTGTTTGTTCGTGCCTTTTCTAGTCCGAAGGGGTCCTGTGTTATTTCACCTTTTTCCCGAAAGACTTGCCGAATGGGCGGCCACCCAGCGGGGAAGTGTGATGCTTGTTAACCTCTTGGCCTGATTAGAATGTTGCGGTTAACCGCAGACACTTCCCCTTGTTAATGGTCGGCTGGGTAGTCGTCGTTCGTATGAACGAACACGAGGCAGCGGCCATCTTGGACATACGAATGCCCAGCGGTGTTCGTCAACGATTCTGTGGAACTAAAAATGAACACTGCTGAAACGGCCAACCTCCCTTCCTCTGTTTCATCTATTAATATGAACGATGGCTGTTCGGCACATTTTCCTACAAACAGAGCCACCCTCAGATAGCCGTCCCATGGAGCCCATTCGTATAACGAAAGGACTATGTGAGAGACTTTGGCTCCATGGCGATTGAACTGTGCATAGGATCTGAGCGCTATTCGGTAGTTTTGTGCGCTCAGATCCCAGCTATCTGGGGATATGTTAAATGTGGATATTCGGTTTGGGAATTGTGAAGTTATATATTTTTGTTTATTTCTGTTACATTGTATAAAATTGAGTTTTGCCTTGAGTTACTTCCCAATTATCTCCAGGATAGAGAGGAGGGTCCTGTACAGCTAAAGGGGAGTGATTATGCATGTACCATTGAGATTGGCTACTGTAATATTATTGTCCCAGTTTTCCACCATGTCCCCTAGGGGGGGGCCACCTGGTGGAAGACCTGCATAAATACCGGGCAGGTAGCCCACATTAAACCAGATTCCTGCTGACCCTCAATACGGAGCTTTGTCTCGTATTTGGAGGGAATTATTCATATGGTTTTCTCCCGTTCGGCTATTTGGAGCATTCGTATGGTGTGGATGATTCGTATGATTTCTGCTCGGCTGTTTGGTGTGATTGGTAGCTGCCTTTGCATTAGGAAAGGGAACATCTTACACGGGTTTAACCCCTTCTATACCTGGGGTGCCGTAACACATTCGTTAGTTCGGTTCAATCTCATCAGATTTGATTTGATTAAACAGAACTAACAAACAAAATAATTAATATATGTGCCATTCGTTCATTTGGTTACTAGTTTGGCTTTTTGAATTACACACAGTGTAAAACAAAAAGCCAAACGAATGAACAAACAAAAGGCTCACGGAAGAATTTAGCTGGACTCCTATTCGTTTGTTAATTCATTCGTTTGCCTAGCCATTCGTTATTTGATATTCGTACAAATGGACGAAAATGCAATTTTTTGTCAGGAAATCCTTTCGTACGAATACGAATGCCCAAGTCTAAAATTCTGTAGTTTCGCCAGCATTCTGTCTAAATGACAGGATGTTCGGGAATAGTGAAAGCAGGCATTGTGAGATCATGGAGGAAAGGTTGAGTATTGTGGGAAAATGTCTATGACCGACTTGAGCTGGTCTGGCGTAGGAAATATACATATGACAAATTAGTCCCTACTGTGTCTTATGTTTTTAAGAAAACTCGAGCAGACAGGAAGAAATGAAGAACAGGTCCTGAAAGAGGAAGAGAAGAGGAAGTGATTAGGGAAAGGTAAATTCAGCATGACAGGGCCACTTTAATTATCTTAGGATGTTACTTTCCTTCCTGTTTCTATTGCTCATTCTACTACCCCCACCTATTGTAATACATCATGCAGGTTCTTCCAGCAGAGATAGTGTTTAAGAAAAAAAAAAAAAAAAGAGGAGAGAGGAAGAGGGGAAAAACATATAATCATGCTTCTGCATACATTCCTATGTACATAACTAAACATATACATATATACATTTCTTTTTCCCCTTTTAACATATTAGTCCACTGCTTTCTGTTTCTCTACCTTCTCCCCTTTATCAATTTTCTATGCCTTAATTAAACTTTAATGGAACTTTAATTAAACGGAAATAAAACCTTTCCGTTTTCCCCACAGCCTTGCCTCCCCATCTTTGGTTTAAACACTCTTCTTTTTGTTTCCTTTTTCTCCCCTTTATTCTTTCTTCTCTTTCTCCCTCCTTCCTCCTTTAGTCTACTTAATCTTTTTACGATGATGCCATTTATAGAGGTTCTGGGGGGGACAAGAATACTTCTCTCTTCCCCTGAAATTGCAGGTTAACTCGTGTTTGGAACCCCCAGGCATATTTTATGTTGTTTGCTCTAAGAATTAAGGTATATTGTGAAAATGTCTGGCAGGCTCTACGGTTATGGAGCTAAGTTGTTATATTCTGACTCAGCCAGTAATTTATCTCGCATAGCACTCAAAATTTGAATCTTGTGTTTAAATGAGTGTAGGCAAATCCTTATGTCTCTGGGTAGATGATCTAGGGTTTTCATAGGTTTGGGAACCTTGTGGAAACGCTCCATTGAGTTTATCAGTTTTTCAGGTTGCATGCCTAAAAATTGCAACATTTTCTCTAGGTACGCTTCCAGGTCTTTTTGTAAAATCTGCTCTGGGACGCCTCTCAGTCAGATGTTGTTTCGTCTTGACCGGTCCTCTAATTCTGTGATTTTTCCTTACAGTTCTTCAACCTTTCCTTCCAAGGTTTTTATATTTTCTGTTTGGGCCCAATTTGATTAAACATGCTCTCTGTTTCATCTTTAATTTTTTTTACTCTCTCTCCTAAATATATTATTTCTTTTTATTGCTACTGCGTTTCCTTGTAGCTCTTCTTTGACTTTTTCCAATTGTACATCCAGGCAGCTTTTAAAAAATTTAGGCAAGAGTTCTACTGATTCTAACCAAGAGTTTTCTAATGACTCTTTATTTCTATCTGCCATGATCCTTCCTGACTCTTCTGATATAGTAGTTTTCCCTTAATTTCTCCTTTGTCTATCTGTGGTGAGAAAAAATTAGACAGCTGCTCTTCTCCTTTCCCTCTCCCTTGTTTACCCCTTTTTCCAGTCTATTCTCTTTTCTGAAATTGGTCTCAGGGTCTCCTGCTTTTTTTTTCGCCATCTCTGCAAAGGAAGCTATATCTGCCCCTTTAATCTAGATTGTTGCTCTGGTTTGTAGATAGGAGCTTCAAGCATACAGCCACCTAAGTTCTCCACTGTGACAAAATACTGTATTTTATTATCCCAGTTAATTCCCCAGTGTTCGGTAGACTAATCTACCGAACACCGACCACCCCCTGGCTCATTGAACTTTAAAGAAACCAGAGACTTAAGTTATCTTCCTGTGTGGCCGAACATGTGGTGGCGGCGGCCATTTTACTTAGTCGAATGAGGTCAGCAGGGTTTTTTCGTCGAGTTCATGGAACTCAAATCGGACACGCGATGGCACAAACACAGCTTAACTTTACCTTCTCCGGGACTTCGACTCTTCGACGGGAGTCGAACGGTGTTCGTCAATTGGAACAGCACTTTTAACATAGACTATGTACATGAACGGTTCCCGTTCGACTATTCGAACTAAACTTAGACGTTGAAAATAGACTGGTCGCACAGCCTAATTCTCTGGAACTGTTTTGGGCATGAAGCCATGCTTGCAGTCCATCAAATATGACTTTCAGGAATTTCTTGAGCCCCTGCTCTGATCTGGGTGATTTTTAGGTATGTTGTTCACCCAGATTAGGGCTATCAGGGGATATAACTATAATAATATATGGCAATATGTGTAATTTTGGGGTACTTGTGCCATATTTTAAAAATGTATGTTTTTTCTGTTAAAGTTAATTTAGTCCTTTGTCTTCAGTAATTATATCACAGGCAGAGGGGAAGGATTGTGTACAGTATGTGGGAGTGTTATTCATGATCACACTGTTTCTGATTGGCCTGTATGTTTTATGTGTGGTGCCCAACAAGGTCCAGCTGGGCGTCAACCTTGTTGGGAAAATTGTATATAAATCGAGCCTGTGTCATTAAACATTCAGACTTCTTAACCCTCAATACTGAGTTCTGTCTCTTATTGGGGGAAACTGCTATATCACAATCACTAGCTCTTGTAAGAGCTGTTCCTGCTTCGCCTACAGATGACTCTGGGATTACTACAGCACCTCTTACTCTTGGGAAAAGGACATCTCTGGCGATGAAACCCCTTCTACCCATAGGGGTACAGCTACACTTAGGATTTTGGGAGAGTACGCATTAGCGAATTTTGCGAACAGGCTGTAATCTCTAAAGCCTCTAGCATTTTGGGAGTATACGAATGAACGGAGTATACGAAATACAAGGAGTTTGTTACATCCACCAATTGCCACTTATTACTACTGGGGCTTTTACAGTGTGAGATTCCTCTGAATTTGCCCAGTATTGAAAACCTGTTTATATGTAAGCCCTTTCTTTCACCAATATTTTGGTCGGTTTATTTAACTTTTAGTAGTAGGGAGTAAGTTACCCAAACTTCGACTTCACAAACATTTCCGAAAAGAAAACAACAAAAAAGTCAGATGGAGCAGACTCACGATTTTACTGCACTTCCCTCTATCTCTGCAATCATGCAGGCAAGCTCTGTCTGCCGCCTGAGCCAGGGCCAGTTTTTTTTTTCTTAATTATTTCTCTCGTGATGCTCTTCTCCGGCACTGTGTGTCCTCAGGAGATATGAAAAAAATGGAGAAAAGCCACTACAGTCCGGTCCGATCCACTCTGTAGGTATGTTCCTTGTGGCTGGACGGGCAGGTTTGCGGCTAACCAAATGTGCTTCCTTCGCCAGGTTGTGAGATTCGGCTTTGCTCGATAGGAGGGAATTCTAGGGCGTCGTTTAGAGGTCCATATCTCATTCACCTAGGCAAACCCCGCGAAACGTGGCTACGTCTTGATTGGGGAAACTTTTAGTAAGCCATCAATTTTATGAGTGGACCTGCCCAGATTATACTCCAGCCCATCACTTTCACAGGTATAACTGTTCTGGGCACCCTGCTGCCTTGTTTTCTCACCTCCCTAAAGGTTGTTGGGAAGGCAATATTGACATACAGTCCCAGCTGTTTTAAAATATGGAAGGCCCTTTGTGCTTGATCTAACTATTAAAATGCATTCTTTATTTATATATAGTAGCATTAATGGGCTGTATCATTTTTTAAAATTTTACTTGTGACTCTTCAACAAAAGGTATATAAATCATGGAACCAAAAGCAAATATTTAGCTTATTAGAAGTGACTGACCAATGTCAAATTGTATCTAGTTTTTTAGTATCCAGTCCTAATTGAAGTCAATAGATCAAGGGTTATTTGATTAATGATTGGGTCAGGCCTCATAGATCTCCCAACAATCACCTTCATATTCATATATTCATAGAGATGTATTTGGCGTTAATAGAATTCATAGAGACTTGAACTAGTATATTGTTTATAAAACAGCCACTAGCAGTAGCTTCAATCATGGTAGAAAGAATGAAAGGATATTCACTCTACCATACAAATAGAAATAGGCAGACAAGCAAAGAGTAAAGAGTCAGAATAGAGGATGCTTACTTCCACTGCATCGTAGGTTCCTGCTAAATCTACAGACCTAGTGCATTAGATCCCCATAGTATTGAACGTATATTCTCTATTCTTGGCTTCTTGAGTCTTCTTGGTTTCTGAGGAACAGGACACTGACTGTGAGATGAATAGCAGGAGTTAAATGTATCAGAGCTACATTAAGGAAATTTGTTATTAAGTCAGCTTCTAAAATAGGAAAAGGGGAAAAAGTTGGAGGGAATACCTATTTAAATCAATCCATTTTTTAGTGCTCCCAATGAAGGTAACCCAGAATTAGGCAAGCAAAACTGGCTCATTCTATGTAGATTTCAAGGTTAGGCTGAGAAAATTGGTCATATAATGCTCAACATTCCTCTTCTCTAGGATACTTGTGGCATTGGCTGATAATGTCATATGTCTCATAAAGCATTGATGGACTGGAAAAACAAACACCCATAACTTAATTGTGAATATCTAGCAAGCATTGAACCCAGGCCGGAGGTTCACTCATAAAACATTGATACTAGACTGCACACTGGAATAAAATCTGTGGCATACAACAAAGAAACAAAAAGATGGCTAACAAAGATTATAAGTCAATAATAGGTCATGACAGGTCAACAAAATTAAACTTTATTAAGTCTATAATAGTGTATTTAAAGAAATACTCTAAGCATTATAACCACTAAAGCAAACTGTATTGGTTATAGTGCCAGAAGTTCCCTTGAACACTCTTAGATTAAATAGTCAAACTGTTCACTGGGCACCAGTCACAGCACCCTGGAGAGTCAGAGTCAGTATTTTCTAGTATGAGCTCTCATTAGCTTCCCCGAGCAAAGTCCTGGGATGCATGGTCAATCTGTGTACATCAGTGTATGTATCTGTGTATACAGGGCCAGATTAAGAGCCCAGTGGGCCTGGTGCTGACAATTATGATGGGGCCTATTTACAGAATCTTATCGACCAAGAACACTAAAACAATCATACCTCCCAAGCGTCATGTATCTGATGGAGATGGTGTTGGAGGGAAACTCAAAGGATGCAGCTATAAGAAAACACATACTCTATGCTAATCTTTCTCTAATTTATGCTTTCATCTTTCAAGTCAATCCATACCCCCTAACTGCAGTGTCCAGTGAAGCAGAAAGTCAATGGTTAGGGTAAAAGGGTGGGCCACTGCCACAAATCACGTGACCAAACCTGCCAAAAGGGGTGAACATGCCCCAAAAGAGGGCATGTTTGTCCAAAGAATTGGAAGGCCAGCCTGTCCAACTAAGGGCATTCTATGAAGGCAGCACCCAGAGCTTGACATAAATGCATCAAATGATGCGCCAACTCCACGCTTTCTAAGGACTGTCCCCTAGCACTCACATGTCCACTTGTCTCCTTACCTTCTTACTAGCAGGCAGAGTTCCTGGTATATAGTCTGGGACAGAGAAAAGGTGTATGTAGTGAGTGTAGAAGAAAGGGGACATGCCACAGTGTTAGAGAAAATAACTCTGATGGCCACTCTAGATGGCTGCTAAAGGTGCCTCTTGGGGCAGTACTGCCTAGTGTGCAGCACTGCCATTCAGTGTCTCCACCCTCTGCATGCAGACACTGAACTTTCCTCATAGAGATGCATTGAATCAATTTATCTTCATGGGGAGATGCTGATTGGCCAGGGCTATGTTTGAATCATGCTGGCTCTGCCCCTGATCTGCCTAGTTGACAGTTTCAGCCAATCCGATGGGGAAGCATTGTAATTTGCTCAGACCACCATTTCTGATGATATCAGCAGAAAGAGTCAGTTCAGAGGCAGACAGGGACAGAGCCAGCAGCTGCAGACTTGAATACAAGTAAGAGTTACTATATTTTGTGAGGCAAGAGGGGCCCAGGGGGGCTAAATGGTGGTTTTAACATAATAAGGTCAGAAATACATGATTGTGTTCCTGACCCTATAGTGTTCCTTGAAGCAAGAGTATGTGAAGAGTAGTTAGGGTTGCCACCTTTCTTGGAAAAAAAATACCAGCCTTATACATTTGTATAATTAATTAGTTATGCATGCCATCACCTGATGTAATTCACAAGGAGTGACATAAGAGAAAATTCTGTAAAATCACCTGTGTCTCCATGTCTCCCATTGTCTCAGTCTCACAAGTCACCCAGTCTCTCAGTGTCCCTATGTATCACAGTGTCAGTGTCCCCATGTCGCCCAGTCCCCTAGTCTCCCAGTGTCTCAGTGTTCCCATTTCTCCCAGTGTCCCCATGTTTAACTGTGTCCCCATGTCACTGAGACACTTTAGGGCCTTGGGGCACTGAGACACTTGGGGACACTGGGAGACATGGAGACACTGAGTCACTAGGGACACTGGGAGACATGGGGACACAGACACTGGAAGACTAGGGGAAACTGGGAGCCATGGGGACACTGAGATACTAGGGACACTGAGACATGGGGACACAGACACTGGGAGACTAGGGGACACTGGGAGACATGGGGACACTGTGTCCTTAGTGTCTCCGTGTCCCAATGCCTCTGTGTCTCCCAATGTCCCTATATCTCAGTGTCCCCATGTGTCTCAGTGTCCCCATTTCTCCAAGTGTCCCCTAGTGTCTCAGTGTCCCGTGTTTTCCAGTGTCCCCAAGTGTCTCAGTGTCCCCAGGTCTCCCAGTAGTGTCTGTGTCCCCATGTGTCCCCTAGTTTCTCCGTGTCCCAATGTCTCCCAATGTCCCCATGTGTCTCAGTGTCCCCTAGTGTCTCAGTGTCCCCATGTTTTCCAGTGTCCCCTGGTGTCTCAGTGTCACCAGGTCTCGTGGTATCCCCTAGTGTCTCAGTGTCCCCATGTCTCCATGCTGCCTTTCCCCCCCCCATCCCTCACTTACCTGAGCTGTAGAGCTGCTGTCTGGACTCTCTGTGCTGTATAGCTGCTCCCCCGCAGATCAGTGAGTAGTAGAGAAAGACAGGGAGGGATATGCTGTTACTTCCTATTCCTGCCTCTTTCCAAACACAGTGACCCCTACTGGCCGGTGCTGGTATTGCAGAGTAATCTCCATTTATACTGAGAAAAATACCTGCATTTGTATTGCCGGTATTACTGCAATACCGGCACGGCCAGGCAGCCTCAAATACCGGCTGTGCCAGCAAAATACCAGTCAGGTGGCAAACCTAAGAGTAGTGTGTGTAAAACAAACAAAAAAAATGTAAAAAAAAAAATATATATATATATTTTTTTTTAAATGGGCCTATTCCATGGGCCTGTGCCTGGAGCTGCAGCTCCATCAGCCCCTATGTTAATCCGGCCCTGTGTGTATGTTTATATCTCTGTGTTTCAGTGTGTGTGTATCTGTGTGCGTTTGTCAATGCGTATGTATATTTTGGTGTATCTGTGTGTGTCTGTGTTTACTTGTATCTGTGTGTGGCAATCTGCCATACTGGCATTGTTACACTGTTTGTATATTTAAGTGTGTGGCAATGTCCAAATGCATGTGCGCATATGTGTGTGAGTGTAGCAGTCAGGGCTGGTGCAAGGATTTTTTGCTACACAGGCATAGATTCATTTTGCCCTCTAAGTCTCTTTCTCACCAAGCCCCATTTTGTGTATCTCTTTCTCCCCTCCCCCATTCCCCCTATGTCTCTTTTTCCCCCTCAGGCATCCCTTTGTGTGTCTTTCCCCCAGCACCTTGTCTCTTTTTTCCCATTGCCCCTCTGTATCTCTTTGTCCCCCATCCCATGTATGTCTCTTTTATCCCATTCCCAGGCTCTGACTGTCTGTTTTAACCCTTCCCCAGCTCCTCTGTGTCACTTTGCCTCCCTAGCACATCTGTGTGTCTCTTTTTTCTCCCCAGCCACTTTTGTGTGTGTCTTTTTCCCCTTTCCAGACCCTCTTTCTGTCTCTTTCCCTCAGTCCCTCTATGTCTCTTTGTGTCCCCAAGCCCCTTAATTCCATGTGACTCATTTCTCCCAGTACCCCATGTGTCTCATTTCCTTCCCCCAGCCCCTCATGTGTCTTATTTCCTATCCCAATGTGTCTCAACTCCCCATTCCCCCATGTGTCTCATTACCTCCCCACCTTGTATCTCACTCACCCAGCCCCCTAGGTGTTTAATTTCCTTCCCCCATGTTTCTCTTTTCCGCAGTGCCCCTATGTTTCTCATTTCCTCACCATCATATGTTTTATTCACCAAGCCCCCATGTGTCTCATTCCCTCAGCCCCCATGTGTCTCATTCCCTCTCCATGTGTCTTATTCTCCCCTTGTGTCTCATTCCCTCCCCACCATGTGTCTCATTCCCCCAGTTCCCAACCCCCCTGTGTTTCATTATACATTGGCTCTGCCATGCTATATGCTGTGACTGGCTGAAAGGGAGGACTGTGCTGTGCGCTCCCCTACTGCCGGTCAGACGGATCTTGGAAGCTCAGGTTTCACTTTTTTTTTTTTTTTAGGAAAGAACCAGTTGCACCCAATGTGGTTTCTATGCATTTTTATACATGCTAGGACTGTATAAACATAAATAAAAACTGCAAGTTTAGGAAGGATTTTAGGGTTTAGATAATCTATTCTCCTAGGTGATAAGAACTCAAAATACTTAGCATAACAAACTAATACGTCGATGTGGACTGCAGACACATAATTTAGGATAAGTTAAAGTCAGATACGCTGAAATCAGAAAAAAATGTTAATCAAGCTAAAGTCAAAACAGCAAACAGGGATACAATCATACACTCTTAAAGAAATAAAGATCACAAAAGGGCAATCTAATGCGTGAGATTTAGGGTTACATAGGCACTTTTCAGGCTAGGCCAATCTGTAATTAATAAAGTTAGGGATTTATAATGCAATTTTCTTGTAGACCCACAAGGTAATTCACTAAACACTGAAATTTATTTAGGTGGACAAAATCCAGTTGAAATGTCCAAATTCCGACTGGAATGGCAATTCTGATATTTACTTAAGTCAAATCTTGCTGGAATTCGGCCAACCAAACAAGATTAAAATAAGTAAATTTTGCATCCTAACCATATGCAAAATATAGGATCATACTGAATATTCATAAATAACTAATATTAAAAGAATTTGGGAACGTATGCATATGGCAAAATGTAGTTCGCAGTACTATTTGCTTGCTTAAAAAACCTTCTGCAGTGCAAGGGTTAACTAGGTAAAAAAAAATAAGGGGTCAATATGATTGGGAAGTCCTCCCTCCCCCATTTTTTAAATTTAATAGCCTGCACCCACTGCTATTAAATAGTCCACGTATAATTATTTAATTTTAAGGCCGCCACCCAATATACAGGGGTGAGACAGGCACATCCCCATAAGCCCCATTGACTGCCCAGTTGCTTATTTAATTTTTTTTTTTAATTTGGCCACATAGTTAACCATTGCACCACTGAGGGTTACTTAACTTATTTAATAGTTACACTTTTTTAAAATCCACACCGAGATTTGAAACATCCAGGTTTAGATTTTAACAATCCGAGTCCAGATTTCAGTCGTATGGCAGTGTCTGACTGAATGAAATCTGGACAATATTCAGGTTCATGTGGAGCCTTGCCTACAAAATACAGATAATGCTAGATAACACAAACAACGTTTGGATATTGCACCAAATTATTTTGTCCCATCTGATATAGAGCCATTCAGAGTTTAGTGGATTACTGTGTCAATATATTTTTTATCCACCAGATGGTGCCCATTTACAACTGAGAAGTGCGTGGCTCAGGCAGGCATCCTCTGATGCCGTGATACAGAGTAATATTAATAATATTAACCACTATAGTGAGAATTGCTGGAAATTTAAAATCCACTTTGAATTCCTTGCAATTCTCTCTTTAGTGAATAAACCTGTCTGTGTTAGTGTAAGCTACATGTGAGATGAATTAGTTAGTGTGAGACCTGTATGTGTGAGATAAGTGTATGTATTAATGAGAGCTCACTACAGGACATGAGTCATCCACAAGTTTGTTTAGATGGGCTCAATATGCATGATATAGTACAAGTACAAATAAAAAATGTAGAATGCAATTTAGAATGCAATATATAAAGGGATGATAAAATATATTGTACACAGTTGTTATACACAAACTAGAATTG
>OW240913.1:211481725-211497108 GCA_933207985.1 Pelobates cultripes | reverse complement strand
CCATGGTGACCACAGGGTAACGGGCAATCAGGGTTCCATTCCGTACAGGGACCCTGACAAATGGCTACCACATGCAAGGAAGGCAGCAGGCGCGCAAATGACCAACTCCCGATGCGGATAGGTAGTGACGACAAATAACAATACAGGACTCTTTAGAGGCCCTGTAATTGTAATGAGTCCACTTGAAATCCTTTAACTCTGATCAATTGGAGGGAAGTCTGGTGCAGAGCCACTGACCCGTGAGTCCTGCAGCTGAAACTCCACTATCGCCTGCTGCTGCTCACACAGTCTCATGAGGCGGTGAGCAGGAAGGCCGAAGTTACGCTGCAGCGCAGACAGGCGAGCAGATGCAGGGTGAGAACGCCAAAAGCGCGCACGGCCGCTACAGTGAATGTCTCACCCTGTTCCAAGTTGTAGATCAGTTTGGTGATGGCTTCTGGTATCCAGTACTCTTTTTACTGAAAAGAAATGCACCTTATACACACACTTATATACAAGGATACTTATCAGTGGTAAGTGAATGCAGCCTCCCTCAGATCGCTCCCAGCTAGCAATCAGCTTGAACACAAGAATATACAAAACACAACGAGGGAACCGGCTGATTATCTAAATGAAGATAAATAAAAAGAAGTATAGTGTAATACAGTTTTACAATATTAACACTGCGCAATATGAAATGCACTCACAGGATGTTGGACAGTTCAGGCATATATGGTGCCACAACAAAGAGGAGTTAGGCGCTCACTAAATAAACTAAAGGTGGGCAGCAGTGAACCAAGCAGGAATTCCCAATACCTGCTCACAGTAGTAAAACAGAAGAGACAAAAGTGGTATATGGTGCCACCCCTGATGATATGGGGGACTGTTAAATCTTCCCATCGAAATTTATCTCAGGATATTAAAGAATTTATTTTATATTCAGCTAAATTTATTTTAGAACACAATAATTTTTTCTTTAATGATAAATTTTATTTACAAATCACGGGAACTGCCATGGGCACCAGGTTCGCCCCCAGTTATGCCAACAACTACATGCGCAGATGGAAAGATTTAACAGTGTGGGCTGGTCATGACTGGAGGGAGAACCTGGTGCTCTGGCGGAGATATATCGACGATGTTATTATTATTTGGAAGGGGTCTTTTTCTTTATTTCAATTATTTGAGAATTATTTAAATCAAAATGAATATAATCTAAAGTTTACCTCCACATGGAATCAAAAAGAAATTAATTTTTTGGATTTGTCTCTGATATGTGAGAACAATCAGATTAGAACAAAGTGCTTCTTTAAACCAAGTGATGGCAATGGATATGTTCATCGGCAAAGTTGCCACCATCGTCCCTGGCTTAGAGGGATAGCTAAGGGACAATTTGCTAGGGTGAGAAGAAATTGCTCACAAGTTCAGGATTTTATAACACAATCCAATCATATTAAGAATAAATTGGTGGAAAGAGGTTATAAGAAGAACATACTTGACAGGGAAATTCGTATAGCTCTACAGACCGACAGGGGGAATTATCTGATGGACAAGCCCGTGC
Source organism: Pelobates cultripes (assembly GCA_933207985.1). Classification (NCBI taxonomy): domain Eukaryota; kingdom Metazoa; phylum Chordata; class Amphibia; order Anura; family Pelobatidae; genus Pelobates; species Pelobates cultripes. The sequence continues at coordinate 211,495,571 of OW240913.1, read as the reverse complement.
CAAACCCTATCAGGAGAATATAACTGCCTTTAGAACTCAGTATTGTACAAACCATACTAAAATTAGGAGGAGTTTACAGAAACACTGGTCGATTCTCCAACAGGATCCTGTACTCAACCCTATTTTACCGGATCAACCTAAACTTATCTTTAGAAAAAATCAGAATTTTAAGAACACTTTGGCACCTAGTTATACCATAAAAAATCTTGAGGGTAACTGAAAACCTGCTGATAATAATTCCTTTAGAGGTTGTAACTCTTGTAAAGCTTGCCATACTGTAAATCTTGAAAGAACAGATACATTTTCCAGTTTTATTACAGGTGAAGTATTTCAGATAAAGTCTGAAATTGGTTGCCGCACGGACTATGTAGTTTATTTACTGCAGTGTCCTTGCGGCAAGCAATATGTAGGCAGGACAAAGAGGCTCCTGAAAATATGATTTCTGGAGCATATAAATAATATCAAAAAGAATTTGGCCACTCATTCTATTCCAGTACACTGCAATCAATGTCCACTATTTCTCTTCAGTGGTTTAAAATGTATTGGTATTGAAAGGGTATTGATTGAGTGGAGAGGGGGAGATAGGGTTAAAAAGTTATCACAAAGAGAGACATACTGGATCCACAGGCTACAGACACTGGAACCTGGTGGACTAAATGTGGATGTGGACTTAGTGTGTTTCCTATAAATGTATACCACCATTTGCAATAATTATAAATATGGGCATTTCTTAGAATGTTATTGATAATTAAGCACTGAATTACACAGGACGAATTAGGTTAATTTATAATAATACAATTAATATATAAGACACTTTTGATTTGATCATAAGAAGGATAACACATACGACAAATTAATATGTTTATTAAAAATTAAATGCTAATATTAGATATTCAAATAATATATCACAGAATTAGGAGATGAAGGATTAGTCAATATATGATTCACATTATTAGATTATGAGTATATACAATATGGAAGAAATTTAGTGATTTGCTAAGTATTGTGTAGATGGTGTAAAGCAAATATATGTATATATTATGGGGAAATACACTATGAATAGATTTGTGGTTAAGTTGTTGGACTATTTGTATGTAATCTTATGGCTAGATGTGGCGAAACCAACCTCGCCACTGTGAACTGGAGAAGCCTGGTTGCTCGCCTGCTCCCTTTGGACTATGGCCCTGCAGGTTAAACCGTTTATTTCCCCTGCAGAAAGGGTTATTTGTGTGATCTGAGTGCCATTCATCTAATAATGTGCACTCAGATCCCAGCTATCTGGGGATATGTGAAATGTCTGTGTGTTATGTGTAAAGGTGACTTTATGTATTTTAAAGTGTTTTGTGTCTTTTTGCAACCATGTGCTTAATGGAGTCTGTGTCTGTCCTGGGAGATAATTTAATTACTTATCTCCAGGATAGAAGACTCTGAAACTGGTTTGGGCCAGAAAGCCATGCTTCATTTAGTCACAAAGGACTTTCCCTTAACTTTTGAACCCCTGGTCTGATTCGTGCCATTTTTCAATATGTTGTTCCCCTGAATGGATTGATTATGAAAATATATGTTTTATGTTTGTGACATGTATATTTTAGAAGTTATAAATATTGTGTAAAAACTGTATTCCTCTGCCGGTGATAATGAGATTACCCATTGTGTTCAGTAATCATATCACCTGCAGAGGGGAGGATTTTGTGTGGGAGTGTCTGGGTGTATTGTACGGATTGATTGGTTGTTTTGTAACGCCCTATGGGCTGTACTATGTTTGTGGATTGGGAATAAAAGAGACTGTATGTGACAGTACAGGGAGATTCTGCTTGACCCTCAAACCGATGTGTCGTCTCGTTTTTGGGGGGAATTGGATTGTATGCTGACTGCCAGGAGTGTAAGCGGATTGTATGCTTTATTGAGAATGAGAGTGAGTGTTACAATATTGTTTAACCCCTTAAGGACACATGACAGAAATATTCTGTCACGGTTCCCTTTTTATTCCAGAAGTTGTGTCCTTAAGGGGTTAAGTACCTCTTAGCTATTGATAACTGGTTTAAATATAGCAGCTTGTTATCTGGCAGTTTCTACTGTAGAAAATATGAATCTGTTTTCTATCACTTAGATCTGTGTAACAAGTCTTGTAGGTGTGAAACAATATTACAAGTGACCGATGTAGTAAATTCGAATCAAAGTTACGCTTCGATTTGACTCTCAGATATGAACTGAACACCCCAAATATACTATTTAGCACCAATAAAAAAAAAAAAAAAAAACTTGACTTTTTAAAACTCCAATGTAAGCAGCAGATTAGCAGCAAAACAATTAGGATGTTTACAACTGCGCTGTAAGCGCACTATTAGACGCTTCGATTTGACTCTCAGATATGAAGTGAACACCCCAAATATACTATTTAGCACCAATTTTTTTTTTTTTTTAAACTTGACTTTTTAAAACTCCAATGTAAGCAGCAGATTAGCAGCAAAACAATTAGAATGTTTACAACTGCGCAGTAAGCACACTATTTGATGCTTCTATTTGATATGAAGTGCACCCCACTAATGTACTTTTTACCACCCAAAAAATTATACGTTTTAAAACTGCAATGTAACCACGGTATTTGAAGCTTCTATTTGACTCTCAGATATGAAGTGCACCCCACTAATGCACTAGTTTGCAGAATTCTTTCCTAAGCTGTCCCTCACAGCGGCAGCATCCTCTCCCTACACTAATAAGAGCTCATGTGCGTGCCGCACTACGCAACTCCAGCTTATATATAGAGGCTGGGTCACATGCTGCACTGGCCAATCACAATCATTAGTAGGCATGGTTGTGATGGCTTCTAAGGGCACACGAGTCAAACGCTTGTGGATTGGCTGCCCTGCAGCCTTTGAAAACGCGCCATTTAATCGCCGAACACAGAACTCCAACCCAAACATACAGTGATATGTCCGTGTTCGGGTCCAAAAAACTTAATGTTCGGTACGAACCCGAACTTTACAGTTCAGGTTTGCTCAACTCTACTCTCCAACCTATATACAGTGAGGGGAAAAAGTATTTGATCCACTGCTGATTTTGAACGTGTGTCCACTGACAAAGAAATGATCAGTCTTTAAGTTTAACCCCTTTTATTCCAGAAGTTTGGTCCTTAAGGGGTTAACGGTAGGTATATTTTAACAGTGAGTGACAGAATAAAAAAAAAATCCAGAAAAACACATCAAAAAAAGTTATAAATTGATTTGCATGTCAATGAGTGAAATAAGTATTTGATCCCCTATCAATCAGCAAGATTTCTCTTAAAGGGTGTGCTCCTAATATCAGCTCATTACCTGTATAAAAGACACCTGTCCACAGAAGCAATCAATCAGATTCCAAACACTCCACCATGGCCAAGACCAAAGAGCTGTGCAAGGATGTCAGGGACAAGACTGTAGACGTACACAAGGCTGGAATGGGATTACAAGACCATCGCCAAGCAGGTGGTGAGCGTTGGTGCAATTATTCGCAAATGGAAGAAACCAGTGGCGTACATACCAGGGTCGCAGGGGTCGCGGCTGCCCCTGCGACCCGTTATGTATCCACAGGGCCAGCCTCTTCTCCTGGGGGGCCCAGGAGCCGACCACCTCAGGACCCCCCGAGGCTGGCCCTGCTGACCCCAGCGGGCGGGTGGCCGGTCGGGCAGGCGGGTGCGCGAGGGAGCACTCAGTGCTTCCTCTTCAGCTCCCTCGCGCACCGCACTGATGACGGAGCCGGAAGATGACGTCATCTTCCGGCGCCGGGATCCCTACGCGGCGCGCGAGGGAGCTGAAGAGGGAGCACACAGGGGAAAGTGCTCCCTCGCGCGCCGGCCGGCCGGCCAGGCAGCCCGCCCACCCAGTGACCAGGAGCCCAGCACCACCACTGGACCCCAGGGAATCCCCCCAGCACTCCAAAATGTAAGGAGGCTGGGGGGGTTAAATTAGAAAAAAAAATGTGTGTGTTAGTGTATGTTAGTGTGTGTGTGTTAGTGTGTGTGTGTGTTAGTGTGTGTTAGTGTATGTTAGTGTGTGTGTGTGTGTTAGTGTGTGTGTGTGTGTGTTAGTGTATGTGTGTGTTAGTGTGTGTTAGAGTGTGTGTGTGTGTGTGTTAGTGTATGTGTGTGTTAGTGTATGTTAGTGTGTGTGTGTTAGAGTGTGTGTGTGTTAGTGTATGTTAGTGTGTGTGTGTGTGTTAGTGTGTGTGTGTGTTAGTGTATGTGTGTGTTAGTGTGTGTTAGTGTATGTGTGTGTTAGAGTGTGTGTTAGTGTGTGCATGTTAGTGTATGTGTGTGTGTTAGTGTATGTGTGTGTTAGTGTATGTGTGTGTTAGTGAATGTGTCTGTTATTGGGTGTGTGTCTGCTAATGAGTGTGTTACTGTGTGTGTCTGTTACTGTGTGTGTTTGATGTCTGTTAGTGAGTGTGTGTTTGTCAGTGAAAGTGTATGTTTTGTAAGTGTGTGTATGTATGTCTGTCGCTGAGTGTGTCTCTGTCAGTAAATGTGTGTGTCTGTTAGCTAGTGTGTATGCGTCTGTTCGTGAGAGTGTGTGTGTGTCTCTTCAGCATTTACCTTTCTCCAGCGTCGGACTCCCCAGTGTCCGCCACTCAGCTCCGAAATGCACATGCGCAGCAAGAGGCGCGCTCGCGCATTTAAACCGCCCATAGGAAAGCATTACTCAATGCTTTCCTATGGACGTTCACTGTCTTCTCACTGTGATTTTCACAGTGAGAATCGCGGAAGCTCCTCTAGCAGCTGTCAATGAGACAGCCACCAGAGGCTGGATTAACCCTCAGTGAAACATGGCCGTTTCTCTGAAACTGCTATGTTTTCAGCTGCAGGGTTAAAACTAGAGGGACCTGGCACCCAGACCACTTTATTGAGCTGATGTGATCTGGGTGTCTGTAGTGGTCCTTTAAGTGTGTGTGTGCATACCGCGGTCGCGGGGTCGCAGCCCTGCAACCCCTGCGACCAGGTGCCCGCCACCATGTGTTGCGACCCCGACCCGCGCCGAGTAAGCGCGCGGGGGGTCCACGGATCAATTTTTGCACCGGGGCCCCGTGAGTCATGTGTACGCCACTGGAAGAAACCCAAAATAACTGTCAGTTCCCCTAGGTTTGGTGCTTCACCTCACCTCATGGAGTTTCAATGATCATGAGAACGGTGAGGAATCAGCACAGAACTACATGGGAGGATCTTGTTAATGATCTCAAGGCAGCTGGGACCATTGTCACCAAGAAAACAATTGGTAACACACTGAATCGCGAAGGACTGAAATGCTGGAGCACCCTCAAGTTCCCCCTGCTTAAGAAAGGACATGTACAGGCCCGTCTGAAGTTTGCCAATGAACATCTGAACATAGATATATATATTTGTGCTCGGAATTTATATAATACGTAATGGAATGTAGAAGGAGAAGTAAAGTTGGTTGAGGTGTGCCGAAACTAACGTACGAGTAGCCTGTAAAAGAGGGCCCACAAGGTGAATTGTTAATAAATATGGGTGTAGGTGGGTGGGGACAAACAGCTTGCACAACAAAGGTAAGTAGTGGGTAGGGTTTATATAGGATCATAACTCCTCCCACAAATTCAGGCCAAATGGCCTTCCAACTTGTGCTTGAAATTTATTTAATACGTAATGGAATGTAGAAGGAGAAGCAAAGTTGGTTGAGGTGTGCCGAAACCAACGTACGAGTAGACCTGTAAAAGTGGGCAAAAGAGGATTCAAAGAAAAACACACTTTATTGCAAGTTTATACAGCTTGTGTACTGAAAGTTTGCCATGATGTAGCTTACCTTAATGGAAGTTTTAGACGTGAAGTAATGGATTAGTACTGATAGTGTGTGGCTGACCTTGGATACGTAAAAAACGGAGTGACAGCATTAGAGGTATAAATAAGATGCTTGATTTGTAGGTTTAGAGGAAGAGGAAAAAATTACAATAGTTTAACTGCAAGAGTCATGAATCAAGCAAACTCTACTTGTGGCATGGTACAATATGCAAAGCCCTAGAGTGAGTGATATAGTAGTCGTGAAACTGCGTGTGTAACTGTACGAGGTGCAATTGTGTGCTCAGTCCAAAATTAGCTCATGGAATGGTGGTATCCTGGATGGTACGTAGTAGGACGTAGGGGGTGCCTAAAAGAAGACCTTGAACTGAGCGTGAAAGAGCGTCAACGGCTGTGTTGTGGACGCCAGGAATGTAAAGGCAGACTAAAAAGAGCTGAGAGGTTGCTGCCAGCCAAGTCAGCCTGTAAATCAGCCACAAAAATGGTTAGTGAGGATGGCCAGGTGCCATAGTGAAGGGTGAATAGGTAGTAGATTAAAGGTGTTGGATAAGTCTGTCTTGCTCAACCAAGCCTTACTACTTACTGAAGTGATAGCTTGTATGGCATGGTCGATTTTCGTAGCGCAATGAGAACTTTATGGCGGGAATGAGGGAGTTTGATGCTGGGAATGGATGTAGAGTGCGGTGCGGAAGAGGTCTATGATCAGTATTAAGGATATAGTGAATGGCTACCTCGATGGGGTACGCCAAGATGAGAAGTGTGAAGACCGGAAGGAAGCGATCGTGAAACCAGCATTTGACTGCTGTGGACAGAAGGTGGTCCACCGTAAGAGGGTCAATGGGTGCAGATAATAGGTTAGGGCATACGAGTGTACCTGTGGGAATGGTGATAAGGCCCGTGTGAATCCCTGTGAGAAACCCAGCACCAGAATCTACCAGATGCCTAGCTGAGTGTAAATGCAGATAGTATTCCAGGATATCAATGTTAACCTAGTTGGTCGTATCTTAGGTGACAGACGTTGTGGGGATTAGGTGTGGGTTCTGGAGCAGATGGGCAAAACCCTGCATGTTGTGAAATAGCATACCCCCTTATCAAAGAATAGTGTACCCGAGCCTTCCCCAGAAATGAAATGGTCAGCCCGGCTAGTCCCTCTGGCCACCTCCCTGACTAATGCGTGGGGTGAAGGAGTGGTGAGAAGTGGAAGAGGCTGACTCTATGCGAGAGGCAATGATAAACAGAGGAATGGAAAGCTTTGTTAAGTCGTGGTCTGGCTGTTTAGGACTACTGAAATGTCACCATGAATGTAACCTTAGTACTGAATGGTGTCTTGTGAAGTTAAGTAGTGATGTTAGTTTAACATTCTTTCCATTGAGAATTACCTTCTCTGTGGAAATTGGAACAGAGTGTGCCGGTGAGACGGATGGAGTAGTGATAGTGGGTGGTGGGGGACGGGGAAGGAAATGAGGGGTAAACCAGACTGTATGACCGAGATCGCCAGGTGAGTGCCTGCCAGGCTTAAGGAGACACCTGGTGGCTGGCCAGGATAGCGACCGGGTCTCCTGAATCTGAGGAGAAAGCTGACGGCCCTTGTGAACTAGAGCTGGGCCTGTTGGTCTGAGCCTATGTAGTTCTGCCTTACTGGCAGTGGCTGGGGAGGGGATACCCCTGTGTCTGAGCTCTGCTGATATTTTTGGAATGTGCCAGAATCCCAGGTAACTGAGGGTAGAAGGGGTGAGGGATTCCTTTGGAGACCCAGGCCAGACTGGCGTGCTGGGTATTCCGTCCAACAGCAGACCGATTATTGGGATGGATACTTGTGACATTCTGAAAAAGAAATAGTGATTTGGATAAGTAATGTGTCTTAGAGGTGTGGATGAGACCTTCTGAGAACTGGCCTGCTAGCTAGTGCTGAGGCGAAGAATTTACCTAGAACCAAGTGACAGGTGAGGCCCTGCTAGTGGCAAGTGGCGGAGAGAGGCTCTACCTATGATTTGGGCCAAGGGATTTTTGTGGTGGCAGGATGTCGGCCTCTCGATGACTGTAAGAGAATCAAAACGTGTGGCCGTGACTTGGGAGGCCCTAACTCTAGCCCTAAAGAAGGGCGAGCGAGGTGGCTAACTATGATTTGATCGTAGGGCTGAAACCTCTGTGTATGAGGTGGGGTGTAGACCTCGAGGGACCGTAGTATTACTTAGGATAGCTAAGGCCAGCGCCTAACCCTCAATGCCAGTTCTCTAGCCTGATGGGGCTTGTCTCTTAGAATGGTGTGATATAACGTATGTAGATACGTAAACCTTCAATGTTTGTCCTCTTTCTTTGATGCGCAGGAAGATTACTATATATTCTTGCTTCTGCAGGGAACTGGCCCGGTCCGGAAAACCTTAGGGAAAAAGATGCTAGTGGGCCTGAGGCGTGCCACTGGTTAAATGAGTGTAAAACTGTTGAACGTATGGTTAGGTGTGTATCAGAAATACTGTAATGTAAGAACTCGGGTAAGCTGAGGGACCTGAACGTTGGTCCGTCAATTAGAGACAAGCCCCTGCGGTCCCACAATGTGAATTTTATTTGAATGCTACGAAGGCGAAGTGAGGCCTTAAGGAGAAACGTAATCGTAGTGAGTAAGATTACCAATACCTGATACTGCAAAGCAGGGAACCAGGTAGCCTGTAGGTTGTCGATGGCGTAGGACTTGGTAATGATATGTAGAAATGAATGACAAAACATGTACCATTAAATATAGTAGTAATACGGTGGATTATGATTATGAGATTGTGGTTGACATTTGTGAGGAATCTTAAACCAGGTACGTCTCGAAGTTTAGAAACCACTTTGATTGGTGGGGGCTGTATGAGGCAGTGGAGGCTGAATGAGGCCTCAAGGGAAAATGTAAAATAGTAAACCTTCTTACCTGTTACCGAAATGCGGGATACTGGGTATCTCTTATTGGAGCTTTGTTTGAAGAAAAGTATAAGTAGTAGCAAGGTGGTGTAGGTTTGTGTGATTGATGTTTACTCGCCGTGAGGAATCTCAGATCTGGCCCTTTTGAAGTTTAGAACCCACTTTTTGGAGGTGGTGTATGAGGCCGTGGAGGCTGAATGAGGCCTCAAGGGAGAACGCAAAATGGTAAACCTTCTTACCTGTTACAGAAACGTGGGATACTGGGTACCTCTTCTTGGAGCTTTGTTGGAAGGAAAATATAAGTAGTAAAACCCAAAAAACATATGCAGTCTAAGTGTAAGGAACCAGTATAAAAGGGCTTTTAAAGAACGGAGGTTTTAAATCGTGCTAATGGTCTGTAAAGAGCCTGGTGAAAAAGGACCGTAAGGCTTAATTTATGAGCGGAGAGACCATAGTTGCGTAGAAGACTAATACATAAGGGAAAGTACAATAGCCTAAGTCCTGGCAGGGTATGATAATGCCTGGAGGTGTATTTTTTTAAACGTAACTGATAAGAGAAAAGTGGTCAAACTGTGCTTTAAGAAGATTTACCCTGTAAAAGATAGGAGTCCCATAATTATGTGACCATGGGCAGGAAAATTAGAAACACATATTATTTAACCAGTGGTGACTTTAAGAGCCAAACTATGTACAATTACAGTAGATTTGAGAATTTAAACATTGTAGCCTCTTGCTTTCAGTAAACAAATGAACAGGAGAACTGTAATGAGAAAGAACTCCTGTGTTCGGTTAAATGGAGCATACAAACAAATTTTAAACAAAAGCCAATGTATATGTGTTCGGCTGAACGACCAAACGAACGGATGAAAATAGTCGAAAGTAAGTTTGTTTAGTGCGGTCGGTAATTAGTTTATACGAAAATGTAAGCGACAGGAGTGTGTACTCTGTGGTCGGCTGTTAGCCACACGAACGCAGAAGTACACGAACAGAGTAAGAGTATGAATGGGTAAGTAATGAAGGGAGCCTATCCACACGTTTTTAGGCCCGAACGTGGGAAATAGCCGAACGCCATTTCCCACGTTTATGCTTACGGGGACGCGCCAGTTGCTGCTGATGACGGACTGCTTGCTAGAGACTGCTTGAGACAGGACTTGGCGGGAACAACGAACCGGAAGTGCAGGTAACTATGGAGACAGCTTGCACGACAAAGGTAAGTAGGGGGGTAGGGTTTATATAGGATCATAAGTCCTCCCACAAATTCAGGCCAAATGGCCTTCCAACATATATAAAAATAAAAATATATATACTTTAAAATCTTTTTTTTTTTACATTGAGGGACGGGCAGACAGTCCAGAGAATTTAATTGGCAAGCCCTATATTTAACCCTGTAACTTTCCAAAACACCATAAAACCTTAATACCTAAACCATAATACTCGGGAGATGTCGCGGAACACAAATATGAATGTTTTAAAAAGTAAAACTTATCCCAACAATGATATCACCAGTAAAAGTGCAGTTTTTGTTTTAAAAAAATGCAGAAAAACAAATAAAAACGCAAACTTTGGTCAGTGTTTGTGACTAAGTGGCTGCTACAAAAGACCGGACATACCCCATTTTGAATACCCTAGGTTGTCTACATTTGCAAATGGTATGCCATGATGGTGTTAATTCACATTCATGGGCTACCATATGGTCTCAAAAGGCAACATAAACCCAACAAACCAATATGGCAAACTGAAATGGGCAAGCCCTATATTGACCCTGTATGTTTCCAAAAACACCATAAAACCTGTTCATGAGGGTATTGTTATACTTGGGAGACTTTGCTGAATACAAATATGAGTTTTTCAAAATAGTAAAACTTATCAGGACGATGATATCACCAGTAAAAGTGAAGTTTTTATGTAAAAAATGCAAAAAACAAATATGAATGCTTACTTTTTTTTTTTTTATAATTCTTTATTTTTGGTATGCAGGTAGTTACAACAGTGTCTGTGTCACCACAACAGCATTGACAGGCTCAGTTTTCATAGATATATGATGGCAGTATTGTGGCAAGTTGGACATGCATACAGTTTTTTTTTTAAGTGAAAAAGGTAACGATACAGCAAACAAGCTATTAACAATATGGTTTAAGCTAAGTTAGTGCGACTAGCTTGAGGCCTCGTGGTGAGATCGACCGGCTTGCATACTTATGAGAAAACAATACTGTACAATTCGCTTGTTGTTTCCTAAAGCGTACAGCTTATGGCTAACAAGACAGGCTAGGCACATGCTGGTTAAACATAGTGAGTTAATTAGTGATTATAGTGAGTGTCATCGCTGTATATTATATGAAAATCTCAAGCTATAAAACAGCGTTTTTGTTAAGTTAGACACGTATAGAGCATTGCGAATTGCACCTAGGGTGTAAAGCAAGCTAGCTGTTTAAATGTATGCGCATTTAAAACAAGGAAAAAAGTTAACAACAAGCACATTTTTACATTAGAAACATCAGGCTTGAACAGGGTAGTAAACATAGGTTGTGCTGGCTGACTATGTGAGTGAGAAGTATAAGATGCCATGTGGAGATAGAAGGTAGGTGGTCAGTTGCCTGTTTTAAGTCCCCTTTCATCATGAGATCAGTTCACCCAATGCCTGCTGATGGCAGGGTACATTCCCCGAAAAGCGTGCTCTCAGGGGAGTTGTATGCGTGGGCTTCCAGTTTGGCTTTCCCACTCTTGTGTGCTAAGGGCCCAGGTAGCATGAGTCTCTGGGCCTCAGTCCAGTTTCGCCCATGCTCCGCAGGGATTTTGTTTGCGTGTCGGCGTTGCATGCGACCATGTCCCTGTGGTGCTGTCTGGCGTCTCGCTGGTTCGAGATGTTGTGCTCGGGTGAGTTGCTGGAGCATATGGTTTGCCCGGCGGTCTCGCTCTGTTGAGAGTGGGAGCGGGTACGTCCGCCCTCGTGGTGAGGCTCTGCCTGTTAGCCGCTTGGAAGGTCTGAGTCCATAGTGGCGCCTACGGGTAATAGGTCAGATCCACGAGGCCACTGTGTGGGCCGCTCATTGGTAGGGTATTCCCCTGCCACATAGTGTCATACAGAAGCTTAGGCAAAGCCGGTCAAGTGCTTCCAGGGAATGAAAGGGTAGGTAATTGCCCACCTTCTTCTTCCTTGTACCATGCTGGGCGGCCATCTTGGATGTGCCTCGGTTGTTTCCTGCACTAGCAGGCTGTGTGGTAGAGATTACTCGTTTGCTGTCTTGGTCTGCTTGTCTAATGGGGACCAGGATGTCCCCCCCCCGGTCCAGAGGGGGGGGGGTAGGTAGTCAGCAGAGTTTCCCAGGGGGTCTGGTGTCGGAGAGAGCAGCCGCCTCTCCCCGGCTTCCACTCCAGCAGACTGTAGTCAGCGTTTCTTTTGTTTGGCTCTGGAAATGTATCACCCAATACCAGAGTGCACCCTCGACGTGGGTGGTGCCCTCTTGTGTGGTCTTTGGGCTTCGTTTTTGCCGTTTGTGCCAATTTTGTTGCCTGCCCGACCGGAGCTCCTGTCCCCCACGTCCGTGCAGCTTGGCGGTCAGACTCCGCCCCATGAATGCTTACTTTTGTGACTAAGTGGCTACTACAAAAGACTGGACATACCCCATTTTGAATACCCTGGGTTCTCTACTTTTTCAAATGGTATGTCATGGTGGGGTTAATTTTCATTTCTGGGCTGTTATACCCAGGACTGGTGCAAGGATTTTTGCCTCCCTAGGCAAAAGAAAAAATTGCTGCCCCCCCCCCACCCATGTGACATCACAATGCCCCACCCATATGATCTGCCATATGAACTAACGCCAGTGCTGCACACAGTGTGTGTTTACATTAAAAAGTCTGCAGGGATAGGCTATAGACACCAGAACCACTATATGCTGCAGTGGTTCTGGGGACTATAGTGTCCCTTTAATGTGAGGTAAATTAGAGATTAGTGTCACTAATAATATACTAGATTGCCTACTTTCAACCAGATGAGGATGGTGATGGGTTCTGGCTGCAGTTTGGCTCCACTGGTCTGGTGTAGAACAGGATCTCTGGGGGCTGTTTGTAACTGTGGTCAAAAAATTCAATGTTCTGGGAGAACGGGAAGCAGCTCCATTTTTGGGGCCCCTTACACAGCTCAAGGTCTGGGCCCCAGGGCCTGACGGTGAGTATGCCCATAAGGCCCACCCATAAGTCCACCTATATGTTCCATCCATGAGTTCACTCACTGGGAGTGGAGTGTGTAAGGAATGTGTTATTGTAGAGGATCTAATGTGTTTGCTTATGGAATGTAGTTTATAGGGATACCAGTTTGTGTAAGTGATGCAGTGTGTTTGTGAGTAGTGGAAGCAGTGTGTGTTTGTGTATAAGAGATGTTTTGTGTGTTTCTGGTTGTGTGTAAGGGATGCATTGTGTGAATATGTGTTTGTATGCATAAGGGATGAAAAGTGTGTGTCTGTAAGTGTGTGCATTAAGTGTGTGTAAGAAATGCATTGTGTTTCTGTGTGTATGTAAGAGAAGCAGTGTGTGTGTTTGCATGTGTGTGTAAGGAATGCATTGTGTGTTTCTGTTATGTGTGCAAAGGATGCATTGTCTTTGTGTGTAAGGGTTGCATTGTGTGTGTGTGTGGGGGTAATGGATGCATTGTGTGTTTCTCTGTGTGTAAGGGAAGCACCTTGTGTTTGTGTGTGTAGGGATGCATCGTGTGTTTCTGTGTATGTATAGGGATGCATTTTGTGTGTGTGCACGTAGTGTGAAAGAGCTCCCTGTCCTGCCCCCTGTCCTATAGAGCTCTCCCTTCTGTCCCTTAGAGCTCTCCCCTACCCCTTAATGATCTCTCCTCTCCCCCCACCCTCCCCTAGCAGTCTCTTCTCACACCCACCCACCCTCCCTGTGTTCATCTCACACCCCCACCTCCCTGTGTTATTCTCACCCCCCACCCTCCCTGTGTTCTCCTCACCTTCTCCTCACCCCATCGTCTGTGTTCTTCTCACCCCCACCCTCCCTGTGTTCTTCCTCCCCTGGGTGTTCTTCTCACCCCCATGATTCTCCTCCTCCCCCCTCCCTGTGTTCTCCTCTTCTCCCCTCCCTGTGTTCTCTAACCCCTATCCATGTGTTTCTCCTCACCCCCCTCTTTCCCTGTGTTCTCTCACTTTCGCCTCC
>OW240913.1:211461584-211481625 GCA_933207985.1 Pelobates cultripes | reverse complement strand
ATTGATTTAAATAGGTATTCCCTCCAACTTTTTCCCCTTTTCCTATTTTAGAAGCTGACTTAATAACAAATTTCCTTAATGTAGCTCTGATACATTTAACTCCTGCTATTCATCTCACAGTCAGTGTCCTGTTCCTCAGAAACCAAGAAGACTCAAGAAGCCAAGAATAGAGAATATACGTTCAATACTATGGGGATCTAATGCACTAGGTCTGTAGATTTAGCAGGAACCTACGATGCAGTGGAAGTAAGCATCCTCTATTCTGACTCTTTACTCTTTGCTTGTCTGCCTATTTCTATTTGTATGGTAGAGTGAATATCCTTTCATTCTTTCTACCATGATTGAAGCTACTGCTAGTGGCTGTTTTATAAACAATATACTAGTTCAAGTCTCTATGAATTCTATTAACGCCAAATACATCTCTATGAATATATGAATATGAAGGTGATTGTTGGGAGATCTATGAGGCCTGACCCAATCATTAATCAAATAACCCTTGATCTATTGACTTCAATTAGGACTGGATACTAAAAAACTAGATACAATTTGACATTGGTCAGTCACTTCTAATAAGCTAAATATTTGCTTTTGGTTCCATGATTTATATACCTTTTGTTGAAGAGTCACAAGTAAAATTTTAAAAAATGATACAGCCCATTAATGCTACTATATATAAATAAAGAATGCATTTTAATAGTTAGATCAAGCACAAAGGGCCTTCCATATTTTAAAACAGCTGGGACTGTATGTCAATATTGCCTTCCCAACAACCTTTAGGGAGGTGAGAAAACAAGGCAGCAGGGTGCCCAGAACAGTTATACCTGTGAAAGTGATGGGCTGGAGTATAATCTGGGCAGGTCCACTCATAAAATTGATGGCTTACTAAAAGTTTCCCCAATCAAGACGTAGCCACGTTTCGCGGGGTTTGCCTAGGTGAATGAGATATGGACCTCTAAACGACGCCCTAGAATTCCCTCCTATCGAGCAAAGCCGAATCTCACAACCTGGCGAAGGAAGCACATTTGGTTAGCCGCAAACCTGCCCGTCCAGCCACAAGGAACATACCTACAGAGTGGATCGGACCGGACTGTAGTGGCTTTTCTCCATTTTTTTCATATCTCCTGAGGACACACAGTGCCGGAGAAGAGCATCACGAGAGAAATAATTAAGAAAAAAAAAACTGGCCCTGGCTCAGGCGGCAGACAGAGCTTGCCTGCATGATTGCAGAGATAGAGGGAAGTGCAGTAAAATCGTGAGTCTGCTCCATCTGACTTTTTTGTTGTTTTCTTTTCGGAAATGTTTGTGAAGTCGAAGTTTGGGTAACTTACTCCCTACTACTAAAAGTTAAATAAACCGACCAAAATATTGGTGAAAGAAAGGGCTTACATATAAACAGGTTTTCAATACTGGGCAAATTCAGAGGAATCTCACACTGTAAAAGCCCCAGTAGTAATAAGTGGCAATTGGTGGATGTAACAAACTCCTTGTATTTCGTATACTCCGTTCATTCGTATACTCCCAAAATGCTAGAGGCTTTAGAGATTACAGCCTGTTCGCAAAATTCGCTAATGCGTACTCTCCCAAAATCCTAAGTGTAGCTGTACCCCTATGGGTAGAAGGGGTTTCATCGCCAGAGATGTCCTTTTCCCAAGAGTAAGAGGTGCTGTAGTAATCCCAGAGTCATCTGTAGGCGAAGCAGGAACAGCTCTTACAAGAGCTAGTGATTGTGATATAGCAGTTTCCCCCAATAAGAGACAGAACTCAGTATTGAGGGTTAAGAAGTCTGAATGTTTAATGACACAGGCTCGATTTATATACAATTTTCCCAACAAGGTTGACGCCCAGCTGGACCTTGTTGGGCACCACACATAAAACATACAGGCCAATCAGAAACAGTGTGATCATGAATAACACTCCCACATACTGTACACAATCCTTCCCCTCTGCCTGTGATATAATTACTGAAGACAAAGGACTAAATTAACTTTAACAGAAAAAACATACATTTTTAAAATATGGCACAAGTACCCCAAAATTACACATATTGCCATATATTATTATAGTTATATCCCCTGATAGCCCTAATCTGGGTGAACAACATACCTAAAAATCACCCAGATCAGAGCAGGGGCTCAAGAAATTCCTGAAAGTCATATTTGATGGACTGCAAGCATGGCTTCATGCCCAAAACAGTTCCAGAGAATTAGGCTGTGCGACCAGTCTATTTTCAACGTCTAAGTTTAGTTCGAATAGTCGAACGGGAACCGTTCATGTACATAGTCTATGTTAAAAGTGCTGTTCCAATTGACGAACACCGTTCGACTCCCGTCGAAGAGTCGAAGTCCCGGAGAAGGTAAAGTTAAGCTGTGTTTGTGCCATCGCGTGTCCGATTTGAGTTCCATGAACTCGACGAAAAAACCCTGCTGACCTCATTCGACTAAGTAAAATGGCCGCCGCCACCACATGTTCGGCCACACAGGAAGATAACTTAAGTCTCTGGTTTCTTTAAAGTTCAATGAGCCAGGGGGTGGTCGGTGTTCGGTAGATTAGTCTACCGAACACTGGGGAATTAACTGGGATAATAAAATACAGTATTTTGTCACAGTGGAGAACTTAGGTGGCTGTATGCTTGAAGCTCCTATCTACAAACCAGAGCAACAATCTAGATTAAAGGGGCAGATATAGCTTCCTTTGCAGAGATGGCGAAAAAAAAAGCAGGAGACCCTGAGACCAATTTCAGAAAAGAGAATAGACTGGAAAAAGGGGTAAACAAGGGAGAGGGAAAGGAGAAGAGCAGCTGTCTAATTTTTTCTCACCACAGATAGACAAAGGAGAAATTAAGGGAAAACTACTATATCAGAAGAGTCAGGAAGGATCATGGCAGATAGAAATAAAGAGTCATTAGAAAACTCTTGGTTAGAATCAGTAGAACTCTTGCCTAAATTTTTTAAAAGCTGCCTGGATGTACAATTGGAAAAAGTCAAAGAAGAGCTACAAGGAAACGCAGTAGCAATAAAAAGAAATAATATATTTAGGAGAGAGAGTAAAAAAAATTAAAGATGAAACAGAGAGCATGTTTAATCAAATTGGGCCCAAACAGAAAATATAAAAACCTTGGAAGGAAAGGTTGAAGAACTGTAAGGAAAAATCACAGAATTAGAGGACCGGTCAAGACGAAACAACATCTGACTGAGAGGCGTCCCAGAGCAGATTTTACAAAAAGACCTGGAAGCGTACCTAGAGAAAATGTTGCAATTTTTAGGCATGCAACCTGAAAAACTGATAAACTCAATGGAGCGTTTCCACAAGGTTCCCAAACCTATGAAAACCCTAGATCATCTACCCAGAGACATAAGGATTTGCCTACACTCATTTAAACACAAGATTCAAATTTTGAGTGCTATGCGAGATAAATTACTGGCTGAGTCAGAATATAACAACTTAGCTCCATAACCGTAGAGCCTGCCAGACATTTTCACAATATACCTTAATTCTTAGAGCAAACAACATAAAATATGCCTGGGGGTTCCAAACACGAGTTAACCTGCAATTTCAGGGGAAGAGAGAAGTATTCTTGTCCCCCCCAGAACCTCTATAAATGGCATCATCGTAAAAAGATTAAGTAGACTAAAGGAGGAAGGAGGGAGAAAGAGAAGAAAGAATAAAGGGGAGAAAAAGGAAACAAAAAGAAGAGTGTTTAAACCAAAGATGGGGAGGCAAGGCTGTGGGGAAAACGGAAAGGTTTTATTTCCGTTTAATTAAAGTTCCATTAAAGTTTAATTAAGGCATAGAAAATTGATAAAGGGGAGAAGGTAGAGAAACAGAAAGCAGTGGACTAATATGTTAAAAGGGGAAAAAGAAATGTATATATGTATATGTTTAGTTATGTACATAGGAATGTATGCAGAAGCATGATTATATGTTTTTCCCCTCTTCCTCTCTCCTCTTTTTTTTTTTTTTTTCTTAAACACTATCTCTGCTGGAAGAACCTGCATGATGTATTACAATAGGTGGGGGTAGTAGAATGAGCAATAGAAACAGGAAGGAAAGTAACATCCTAAGATAATTAAAGTGGCCCTGTCATGCTGAATTTACCTTTCCCTAATCACTTCCTCTTCTCTTCCTCTTTCAGGACCTGTTCTTCATTTCTTCCTGTCTGCTCGAGTTTTCTTAAAAACATAAGACACAGTAGGGACTAATTTGTCATATGTATATTTCCTACGCCAGACCAGCTCAAGTCGGTCATAGACATTTTCCCACAATACTCAACCTTTCCTCCATGATCTCACAATGCCTGCTTTCACTATTCCCGAACATCCTGTCATTTAGACAGAATGCTGGCGAAACTACAGAATTTTAGACTTGGGCATTCGTATTCGTACGAAAGGATTTCCTGACAAAAAATTGCATTTTCGTCCATTTGTACGAATATCAAATAACGAATGGCTAGGCAAACGAATGAATTAACAAACGAATAGGAGTCCAGCTAAATTCTTCCGTGAGCCTTTTGTTTGTTCATTCGTTTGGCTTTTTGTTTTACACTGTGTGTAATTCAAAAAGCCAAACTAGTAACCAAATGAACGAATGGCACATATATTAATTATTTTGTTTGTTAGTTCTGTTTAATCAAATCAAATCTGATGAGATTGAACCGAACTAACGAATGTGTTACGGCACCCCAGGTATAGAAGGGGTTAAACCCGTGTAAGATGTTCCCTTTCCTAATGCAAAGGCAGCTACCAATCACACCAAACAGCCGAGCAGAAATCATACGAATCATCCACACCATACGAATGCTCCAAATAGCCGAACGGGAGAAAACCATATGAATAATTCCCTCCAAATACGAGACAAAGCTCCGTATTGAGGGTCAGCAGGAATCTGGTTTAATGTGGGCTACCTGCCCGGTATTTATGCAGGTCTTCCACCAGGTGGCCCCCCCCTAGGGGACATGGTGGAAAACTGGGACAATAATATTACAGTAGCCAATCTCAATGGTACATGCATAATCACTCCCCTTTAGCTGTACAGGACCCTCCTCTCTATCCTGGAGATAATTGGGAAGTAACTCAAGGCAAAACTCAATTTTATACAATGTAACAGAAATAAACAAAAATATATAACTTCACAATTCCCAAACCGAATATCCACATTTAACATATCCCCAGATAGCTGGGATCTGAGCGCACAAAACTACCGAATAGCGCTCAGATCCTATGCACAGTTCAATCGCCATGGAGCCAAAGTCTCTCACATAGTCCTTTCGTTATACGAATGGGCTCCATGGGACGGCTATCTGAGGGTGGCTCTGTTTGTAGGAAAATGTGCCGAACAGCCATCGTTCATATTAATAGATGAAACAGAGGAAGGGAGGTTGGCCGTTTCAGCAGTGTTCATTTTTAGTTCCACAGAATCGTTGACGAACACCGCTGGGCATTCGTATGTCCAAGATGGCCGCTGCCTCGTGTTCGTTCATACGAACGACGACTACCCAGCCGACCATTAACAAGGGGAAGTGTCTGCGGTTAACCGCAACATTCTAATCAGGCCAAGAGGTTAACAAGCATCACACTTCCCCGCTGGGTGGCCGCCCATTCGGCAAGTCTTTCGGGAAAAAGGTGAAATAACACAGGACCCCTTCGGACTAGAAAAGGCACGAACAAACAGACGAATGAGCACCAGATAAACATAATTCACAGACAGATGGTTCTGTCACAGAATGCATACGAATAAATGTGCCATTTGTTCATTCATATTACTAGTTCAGCTTTTTTAATTAAAGACAGGCACTAGCAGTATACTGTCTGTTAACGAATATGTGATTGTGTAATGCATATTGCAAACTGCCGAGCGAGCAACACGAATGCTCAGATGCAATAATAATGGGAGTGAGCCGAACAATGTTCACGCACAGAACGAACAAATCATTTGTGCATTCGTATAAAATGTTCGTGATTTTTCAATGCATTGCTTTAGCATAGGGGACGATATGGGGATGGTAGAAATGAATGAACGAATGAACTAATTTGCCTCAATTTGTTTATTCGCTCATTTGGATGCCTTGTATGAAACAAAGAGGAGGGGTGTGGGAGTGAGCTGATTTTAAAAATAACCAAACAGCAGTATAAAAGCAGGCAGGGGATGTTTCTCCGCCCTGCTTTGACTGAGTTTTGATGGTGAAACACTGTGTTTCTGTTCTGTGCTAGCCTCATTACTTGTCTTAGATATTTTCTGTGAGTCTTGGTGTGCCTGCCATTTCTCACTTGTTAAATTTGAGACTATTCCTGAGACTTTTTTATTTTATTTTAGTGCTTTCTAAGAGCTATGCACTGCTGTGTTGCTGACTGAGTCAGTTTGCCACGTGGTGCCTGGTTGACACTGCCAGTGCCTGCCTTCCCTGCTTGCTTACTGCCTACAGCAACCAGGTTTTAATTTTTTTTTTTAACAATTCAGCTTTATTATTTACTTAAAAATAATTAGCTTAAATTGATTTAGATTTAGAGTAAAGATAGATTCAATCAAGTACTTTAGCTTAGTGGGCCTGAGGGCTTCTGCCCTAGGGGTATACTAGTTTATTAGCCTAGAAGAAAATAAATATAGTTTAGCTGTTAGGTCTTCTTAGCATTTTAAGTTAAAACTAGCAAAGCCACATTAGTTGATTTTGGTAGACATTGATTTTACAGAGGTGCTGCTGTTGCTGCAGTGCTGTTTCATTCTGAGTGCTGATAGAAAAAGTAAATTTTCTGTCAGTCTCAGCTAAGTGTGTTTAACTGGGTTTTGAATTTTTTTTTTAAAGTGAATCTCTACTCCAGTCCACACACAGTTAGTTTAATCTGTGCTAGTTAAATTACAACTACTAGCACAGAGTCACAGTGACTGACCAACTGATTTTTGTGTCACTCACTCACTGACTGTGTATGCTTGCATTGCAGGCAGTCAGTGCAAAAGTTAAGTAATATTTTTTAAAGTTAATATAATTATCTTCAGTTTTATTACATACATTTGTATTAAGTTCATAGAATTATCTTCAGTTTAAAATATATAATATTTGTTGTAGTACAGTTTATTTGTGCTTTGTTAGAACAGAACACACTAGTCAGTCAGTCTGTTTTTTTTTTGTTTTCAATTTTTAGTGTCTTTATTTTATTTATTTTTTGTGCTCACATCAGCATCATCAGTGAAGTAAACTGTTCTGACTGCTGTTGTGAAGAAATTACTTTTCATTAACTGATTATTAGTTCAGTTAGTGTGTTTTTAACAGCAGTAAGTGAAACTAACTGGTTGCTGTTTTTATTTGGTTTATTTTAGTTCCTGATAGATTGACTGTGTGACTGTCCTAAGCTGAGCTTCAAGGTAGTACATCTTTTATTATTTTTGGTATTAGTAGAAGTTGTAGGTTCTTTCTAATTTAAATAATAATACTATAAATTCTAGTTAACCCATTTTTAAAAATGCTTTTTTCTAATAATAATACAGGTTTTCATACTCTGTTTGCAGTAGTCATGCAGGGAGCACATGTTGGCAGACTAATCAGGGCAGACAGTGCAGTTTTGCATAATTTCTCAGAAAGCACTGAAGTGAAGAAATCTGCCTCAGTACTAATCTCAATTTTTTTAAAAAAAATATTTTTTTAACCCCTTAAGGACACATGACGTGTGACATGTCATGATTCCCTTTTATTCCAGAAGTTTGGTCCTTAAGGGGTTAAAGGGACACTATAGTCACCTGAACAACTACAGCTTAATGTAGTTGTTCAGGTGAGATCTATAGCTCCCTGCAGGCAATCTAATGTAAACACTGTATTTTTCTAGAAAATACAGTGTTTACATTGATTGATAGGAATACCTCCAGTGGCCGTCACTCAGACGGCCACCAGAGGGACTTCCTATCATGTATGCGTGCCTTCTCTCTTCTGCCTGTCAGCAGAGGAGAGGGGGTGGGCAAAAACCGCGAGCCGAGCTGTCAGTCAGCTTGCGGCTGCGCACACCGCGCGCATGCGCGGTAGTGCACTCAGGACTTCATAGGGCGGCATGAATGCGCCCTATGAAGTATGGGCGCATGTGCGGCAAAGCGTCTGATTGCTCCCTGCTCGCGCCCGCCTATTTCATAATTTTGCTGAAATAGGGGGCGCGGCTTCATGAGGCTCCCGGCGCTGGAACGAGGTGAGTAAAAAGGGCTGCCTGGAGTGTCCGCTTATCTGAAATAATACGTTTTTTTACGTATCTCCTTATTTTCTTCAACTTATTTTCTTTTCTTACTATTTTAAAATTCTAAATGGATCCTCCTAAAGTTTCATCCACTAGTAAAGTGAGGAAGGGTCAGTCAGCCACCACCACCAATACCACGACCACCACCACGAGTAGTGGTAGTTTGAGTATGCAGCCTATGCGTCAGCTTAAGCGGTCAAGTAGTCCCGCTATGTCAGACTCACCGCCTAGGAGGCCAAGGTCTTTCTCTCGCATTTCAGGCCTGTTGGTGCAAGATCCTGGTCAAAGAAAGGCACCAATAGCAGGCAGCAAGGCCCAGAACTGCAAGTCTTTTTTATGGTAAAGGGAAACCAGCAGGGCTTTTTAGGGTGAGCACTATGGCTAGTACTACTACTAAAAACACAACTAGTAGTAGGAGTTGCCCAATAAGTTGAAGGAAGCGTGTTTTGCCCCCAGTGTCTTCCTCTACCACAAGCAGGCCTGTGAGTCGTGTTGCTAAGAACCTTCCTTCTTGTACACAGAGGCTGTTTCCTAATCCCCCTCCTAAAACCACCACTTCCACCACCACTAGTGCTGCGCATGCTTCTACCACTGACAGTGGCCCTTCAGCACAGGAGTTGTTGCCATTGCCAATGCTATCCCCTGCTCCTATTCCTGGAGATGATATTAGTGTAACGGATCACCTGGCACCCCGACTGGGTACCTCCGTTGAAAGATGCTCCTAGCGCTTCCAGAGGACTCCAAGCACTCCACCAGACACCATAAGCACCGCAGGCTGCAGCTATCTCCCTTCAGAACGAAGCAGGAACAAGCTCTTACAAGAGCTCAGTGATTATAGCAAGGGAATATGCCTAGCATAGCAATCCCTTGTAGCAGATTCCCCCAATAAGAGACAGGATTCAAGTTGAGGGTAAAAATAGAACTCTCTGGCTGCTAGCTTGCAGCCCCTTTTATTAGGTGCTCCCATGAAGGGGAGGGACACACACAGTAACGTACATTAACCAATCACACACTAGTTACATCCCACACATAGCCCTCCCCTCTACCTGTAAACTAATTATCTGTACACACAGGAAAATACAATTATCATAGGTAGGGAAAATACAGTTTTTACACAACATTCATAACTCCCAAAATATACATCACATTCGCATAAAAATACATATTCACAATCAATCCATTCAGGGGAACAACATATTAAAAAATGGCATGAATCAGACCAGGGGTTCAAAAGTTAGTAAAAGTATCTTTTGTTCCCCCTGGCTCAAACAGTAAAAGTAAAACATCCCCACAATGCATCCTGGCTTCCTCCCTTCTGCCCTGGAGATAATTGGAGAAGGAATCTAATTATCTCCAAAGACAGAGCCAAACTCCATTACCCACATGGCAGACAAAAAGACAGTAAAAGACATAAAATTACATACTGACACATTTAGTACATAAAACACACATTTCTACATATCCCCAGATAGCTTGGATCTGACTGCACATTATTAGATGAATGGCACTCAGATCACACGAATAAGCCTTTCTGCAGGGAAAATAAACAGTTTAACCTGCAGGGCCATAGTCCAAAGGCAAGAGGCGGGCAAGCAGCCCCCTCCAAGGACACGTGGCGAGGTCGGTTTTGCCACACTTCTCCCCTTTGCCCCCCAGACTAACAGGGTATCTGACCTCCTGCCGGTCAGTGCCCTGGTTAGTCCAGCAACCCACCCACGAAGCACAAACAGCAGTACAGCCCACCCACAATAAATGTTTACTCCACCTGGATAAAGTAGCAACTTGTCCATGTCCAGGTGCCTCACCACGGCTGTGTGGGGAGCTGGTAGACTGCCTTGGTGGGTTGCTGAGTGGGCAGAGACCAGCGGTACTCTGCCCTGGTGCCAGTGCTACCACCGAAGTAGCCTGATTGGAGCCTGGTTGTGGGAGGGGGAGACCGACCGTCTCCCCTCTGGGTACACAGCTCTGGGGCTGGGGAACAGGACCGACCGTCTCTACCCCTTGGGCTGTAAGCGCAGAGACTACGGTCCCATCTGCACAGTTGCGGGGCTCAACATCTCCCCTTGGTGGGTTAGGCTGCCGCTGGAGAGAGGGTGTAACAAGCTCCTCTCTCTGGACTGTCAACTGCCGCTGGGGAGAGGGGTTAACAGGCTCCTCTCCCTGACACTCTCTCTGCTGGTGGAGAGGCGGACCAGCTGTCTCCCCTTTCATTATTTTGTCCTGCTGCTGGGGTGTGAGACTGACGGTCTCTGCTCCCTGCAGGACACACTGCCGCTGGGGAGGAAGGACGACACCTTCGGCTCCCTGGGGTACGCACTGCCGCTGGGGAGGAAGGACGGCACCTTCCGCTGGGGCAGCCTGTAGAAAGTCAGGCTCAGGGGAAGGAAACAAGGGAGGACAGAGGCCAGCGGCGCTCTGCCCAGTTGCCAGCTCTTCTGCTGGGGGGTCAGGGAACAAAGGAGTTGGCTGGGGAGGAGAAATATCACTTACCTCCCCCTGGTACTCCGGCTGCTGCTGGGGGGGGAGGTCGATGCTCTCCACTTTCTGTAACTCCAGCTCTAGTTGGGGATCTGGGCCGGTTGCCCAGCATCCCTGTAGGGCCGGTGGAGAGATCTCGGTCCCATCTCCACCTGCCTGCAGGGGGTCCTCCCAGGACCAGTCTATGAGGTCCTCTACCTCGGGTACCTCTGGTTGCTGTTGGGGAGGGAGACCGGTTGTCTCTTCCTCCAATAACACATTCTGCCGCTGGGGAGTGAGACCGACTGTCTCCCCTCCCTGTAAAACATACTGCCGCTGGGGATCTGGGCTGGGTGCCCAGCATCCCTGTAGGGCCGGTAGAGAGACCTCGGTCCCATCTCCACCGGCCACCTCGGTTTCTTCCTCGTCCTACTTTACCTGTGGCTGGAGTTTCTCCCAACGTGCCCACTGGCCTTCCCTCAACGCCCTGTGTTGTAGGTTCCGGGTCACCATGTCCCACACGAACCGCACGTATTTCTCCTCTGGATTGGGTCCGTAAAACTTCAGGTGCAACCCTACCATCGTGCCAAACTCTAGTACGGAGTAGCTATACGCCATGCTTGCTGTAGCCACTGCTGGTTCCATTATGTTGCTGAAGATAAGGACGCTGCACAACTCCACACGTTACCGGTGTCTCCAAGCTGCTTCTCCTCGCACTAGGATGCCATCCCGCCGCTTGCCACCAATGTAACGGATCACCTGGCACCCCGACTGGGTACCTCCGTTGAAAGATGCTCCTAGCGCTTCCAGAGGACTCCAAGCACTCCACCAGACACCATAAGCACCGCAGGCTGCAGCTATCTCCCTTCAGAACGAAGCAGGAACAAGCTCTTACAAGAGCTCAGTGATTATAGCAAGGGAATATGCCTAGCATAGCAATCCCTTGTAGCAGATTCCCCCAATAAGAGACAGGACTCAAGTTGAGGGTAAAAATAGAACTCTCTGGCTGCTAGCTTGCAGCCCTTTTTATTAGGTGCTCCCATGAAGGGGAGGGACACACACAGTAACGTACATTAACCAATCACACAATAGTTACATCCCACACATAGCCCTCCCCTCTACCTGTAAACTAATTATCTGTACACACAGGAAAATACAATTATCATAGGTAGGGAAAATACAGTTTTTACACAACATTCATAACTCCCAAAATATACATCACATTCGCATAAAAATACATATTCACAATCAATCCATTCAGGGGAACAACATATTAAAAAATGGCATGAATCAGACCAGGGGTTCAAAAGTTAGTAAAAGTATCTTTTGTTCCCCCTGGCTCAAACAGTAAAAGTAAAACATCCCCACAATGCATCCTGGCTTCCTCCCTTCTGCCCTGGAGATAATTGGAGAAGGAATCTAATTATCTCCAAAGACAGAGCCAAACTCCATTACCCACATGGCAGACAAAAAGACAGTAAAAGACATAAAATTACATACTGACACATTTAGTACATAAAACACACATTTCTACATATCCCCAGATAGCTTGGATCTGACTGCACATTATTAGATGAATGGCACTCAGATCACACGAATAAGCCTTTCTGCAGGGAAAATAAACAGTTTAACCTGCAGGGCCATAGTCCAAAGGCAAGAGGCGGGCAAGCAGCCCACTCCAAGGACACGTGGCGAGGTCGGTTTTGCCACAATTAGTCTTACCCCCAGCCTTGCAGGGATTGCATCTAGTCTGGCTGATGAAGAGCGTGACTCTGAGCCTGAGAATGAGGAGGAGATAGTAGAGGAGAGTCAGAATTCTTCAGGGAGCAGTCCACCTTTTTCTCCTGCTACTAGTGCACACTTTGCCCCTTCCTCTCCACTTTCTCCAATAGAGGCACCTGCTAGTTCTACTTCAACCATTAGTAGACCACCACCACTGTGATGGGATTTCAACATGGTTCAAAATTTAGGACAGAAATCTCCATGTGGCATATACAAGTACAGGTGTTTGTTGTATCTTTTAGTTAGTTACATGTAGCTAAAATACTGTCATCAATGTACTGAGCATGTGCATCAACTGTAGTCACATTCCTTTGTCCTTAAAAGGAGTCATACGGTCTGACCATATTAGGTGATCCTAAATATCCTGTTCACTGATAGGTCTAAGGGTATGTGTGAGTGGAGTTATTGTTAATAAATAGGCTGTGCAAACTATGCTCTGGGCTCATACCTTTTGAACACAAATTCAGTGTGAGACCCAATCGGTGTGTAAATAAAAGACCTGTTACTTCCTGAAGACTTTTGCCCATATCTCTATGTGTGGCTTCTGCGGTTTGTTCCTGTTATTCCTCCGGTAACATTTTTGGTGCATTGGGTCCGGGAACCTCATCGCACGGAAGCTGGCGCAGAGATTTGAGACCGTAAACTTTTTACCAACGTTCTCCACGGCTACACCCCTGGACTTCTACTGCGTGGACCTCCCTTCGTCTCGGCGCCACTGGCCTGTTGTCCAGGAGGTCATCGTCTTCTAGAAAGAGGGAAGTGGTCATGCCATTGTACAGAACACTGGTGAGACCTCACTTGGAGTATTGTACACAGTACTGGAGACCGTATCTTCAGAAGGATATTGATACCTTAGAGAGGGTTCAGAGAAGGGTTACTAAACTGGTTCATGGATTGTGGGATAAAACTTACCAGGAAAGGTTAAAGGATCTCAACATGTATAGCTTGGAGGAAAGACGAGACAGGGGGAATATGATAGAAACATTTAAATATATAAAGGGAATCAACACAGTAAAGGAGGAGACTATATTTAAAAGAAGAAAAACTACCACAACAAGAGGACATAGTCTTAAATTAGAGGGACAAAGGTTTAAAAATAATATCAGGAAGTATTACTTTACTGAGAGGGTAGTGGATGCATGGAATAACCTTCCAGCTGAAGTGGTAGAGGTTAACACAGTAAAGGAGTTTAAGCATGCGTGGGATAGGCATAAGGCTATCCTAACTATAAGATAAGACTAGGGACTAATGAAAGTATTTAGAAAATTGGGCAGACTAGATGGGCCGAATGGTTCTTATCTGCCGTCACATTCTATATTTCTATGATTCTATGTTTCTACGCAGTGAGTACCGGGGTGTCCCGTCGATGACTGTGAACCCAGGTCCAGGAACTAAGAGGTAAGACTGATACCATTAGAGCGGTAGGCCCACTAGGGGTTTTATATTTGGAACCAGTTATTGGACTGCCCCTTCCCTCTGGAAGGAAGATGCGAAGGCGCATAGTGTGGATAATTGTATGGTTTGAATAATAGTTACATTGATAAGTGTATAGTCTTTGGTGGGTTTTTGATTTAATTTTGTGTGTGCGACGTCATGATATTGTTGAGCGTGTGAGGATCCTTTGTGTGTGTACATGTATGTTTGGGCCTAGTAACCGTGCCGCGTGGTGCTGTTGCTAAGGTAACTGTGACTAATGAAACTGTTTGTATATTTGTACTGCTTTGACTCAGACACTCTGTTGAAATCATGGGTGCTTCTGATTCACAAACGGTCCTTTGTCTTGTATGTTTTAAAAAAAAAAAAAAACTTTTCTAAGGAATATGCTGTTTGTGATTATGGTGTAACACTGTCCCCCAAAAGATTAAAATACTCTGTGTAGCAGAGGACGGCCTGTTCTGGTAACCAGGGTTCCTGTGGATCCTTGATCCAGATTTTTTATTACAGCAGGTTTACATTGTTATAAATAATATGCAGGGGTTATACGAGTAGTTTCTGTATACAGATTGTTGAAACACTGCTAAATGGATCAAGCTATGCTAAGAGGAGTCCATGGTAGCCAGAACCTGTTTGTCCACTAAGGCCTTAATTCCACGACACCCCCCTTGCATCTGATTCCCAACCCCCCTACTCTTCCTCCCACGCCAAAACTGGTGTAGCTGGTATTTGCACTCCCCCTGCTCTATTGTCCCCGCCTACCCACATACCTGTCTCACATAATTAAAGTCTATCTGCTTCATTAGACTTTAATCATCCTTAACTCTATAGTGGCATACAACAGACAGAAGTAGGACTGCTAACCCTATTTTAATATTTCTTGTCGTAAGGTT
Source organism: Pelobates cultripes (assembly GCA_933207985.1). Taxonomy (NCBI): domain Eukaryota; kingdom Metazoa; phylum Chordata; class Amphibia; order Anura; family Pelobatidae; genus Pelobates; species Pelobates cultripes. Next base: position 211,466,852 of record OW240913.1, on the reverse strand, counting down.
TTATTTTAGGTATAATATATTAAAAGCCAAGTTTTATTGTTAGACCCATAAAGATTATTTTGATACAATTACTTACCCTCTCGTGACACCTACTGGCAGGTTTTTGGTTTAAACACATTTTTCTTTTTCTTTTTTTTTTTTTTGTTTATAATCTTTATTTTAAGGGTTTTTCCCCACAATACAATACAATACAACAATTACAAACAAATGATAGAGAAACAATTTCCTATATAAGATGTTCATCCATAAGATGTTTCTTTATACATTTCAATTAACTAAAAACGAACAATACTTTAGACTTACACATCTACATAAACAAGACAAGACAGTGCAGCAAGAGAGAAGGGAAGAAACTCATCGAGAAAGTATATATATTTATCTCATAATATATATTGTATTATATTGTCCAAAGCATTAACAGTCAACCTCATTATTCACCTTGAATTTATATATATAAATAAAGGCCCCTCTATTTATCAATCTTCTCCCAACATTTCAACCACATTGTTGTTTTCCTACTTAGTTTTTGTTTGCTCAATAACACTTCCATTTTTACTTGAAACTTAAGCTGGGCTTTGACTTGATCCCAGGGAACTTCACTATCGTCTTTCCATCTTCTTGCAATCACAATTTTTGTTGCTAAGAAAAGATGGATAAGAATAATTTTCAAATCTTTTGTCATTACCGGCCAGTTTAGATGAAGCAAAACAGTCTCCGGAGAGAGCCTCAGCTCAAGGTTCAAGTCTACAAACTTTTGTATGTTAAACCACAAATTGTTCAGTTTGCTACACTCCCACCAAATATGCTTAAAAGTACCTGTATTTGTACCACATCTCCAACATAGATAGACACATTTTTATTTTTCAATCACCTAATGCTGACCAGTAAAATTAACTCACCCCCTTTCACTTACCTTACTACTCCCAGATCGGAACCTGTTACTAAACAACCCTATCGAAGTCCCATACTAAATCGACAAATGACTGGTACCCTTTAATCCCGACACTTACAAATGCCTCTCCGGATTATCCCTGGTCCACCACATATTGCCCAAATGATTAATTCAGCATTTGTCAGCCAGGCCCAGAACAATATCAAGAGAAAATTACAAAAGTTAGAGGGATTTGCAGGGATGTCCATATCACAGTTAATGGAGGTTGCAAATAAAATATATATGAATAGGGAAACTGAGACAAAGCGTGAGGAGGAATGTAAAATGAAGAAGAAAGCAGACATGTTAGCGGTAGCTATCACAGGTGTAGACAGGGAGGGGAGATGGATAGAGGAGTTGAGGCTAGGATGAGCAGGGTACCACTAGGCAGAGATCAATGTGCATATTGTAGAGAGGAAGGACATTGGAAGAGTGACTGCCCACAGAGGGGATATATTGTAGGTGGTAGACAAGATGAGAGACGGGGGCGAGTTGGTTACGGTGATAGCTTTAGAGGACGAAGAAGAGGAAGTTTTGGAGGATTTAATGGAAATGGCAGAAGGGGTGTTTAGGAAGGAAGATATTATCTCCCTACTCAGAGACTTAGGGATAGGGAAGAGAGATTTTGTGGGTCTGGCTGACATTGTTATGGAAGACTATTGATACCGACCGGGCTCCATCCCCCTTGGCCGAGCGGAACATAAGGTCGATGTAACAATAGGGGAAAGAGAAGTCCTTTCATGATTGATATAGGTGATGAACATTCTGTGGTGACTAAGTTGGTAGCTCCTCCTTCTGGAAAGACTGTAACTGTAATTGGAGCTACTGGGAGAAGCGCTGCTAGACCGGTTCTCAGGAGTCGCACTTGCATTTTAGGAGGCCATTTTGGGAAGCACCAGTTCCTATATATGCCAGAGTGTCCAATTCAACTTCTAGGACAAGATCTTCAAGCTCAGATAACTTTTCTACCTAATGGATCAACGTCTCTGAAGTTTAATAAATCACCAGGCATGATAGCAGTATTGGTAAAAGAAGAAGAATGGAGCTTCTACTCTGTAATAACAAATGCAAACCATAAGAGTGATGGATCTTTAGTTGACATTCCAGGAATATGGGCAGAGAATAATCCTCCAGGACTTGCTCGTAATATCCCACCGATACATATCGAACTAAAGTTTGGGGCCTACCCTGTGAGCCTACGCCAGTATCACATACCTCAGAAGGCCAAGAAGAACATACAGACATACTTGGATAAGTTCGTAAAGTATGTTATCCTAAAATTCTGTACCTCCCCTTGGAACACTCCATTATTACCTGTTCAGAAACCAGGATCAGATGAGTATCGTCCTGTACAAGATTTAAGAGCAGTTAATGATGCAGTAGTTAATATACACCCAGTGGTACCTAACCCCTCTAATCTGCTTGCCCTAATTCCTGGTGGGGCAACTCACTTTACAGTCCTAGATCTTAAAGATGCTTTCTTCTGCCTTCGACTTGCTGTTGAAAGTCAGTGCATCTTTGCTTTTCAATGGGAAGATGCTGTTACGGGATCAAAGCGTCAGATGACTTGGACCAGGTTGCCTCAAGGATTCAAGAATTCACCTAATCTATTTGGATCTGCACTGAGTCAAGATTTACAAGACTTCAAATCCATCCCAGGGGAATGTGTACTGTTTCAGTATGTGGATGATCTCTTGATATCTGCAGTTACTAAAGACATGTGCCAACAAGCAACCCATGATCTACTCCATATTCTTTGGAGGACAGGTTACAAGGTATCAAGGAAGAAGGCGCAATTGTGTCAGCCAACTGTCAAGTATTTAGGATTCCATATCTCTGAAGGTCAAAGAACAATGGGACCTGAAAGAAAAGAAGTAGTGTGTCAAATACCTGTACCCATGAATAGAAGACAAGTGCAAGAATTCTTGGGAGCAGCAGGATTCTGTAGGATATGGATTCCTAATTATTATTATTATTTTTTTTTATTTAATAGATTTTATTGTTTTTCAAGAGTATATACCATCATAGTATGGGGGTACAGAAATAGAAGGAGGGAAGTGCTTGCAAAAACATTTGCATCGGGGGTGGCAATTGACATCACATGTATAGGTACATATTTGGACAGATAGATAATACATATCAATAGAGAATAAGGGTTTGCAAGAGTTATACAATTTATACAGTTTTCAATAATGCATCTGAAACTGATACACTTACTAAGGATGAGACTCGAGCTGGTATTGAGATCGGGTGTTTCCATTTACTAAGACCTATAGTAGATTTTGGGCCAGTAGTCCAGGTCGTTGTCATGGTTGCTGAGTGGGGTAGCACTGTTGTCTGCTCCCTCCTACATGTATTGTGGCACTGTCTGAGCTAGGCCAGATGCGGCCCATCATGGCATTAATTGTGGGCTGGTGTGCGTGTGCCTAGCGGGCGGTTGAGTGAGGACTACCTATGTGAACTGTGTAGTGAGTCCTGTGTCACGTTCTGATCACCTCAGGTGGTCATGTGAGAAGGACGTGCCGTACTGCCAGTCATCGCAGCAGTCGGCTCATCCGGGGAGGTATCCCAGTAGGGAGGGGTGTGAACCACAGGTAATCAAGCTGAATTTTCGGCCATGAATCTCACCCAAGGCGTCCATGTTTCCCTGAAAAGTGTATAGTTGTGGGAGATGGATGCGTGGATCTCTTCCATAGTTCTGATTGACTCTACTCTGGCTACCCATTCCCTGATCGTGGGGACCTCAGTATGTTTCCACTTTACCGGGATGAGCAGGTTGGCTGCAGTAAGAAGATGTATCAGGAGGGTTCTTTGTGTCTTGGGGATTAGGGTAGGTATGATCAGGAACAACAGAGTGTGAGGGGTAAGAGGCAGTTGTGTACCTGTTACAGTATTGATCATCTTCACAATGTTGGTCCAGTATCGTTGTGTGAGTGGGCAATGCCACCAGATGTGGGCTAGTGACGCTTTCGGTTGGGAGCATTTCCAGCACACATCGGGTGTGTTCGGGAAAATGTTATGGATTTTGGCCGGAGAGTAGTGCCATCTGGATATTCTCTTATATCCACTTTCTTGGATTTGAGTGCATGTGGATGTCGCGTGAATTTGTGAAAGGGCAGTCCGCCATTGGGGCAGCGTGATTTGTACATTGAGGTCTGTTAGCCAGGAATCTGTGAAGGGTGGTAATTTTGTCTTATGTTCGACCATCAGAAGTTTATAAAAGGTCGATAGCTGTTTTATTTTGGGAATGTTGGTTAGACAGTGTGTCTCAAAATCGGAGAGGGTGCGGGAACCCCCGAGCAAGATCGTGTTGGCTCTTAAGAAGTGCGTCAGCTGGGCATAGTGAAATGCTTGTAGGGTATGTGGGGCTACAGGGCCCACCAGATTACTCAGTGTTCGTATGGAGTTGTTCTCAACCACAGAACCCAACGTCAGGTAGGGAGCGTCCAGCATTTTAGAATATCGTTGGTATGTCCCGGGTTGCATACCAGGGGGGAAGAGTGGATTGTTAGTGATGGGATAGAGTGGAGATGGGTGAGGGGAAATATTCTCAGCCTCCCGCATGCTCACCCATGTCTTGAGAATGGTGGGGTGTGCGGAGCAACAGGAGAGCAATTTTGAGGGAATTGATCTTTGCGAGGGGAGTGTGTAAAGAGGTACTAGACTCACTGCACTTTCAAGGGTTACCCATTGACGTGCCGGAGGGTGTGTGGACCAGTCGTGGATCCTGGAAAGAATGGTTGCCCTATAGTACCTTTCCATCTGTGCCCATATAAAGGTGGTGAAAAGTTGCCTAAGTTTTGTGAAAAAGGGCTTTGGTATTGCTATCGGTAGGGTTTGGAAAAGGTATATTATCTTGGGGAGGGAGTTCATTTTAAGAATATTGATTCTACAGAGCCATGAGAACTGTGGTTTCTGCCAGTTTTGTAGGTCTTTCGAGATAGTTTGGTATAGTGGGTCGTAGTTTAGTGCGAAGATGGAAAAGAGGTCCGCCGACAGATGGACTCCCAGGTATGTAATGGATTTATCCGCCCATGTGAAAGGAAATGCGGCTTGCAGGCATGTGCGTGAGAGGGACGTTATTCGGATTGGTAAGATTTCGCTTTTCGAGAAATTTACTTGAAAATTGGAGAGTTTATGGTATAGGGCTATTTCCTCTAGGAGTGGGGGCAATGAAGTGTCAGGAGTTTGTATGGTGAAGAGAAGATCATCAGCGAATGCTGAGATTTTATACTCCGCCCTTTGTATTTGAATGCCCCTGATAGCCGGGTTGTCCCGGACTCCGTTTAAGAAGGGTTCCAGTACGAGGATAAAGAGGAGGGGGGAGAGGGGACAGC
>OW240913.1:211343174-211450265 GCA_933207985.1 Pelobates cultripes | reverse complement strand
CTCTTCTTCCATCTCCCTGTTACAAAAATCAATGCCGTGTACACGACCACTGATAGGAGACGCGGAAGGTATTAAACTGATCAGAACAATACTAAACACACCACTCCTATCTGGTGTCACATTGGCTTGACAGCGCAGTGCCCCAAATTTGCAGTAAGAGGACCGACCAAGCCTCTTCTTCCATCTCCCTGTTACAAAAATCAATGCGTGTACCGACCACTGATAGGAGACGCGGAAGGTATTAAACTGATCAGAAAAATACTAAACACACCACTCCTATCTGGTGGCACATTAGCTTGACCGCGCAGTGCCCCAAATTTGAATTAAGAGGACCGACCAAGCATCTTCTTCCATCTCCCTGTTACAAATCACTGCCATATCCATACAAATTGTACAGAATGTCCAGGATAGTTTTCCAGGGACAAATGTTGTCGCCTGTTGAACGAGGTGACCTTGCTCGGGTCCCAGGTGTACGGTCCCTAAAATGGCTGCCATATACGCGTCCACTGATAGGAGACGCGGAAGGTATTAAACTGATCAGAACAATACTAAACACACCACAAATAAGGTTTCTCTCCTGTGGCTCCTCAAATGATGCTTAAGATTAGAAGCGTACAGAAAGCATTTCTCACACAGGTATTAAACGATAAAATAGTACACTAAACCTCCCACTCCTATCTGGTGTCACATTAGCTTGACGCGCACTGCCCCTCTTTTGCAGTAAGAGGACCGACCAAGCCTCTTCTTCCATCTCCCTGTTACAAAAATCAATGCCGTGTACACGACCACTGATAGGAGACGCGGAAGGTATTAAACTGATCGGAACAATACTAAACACACCACTCCTATCTGGTGGCACATTAGCTTGACCGCGCAGTGCCCCAAATTTGAATTAAGAGGACCGACCAAGCCTCTTCTTCCATCCCCCTGTTACAGAAATCACTGCCATATCCATACAAATTGTACAGAATGTCCAGGATAGTTTTCCATGGACAAATGTTGTCGCCTGTTGAACGAGGTGACCTTGCTCGGGTCCCAGGTGTACGGTTCCTAAATGGCTGCCATATACACGTCCACTGATAGGAGACGCGGAAGGTATTAAACTGATCAGAACAATACTAAACACACCACAAATAAGGTTTCTTTCCTGTATGGCTCCTCAAATGATGCTTAAGATTAGAAGCGGCTGAAAAGCATTTCTCACACTCCGAACAAAAATATATTTTTTTAACATTCTCTCCACTTTGAACGAAATGACGTTGGGGAAGAGATTAACATAATTAAACACAGGCAGTAAAAATACAGTTTTTAGCCATACCCTGTAACTTTAAAACTACACATCCCATCTTCATAATTACATATTTGGAATCAGCACACTTAAAACAAACATAACCAAAAATCAGCCAAATCCATCCAGGGGTTAAAAAGTTAGCTGGAGGTCCCTTTATGACCGACTGCAAGCACATTTTCCTGCCCAAAACAGTTCCATATAGATTTGGGCTGTGAGGTCGGTCTATTTCAGGTTGAAAATCCACTCAAGTCCCATCGCTAATGGGACTTAGTCTCTGCAGCTGAAATAAGTTAAGTTGAAAGATCAAGTCCCATCACCGGTCGGGACTTAGCCCTGCAGCTGAAATAAGGCTGAAAAACGGTTGAAAAGACTAAGTCCCATCACTTAATGGGAATTTAAATTTCTGCAGCTGAAATAAGGCTGAAAAAACGTTGAAAGACTAAGTCCCATCACGAATGGGACTTAAAGGCCCTCCTGCAGCTGAAATAGTGTCAAAAAACGGTTGTGTGTGCTATTCCAAGTCCCATCAATGGGACTTAGTCTCTGCAGCTGAAATAATTTCCCATTTACTGAACCAAGTGGGAAATAGCAAGGCAGGCACAAAGGGTTTGCACCAGGTCTGTGGACACAGGGGACACCGTCTTAAAGGGGCCGTGTCCCCAACAAGTCTGGGGACACGGCCTTAAAGGGGCAGTGTCCCAATCTTCCTGATGTCCCAAAAAAGGTGTTTAAAGGGCCAGCACCAGTCACATAAGCCCCAATATGCCCACCGACAGTCTTAAAGGGCCATACACACCAAATAAAAGTGCATACATTTTCACAATCTCCCAGGGGCCATAGTCAAGCGCGGAGGAGGCTGGCAAAGAGGCTTCTCCACAACCCAGGGAAACAGGGCAATTTGCCATTTAAAGGGCCCGCTCAAATAGCAGTTTGTAACAAGGTGTCAATCCATATCTGCCAAGTGACCCGATGTAGGGGAACAGTCCCTATTCTGCTCTGTGTCAGTGTGCATCAGGGGCTCTGAGGACAGGTGTCAATCCATATGTCAAGGTGTCAATATGTCATATGTCAGGTGTCAATCCATATTCATTGTGATTTAGGAATGTTAGGTGATTTCTGCCCTTTGGATTAAAACCAGACTCTGTATCAACTGTGTAATTTTCCATGGGAGTTTTGCCATGGATCCCCCTCCGGCATGCCACAGTCCAGGTGTTAGTCCCCTTGAAACAACTTTTCCATCCCTATTGTGGCCAGAAAGAGTCCCTGTGTGTTTTAAAATTCGCCTCCCCATTGAAGTCAATGGCGTTTCGGGCGGTTCGCCGGTTCGCGAACATTTGCGGAAGTTCGCGTTCGCCGTTCGCGAACCGAAAATTTCGGGTTCGCGACATCACTAGTCACAAATACAGGCAAAACATAAAGACAATTCACAGAGAGGTATCTGATATACAAATCTGACGGGTTTACTGCGCATGCGTGTACATCTATCAGATTTCTATACCACAGCTTTCACTGATGGGGGTGACACACTGGGGTTGGGGGAGAGGATTACACCCTGTTCCAAATTATTATGCAAATTATATTTTTCTGATTTACCTAAATAATTTATGTAAATAACAGTCAGCATAATTCTCATGTTATCAATTATTAAGAGTACAATTCATATTTTATTGAACAAACCGCTTGATAACAGTATTTTTTAAAACATAAAAAACGTACAATGCACTGTTCCAAATTATTACGCACAGTAAGTTTCAAAACACTTTTTAGGTTGTAAAGAACTGAAAATTGTCATTTGTTGTGTTTGCAGCATATTTACTGAAATCAAAAGCTATTTCAATCAACTTATAACTACATTTTAACTTTTTAAACATTTTAACAGGTCACGTTACATTTTAACATAGGACCCTTTATTTGATAGCAGCTTCACAAGTCTTGCATCCATTGAACTTGTGAGTTTTTGGATAGTTGCTGCTTGAATTTGTTTGCAAGATGTCAGAATAGCCTCCCAGAGCTGCTGTTTGGATGTAAACTGCCTCCCACCCTTATAGACCTTTTGCTTGAGGATGCTCCAAAGGTTCTCAATAGGATTGAGGTCAGGGGTGGATGGAGGCCGCACCACGACTTTCTCTCTTTTTATTCCCATAGCAGCCATTGATGCAGAGGTATTCTTTGCAGCACGAGCTGGTGCATTGTCATACATGAAGATGATTTTATTACGGAAAGCATAGTTCTTCCTTCTGCACCAGGGAAGAAAGTGGTCAGTCAGAAACTCTACATACTTTGCAGAGGTCATCTTTACACCTTCGGGGACCCTAAAAGGACCGACCAGCTCTCTTCCAATGATTCCGGCCCAAAACCTGACTCCACCACGACCTTGCTGACGTCACAGCCTTGTTGGAACAGGGTGGCCGTCCACCAACAATCCACTACTCCATCCATCTGGACCATCCAGGGTTGCACGGCACTCATCAGTGAACAGGACTGTTTGAAAATTAGTCTTCATGTATTTTTCTGCCCAATGCAGCCGTTTCTGCTTGTGAGCATTGGTTAGTGGTGGCCGAATAGAAGGTTTATGCACAGTTGTAAAACTCGGGAGGACTCTACACCTTGATGTCCGTGGGACTCCAGAAATATCTGTTTGCTGCTATGTAATGATATTTTAGCAGCTGCTCTCTTGATCCGATGCATGGATCTGGCATGGATCTGGCAGAAATCTTCCACAATGTGCATTTATCTGCACGAACCCATCTGTGCTCTGAATCAGCCACAAATCTCTTAATAGTGCGATGATCACGTTTACGTTTTCGTGAAATATCTAATATTTTCATACCTCGTCCAAGGCATTGAACTACTTCACTCTTTTCGGCAGCAGAGAGATCCTTTTTCTTCCCCATATTGCATGAAAATGGTGCTCTGCTTAATAATAATAACTCCTTTAGTAGTTTTTCCTTAAATTGGGCTCACCTGCCAATCTAATTATCACAGGTGTCCGAGATTGTTTTCAGTGATCAAATGAGCCTTGAGACACAATGCCATCCATGAGTTAAACTGAGAAACAAAATATTTAATCTTTGTGACACTTAAATAGAATTTGCATAATAACTTGGAACAGGGTGTAATGGGTTGACAGACAAAGGATGCAGTGTTGTGAAGTGACAGTCATGGGATCACAATCATTAACCCCCCATCCCTGTTTGTCACACCATTAACCCTGCCATCCCAAGTTTATATCCCCCCACCCCTGTGTGACACACCCAATCCCGTGTGTCACATCATTAAACCCCTCCATCCCCATGAATCCTTATTTATGCTACTACACAGTGAAAGCTGTGGTATAGAAATCTGACTGGCGCATGCACAGTACACCCGTCAGATTTGTATATCAGATTTATATCTGACGGATGTGCCGCCCTCATGCGCAGTGCAACCGTCAGATTGCTATATCTGAAGGATGTTCTGCGCGCATGCGCAGTACACCTGTCAGATTTGTATATCAGATTCCAATACCTGATGGATGTACCGCGCGCATGATCAAGCATCATTGGAGGTGGTGCGCATGCACGCAGTGCCTCCGCCAGAATTCTATCAGAATTCTATACCCTGAGGCCTGCTAGTAAGCATGCACACAGCTGATATCGCTTCACTTCTGGTGACATGGGTGCACCGGAAGTGACCTAGGTATAGAAATCTGATAGATATAGATTTCTGATAGAACACAGGTGTGACAAACGCTCATCACACGTACATTTGCCATGAGCTCTTGGGCCTCCTGCCCAAGGACTATGGACCATGTAAAAGACATGTTAAAAGACTTTGTTCATGGGATTTCCCTGTATTGTTTGTGAACTGAACAAACTCACGAACTGCAGACCACCTCTGTGCTTGTTAACCCCTATTAACCTCTCCTGACACCTCCATCATCATGGATTCTAATTGTGTGGCTGGGTGGTCGCCGTTCATATGCACAAACACGTGGGAACTGAGTTGGCAGCCATCTTGTTTGCATGAACGCAGGCAGTGGTGTTTGGTCGTCGAGTTCATGGAACTCAAATCGGACACTTTAACTCATGAACACCACTGAACTCTGAAGAATGCCTTCTTCTTTTACACACGTCAGGAGAGTGCCATTCGGTAGGATTGTTCATTTTATCTATGGAAACAATTGCTACCTAGGAGGTAGAGTAATGTAACTGTTTCTTTGCAAAGTGCCATATTTTCTCATCTCTCTCCTTTTTAGGAGACACTGACATTTCTAACAGAGAAGTTAAAATCCAATCCGGTTTGACAACAAGAATGTATTCCTTTAAGGGTAATCCAATAGAAGAGTTAGGTCCAGTCCCGGTCAGTGGCAGGTAAGCAATCCGCAAAGGTAGATCAAAGAGAGACGTTATAGTCCAATTCCCCTATAGGTGCCGCTCTACCGAGTCTGACTTATCTACCCTGATCTGATTTAGGAACAATTTACCTATTTAGGTAAAATTTGGGAAAATCAGAGCAGGGTAGATGAGTCACTTAGACTCGTTAGAACGGCACCTATAGGAGAGGAAATAGGTTTCAACCATATACAGGGATAAACACATTAATTGTGCCCTGAGGCACTAACGTTGAATATTTAAATATGTTTACGTTACAAACATAAGTGTCTCCTTAAAGGGACGAGAGATTAGAAAATATGGCACTTTTCACTACTCTCGTTGCCAACCCGGATTGGACTTTAACTTCTCTCTTGGATCTACCCTTGCGGATTGCTTACCTGCCACCGACTGATACCGGAACTTTCTCTTAAAGGACTACATTCTTGTTGTCAAACCGGATTGGATTTTTTTTTTTTTTTTTTTACATTTTGTACACATTTATTAAAGGCCAACACATTCAGACAGCTTAAATACAGGATTCTGGAAGAAGTGCTGACGGCAGTTGCAAAGTCACTGCATGCAGGCGCGATCACAGAACGCCCACCCCAACTACCTTCAGAGAGACAGCATCAATGAACATAGAGTGAGACGTGTATTGTTCATTCATAAACATCCTTTTTATCTGCAATGTAATCTACAATCTCCTGTGGTGTCATCAACTTCTCGTCATCTGCGTCTTGAATCTCGAAGCCAAACTCATCCTCCATTGCCATGATTATTTCGACTTGGTCCAAACTATCTAATCCCAGATTTTTCATGAAGTGCGAGCTCACAGCCAGCTTTTCAGGGTCAATCTTATCGTACAACTTCAAGACATATAATACTCGTTCTGAAATGTTCTCCACCGTGAGGGGAGGGAGGTCTCCATACTGGCGGCATAACTGAAATAAGGAGGTGGAAACCTGGGGGACGAGGATTGGGCCTGGGCCGGATGGCCTCGACAAGGACGATCTCTGCCTGCAGGTTGCCGGGCTCAGGATCCGCCCGGGGCGGCGGGGAAGGGGACGGAGCGCTCTGCGAGGACACACACAGAGGGCACGGGACACCATGGTGGACAGCGGCTACCCAGGCTGCCAGGATTGGATTTTAACTTCTCTTTTGGATTTCCCTCACAATTTACTTACCTGACACCGACCCAGACTGGACCTAACTCTTCTACTGGATCTCCCTTCAGGACTGAATATGTGTTCCCAAATCTGATTATTGCCTAAATAACACTCCTAGATTTTCTCAATATAAATTTCCCTTCAAAGTCACCATTCTAGTTTATCATTATACAAAGAGACTTTCTTCATTTATTGGCACTATTTGGCCTTTCACACAGAGCGTAGTATGGCTCTGGGACATATGAGTTATAGTCCAACCCCATCGTATTGTTTTACAACTTTTACAGGTCATACCATACTTGCTGTTTTCTTTTTTTATTGAAGGTCTTTGATACCATTTTGTGTCATGTGCATATATCTGAATCAACAGACATTTGTATAAGATATATAAGTCACACACCTTTTTTGCACTGGATTTTTATTTTCACTGTATTTTATTCTACTAGCATATATATTTTTCTATTGTTACTGTGGTATTTATTAATTAAGAAATAACATCACAGTAAGTATGCCCATTAATAATATATACCACAGTAACTCTGCCTGTTAATAAGTATCACATTACATATACATAGTTACATAGTTACATAGCTGAAAAGAGACTTGCGTCCATCAAGTTCAGCCTTCCTCACATTTGTTTTTTGCTGTTGACAAAAGAAGGCAAAAAAACCCCAGTTTGAAGCACAATTTTGCAACAAGCTAGGAAAAAAAAAAACCCAGAATGGCAGTCAGATTTATCCTTGGATCAAGCAGTTATTACCCTACGTTGAAAGATTATATCTTGAATATTCTGTTTTTGCAAGTATGCATCTAGTAGCTGTTTGAACATCTGTCTGGACTCTGATAAAACCACTTCTTCAGGCAGAAAATTCCACATCCTGATTGTTCTTACAGTAAAAAAACATTTCCTTTGCCTTAGACGAAATCTTCTTTCTTCCAGTCTAAACGCATGGCCTTGTGTCCTATGTAAAGTCCGGTTTGTGAATAGATTTCCACACAATGGTTTGTATTGGCCCCGAATATATTTGTATAATGTTATCATATCCCCTCTCAGGCGACGTTTTTCTAAACTAAATAGGTTTACATTTGTTAACCTTTCTTCATAGCTGATATGTTTCATTCCTTTTATTAATTTTGTAGCCCGTCTCTGCACTTTTTTCTAGTGCCATAATATCCTTCTTTAGAACAGGTGCCCAAAATTGCACAGCATATTCAATATGGGGTCTTACCAGTGATCTATAAAGAGGCAAAATGATATTCTCGAGAATGAATGCCCTTTTTCATGCATGACAATACCTTACTGGCCTTGGCCACTGCTGATTGACATTGCACATTGTTGCATAGTTTGTTGTCTATAACAATTCCCAAGTCCTTTTCGTGTGTTGTTATCCCTAATTCGCTTCCATTAAGGGTATACGTTGCTTGTGTATTCTTTACGCCGAAGTGCATAACTTTTTGCATTTTTCAACATTAAATTTCATCTGCCATTTGAGTGCCCAGTCCCCCAGTCTATCTAAATCCCTCTGCAGCAAAGTAATATCTTGCTCACATTGTATTATTTTACAAAGTTTTGTGACATCTGCAAACACTGAAACATGACTTTCAATGCTGTCTTCAAGATCATTTATAAACATGTTAAATAGAAGGGGTCCCAGAACAGACCCCTGAGGGACACCACTTGCCACCTCTGTCCAGCTTGAAAATTTACCATTAATGACAACTCTTTGTACTCTGTTTTTAAGCCAATGTTCTACACAAGAACAAGCATTTTCATCTAGACCGATTTCCTTGAGTTTGAACACTAATCTATTGTGTGGAACTGTATCAAATGCCTTGGCAAAATCCAAATAGATCACATCCACGGCAACACCCTGATCTATACTTCTATTTACTTCTTCATAGAACGCAATCAAGTTAGTTTGACATGACCTGTGCTTTATAAAACCGTGCTGATTTTTGCTGATAACCATGTTCTTCTCAAGGAATTCTTGAGTATTATCCCTTAATAACCTTTCAAATATTTTACCAGCCACAGAAGGTAAGCTCACATGTCTATAATTTCCAGGCAAGGATTTTGAACCCTTTTTGAATATAGGAACCACATCTGCCTTCCTCCAATCCTCCGGAACACTTCCTGAAAGAAAAGAATCTTGAAAGATTAAAAACAGAGGTTCACTTATTTCTACACTTAGTTCCTTAAGTACTCATGGATGGATACCGTCAGGCCCCGGAGCTTTGTTTTTATTAACTTTCTTTAGTTGCTACAGCAACTTGTCTTGAGTTAACCAATTACAATTATTCTGCAAGTTTTTAGTAGCAATCATTTGCACATCTATTGCCATGGGTTCTTCCTTAATATATACAGAGGAGAAATAGTTATTTAAACTTCCTGCCTTTTCCTGGTCTTCATTAACTAACACCCTTGTTTCAGTTTTTAGTGTACCTACACTTTCATTATTGGGTTTTTTAGAATTTATGTACTTAAAAAATGCGTTGGGGTTGGTTTTTCTCTCTTTAGCTATCATTTTTTCATTTTGAAGTTTAGCAAGTCTGATTGCCTTTTTACACGCATTATTTGCTTCCTTATATCTGATTTGTCCGATTTAAATGCTTTAAATGCCCTTTTCTTATTTTTAATCTCTTGTTTTACTTCTCTACTAAGCCACATTGGTTTTAATTTGTTTCTTTTATATTTATTTCCCAATGGTACATACTGAGAAATGTACCTTTCTAATATTTGTTGGAAGATGATCCATTTATCCTCAGTGTTCTTTTCACTAAAGAGTTTATGCCAGTCAATATATTGTAAAGCTTCCCTTAACTTATTGAAATTGGCCTTTTCAAAATTATAGTGCTTTTGTTTTTTTGAGTTTATTTCAAAGGACACTATATTGTGATCACTATTTCCCAAGTGCTCACCTACTTGAATGTTGGTCAAAAGATCAACGTTGTTTGTTAAAACCAGGTCCAGACAAGCGTCCATTCTGGTTGGTGTTTGTACAAGTTGTGACATGAAGTTGTCATTTAACAAGTTTAAAAACCTAATTCCATTTGCTGAGCTACTAGTCCCTCTGTCCCAATTTATTTCCGGGTAATTAAAATCACCAATAATTAAAGTGTTACCCAGATTTGCAGCTTTCTCAATTTGCTCAAACAGCTGTTGTTCCTCATCAATATTAACATTAGGTGGTTTATAACATATCCCAACCAATAGTTGGTTTCCCTTCTTTTCCCCAAAGCAGATATTTACCCATAAAACTTCCACATTTTCCTCATCGCATTCCATTTGCTTAAGATTTGGCTTTAAATCATGGTTGACATACAAACATACCCAACCACCCTTCTTGTTTTTCCTATCCTTCTTAAATAACATGTACCCATTTAAGTTAACTGCCCAGTCATGTGTCTCATCCCACCATGTTTCAGTTATGCCTATTATATCATATTGTTTAGTATATGCTAATGCCTCTAGTTCCCCCATTTTGTTATTTAGGCTCCTTGCATTAGTAAGCATACATTTAATTTTATTATGCGTTAACATTACATTTGCTCCTTAAAGGAACACTATAGTCACCTAAATTACTTTAGCTAAATAAAGCAGTTTTAGTGTATAGATCATTCCCCTGCAATTTCTCTGCTCAATTCACTGTCATTTAGAAGTTAAATCACTTTGTTTCTGTTTATGCAGCCCTAGCCACACCTCCCCTGGCTATGATTGACAGAGCCTGCATGAAAAAAAAAACAACTGGTTTCACTTTCAAACAGATGTAATTTACCTTAAATAATTGTATCTCAATCTCTAAATTGAACTTTAATCACATACAGGAGGATCTTGCAGGGTCTAGCAAGCTATTAACATAGCAGGGGATAAGAAAATCTTAATTAAACAGAACTTGCAATAAAGAAAGCCTAAATAGGGCTCTCTTTACAGGAAGTGTTTATGGAAGGCTGTGCAAGTCACATGCAGGGAGGTGTGACTAGGGTTCATAAACAAAGGGATTTAACTCCTAAATGGCAGAGAATTGAGCAGTGAGGCTGCAGGGGCATGTTCTATACACCAAAACTGCTTCATTAAGTTAAAGTTGCTCAGGTGACTATAGTGTCCCTTTAATAAACAAGCATACTTACTGTGGTATTTGTTAATGGGCAAACATACTGTGGTATTTATTAAATGGAAAACCTACTGAATTTATTACTGGGTACCTGATTTGACATAGGTTAAATGGGCCAACAAACATGGCATTTTTTGTGGGGCAACATGACACTGTTCTGTGTATGCATTTTAACTAGCATGTTTTTATAGATATATAACATATATATATTACATATATATATATACACACACACACACATAGAAGTTACCTCAAAGGAGAGCGCTCAGTGGTCTTCTCGTGAACTTGAATTTCTTTCAAAAATGGGTAAATTCTTAACATCAATATTTCAGTCAATATTTTGACTTTCATCAGTATCCTGATGAAATTGCAAATATGTACTGAAATGTAATGTTAAGAATTAACCCATTTTTGATGGCGTGGTCTGCGGTAGGAGCGAGCTGGACGTGTCCGTGTGAAGCTCCGCCGGACCAACAGCAAATAAAAGCAGCAGATCGGAGGTAAATTGCCAAATACCTGCAGGGGAACCCGAAATGGACAAAGGAGCCCCCAAGAAGGCAAGCAAAAGACAGCAGGAACAGGGCGCAACGGTGTCGGATCTCTTTGCAGCCTCCCGCGTCATGAGAAATACCACCCAAGATGGCGGACGGGAGAGCTCTGGAGGGCCTCGTTCACCCTCTAGCCCTGGATCCAGCGCCACACCTGGGCCCCAAGAAACGGATGCCAAACAGATACTGGCGACCTTGGCAGAGGTAAGATCCTACCTGGCAACAGAGATAGCTAGAAATGCTGCCGAAGTCAAGAGATTTATGCATTAGGGACCAGAACGGCAGCCCTAGAAAAAAGAGTCGAGTCCACGGTGGAAGCCCATAACGCGGCCGCTGCACAAATTAACTTATTAACATCCAAGTTAGTGGCGGCTGAATATGCGTTGGATGACCTGGGTAACCGCTCCCGACGGAATAACATTAGGCTGCGGGGTCTACCAGAACAGGAGGGGGAAGGCTCCCTGATTGAGGTGGTCTCCTCCATATTTCAACCGCTCCTCCTAAACAAACCGGAGAACCACTGGCATATTGAGAGAGCATACCGGGCACTACGAGCCCGGCGGGCAAATGATAACAGGCCCAGAGATGTAATCATCAAGTTCCAATTTTTCCAAACGAAGGAAGCATTGATGAGGCGCGGAAGGGAGGGCCCAATCATATACAGAGGAGCTGAATTAGCCTTATATCAAGACCTAACGCCGGACACCCTGCGGCAGCGACGGGAATGTCGACCTATAACGGAACTGCTTCAGCGGCACACATTAAGTATGCATGGGGCCATCCGTTCCAGCTGATGGCCTTCAAGGAATGGCGCTCGAAGATCCTGCACCCAGGCGGCAATCCGGTGGCATTTCTACGTGAACTAGGGGTGCAGGACACGGGAGATCTTACAGTTCCAGATACCGAGTCAGCGACGGTGCACCCCCTCCCCCGAGATTGGTACACGGCGGGCGAGTGAGGTCAGAAGGGAGATCTTCTTCCTTGTTTTTGGGGGGCCAGTTCCTCGAGAGGGTGGCCTCCATACAGGCCGGCAGGTGGGGGGGCCTCGTTTCCTGATATTGGGAGGGGGCTTTTTTCTATACGGGCTCGTTGTTTTTGTAAAGGGGTTCTTCAACACGCTCCGGCCGGGTTCTCGGTGACCGGCCCGGGTTTTTTTTTTTGTTTGTTTGTTTTGGGTTTTTTTCGGGGGGGGGCTCTGCTTTTTATGGGGAGGGTTAGGGCTTGTGACTCCTCGAGATGAGGAGTTGGGTCTTCCCTTTTTTTTTTTTTTTGGAGTCCCTTTGGGTCTCGTTCTCATCTCCTCTCCATACCCACACCCAGTTCATGGTCGAAGAACGGTATCATTAAAGGCCCACAGGTGAATGATTGGATTTTGAAACAGGGACTGGTTTTGTGTTTTACAAAATGGCCGGCGGGTGGCTGGGGGGATTGCGGTGGGAGGCGGGGAGGATTGCGGCGGGGAGATAAACTGTATATTTCACAATGTTTGTTCGTTCTGAGATGTGATTTACCTTTCGTGTTTCCCTAGGCGCATATGTTTTCTCAAGGTTTTGCAAGCTAGGTGTATACTGTGTTTAGCTGCTGTGTAACATGGTGGTGGGTGGTTGACGGGCTCCACTTTAGATCGGTAAACATTGTAAGGGTATCTCATACAGCTTGGAAGGGCTACTGATCGGAGGGTTCCTCAAACATAGAACTAGGCGCGGGATATGCGAATCGTTCTCGGGGAGAGAGGCGGTCAACTGAGTCTCTACCTTTTCACTCCCCGCCTCCGACTCAGGGGAATGCCCCATGCCCTGCTAGATCCAAAACATTCACGGGGCCATAGCTGGTGATGTACCAGCTGTACAGGGGAGTTATAGAGTGGACTTACACGGGCGACTATGAATCTGGAGACACATTTGTAACACCAGTGGGGGAACCAGTGAGCTTCTTGACAGATTGGGACGGTGAAAGGTACCGGGGGACGGGCGAGATGATGGGGGGTAGGGAAAACCTGGGAAGAAGCCCAATTTTGATAAACCCAGGCTGATTGTAGAGGGCTGACCCTACTAGGTAAATGTACCGGAATCAGAGGCTTGAGTTAATTTATGTTCTGATGCTGCCTCATTAAAACTTGGGTTAGTCTGAGTCCCTGTTCCTGTGGAGCCTTTCAGGAATTCTGGAAGGACAGGGACCCACACCCCACATAGGTCTGGCTATAGGTAAGACCAGGCACAAGATGTACATAATATGTTTTTCAACTCTTTTCTTCTTCTCTTATACTTTATTTCTACCCCGTTTCATCCCTTTTCATACCCTTCCCTACCTTACCCAGGAGGGGGGCGCAAGGGCAACACCCTAAAGGAACGACCAGAGCACAACAGAAGAATACCCAGAGGATGAATGAGCCCAGTACAGGAGAGAGGACGGGAAAGTTGGTAGGAGTAAAATTCTGCGCTGGAGAAGAATACTCCTCGCGCCAGCGAGAAAGGTAAAAAATGATAACTTAGAGCGCAGGCTTAACAATACACCCTATCATAGCGACACCCATAGGACAGGACCATGCCTGTGAAAATATTATCATTGAATGTTAAGGGCCTCAATGCACCCAAAAAAAGGCGCCTCATGTTTAGAGACCTCAAAAGATTGAACCCTGATATAGCATTCCTGCAGGAGACACACATACAGACTTCGGCGAAGTTTACGCTTTAGGACCATGCGTATCGCACCTCATATGAATCTAGAGCTCTCAATAAGAGGAATGGGGTAGCTATTTTGATACACCGTAGATGCCCACTCAATGTTTCTAGGGTACACACAGACACGAGAGGCCGCTTTGTACTCCTGTCAGGAACGTTGTACACATATTCTCAACCTTTATGGTCCGAATGACCCATCTAGGGAGTTTTGGGCAGAACTGACCCAAGAAATCAAACCATTGCCACATGGAATGGTGATAGTGGGAGGCGATTTCAATGCCGCTCCATGCCCAGCGAGAGATAGGGGATCTGGTCAGAATCTCCCCAGATCACACAAAAGGGGTGGTCAGGACAAATTGCTACACCTCTTCATGCAAGATACAGGCCTTATAGACATATGGAGAGTGCACCATCTGGATGATAGCGATTTTACCTTTTACTCAGCACCCCACAACACTTATTCGAGAATAGATTTGTTTCTGGTTAGCCCCTCCTCAGTACCCAAAATATCGGAATTGAAGGTAGGCTCCATCACTTGGTCAGACCATGCAGACATTTCCCTAACTCTGGATAAGCTAAGTGCGGCGTCCCCATGGTCCTGGAAATTAAACACATCTCTACTCCGCGATCCGGCGTTTGTCGAAGTGGTGCGGAAGGAATTAACTGACTATTTTGCTAGAGAAACTGACCCGGACCTGTCGAAGGTGATGGTGTGGTCGGCTCATAAAGCAGTGATCAGAGGCATATTTATTCGTGAAGCAACACTAAAGAAAAAACGTTGCTTCATCCCTCCTGAAGTCGTTGCGTAAGGCTGAACAAAAACATAAAACTGATTCTACACCCGCTAACCTACAGGCGGTTCAGAAATTGAGGGCCTCGGTTCGAAACGGCACGGGCTATCATAGGGTCTAAACGGACATATTTTGAAAAAGCCAACAAGATGGACACCCTGCTGGAGAGGTCCCTCCGTCCACGGCAACATGGAACCCACATCATTATAATCAAAGACACCTCAGGTCAATACCATACGAACCCCACAGACATAGCAAAGGTATTCACTGAATTCTTCGCTAAACTATATAATCATTCCACAACAGATCTTGCTGATGTGCAAAGTGAAAAAGACAAGATACAAGCTTTTCTTGCAAGGCTGGACTTGCCAACACTCAATGAGGCGAAAGTTGACAACTTGAGGAAACCGATCTCGGCGTAAGAAATAGACTTGGCAATCTCTACATTGAAGAGCAACAAAGCAGAAGGATCAGATGGCTTTGATGGCACCTATTACAAAACCTTTAGGGAAGAACTCACTCCATATATGGAAGCTTGGTTCACCGAATTACTGGATGGAGGTCCACCCGACAGAGAAATGTCATTAGCGGACATTGTCTTACTGCTGAAACCGGGTCGAGATCTTTCAACACCAGAAAACTTCTGCCTGATATCCCTTATCAACCATGATTCCAAAATATTAGCAAAAGTTATGGCTGCCAGGATAAACCCGATGCTGACTCATTTGGTTCACCCTGATCAGGTGGGGTTCATATCGAATAGGCAACTTTTTGAAAATACGAGATGTAATGTGGATCTCATATGGAGACAAACCACAAGGAAAATACCGACGATGTTACTGTCATTAGACGCTGAGAAGGCGTTCGACAGGGTTAAGTGGCCTTATTTGTTTACAATGCTAGATCATTATGGCTTTCCAGAACAATTCACATACGCTTGTATTCTATACGTCAGGGCGCAAATTCGCATTTCAGGAGCAAAGATAAACCCGTTCAGTCTGAGCAATGGCACTAGACAGGGATGCCCATTGTCGCCCTTATTATTTGCTCTTTCGCTAGAACCACTCCATTAGGCGATACGCGCAGCCCCAGACATTAAAGGAGTAGATGTTGGAGGGCAAAGATACCTGGTGTCAGCTTTCCCAGATGATGTCTTATTGACGCTGACAGAACCAAGGGAATCCATGGTGGCGCTAACAGATATTCTACAGGAATTTGGAGAACTGGCCGGATATAAGGTAAATATGGACAAGTCCAGCGTATTGCCCATAGGTATGTCAGAGACAGATACCACCTACATAGGGATGACCTACAAATTAAGAATCACAAGAGATCACATTATATACCTAGGCATACGACTGACAGCAGACCCATCTAAACTATTCCAACAGAATTATACCTTGTTGATTAAGACATTGATGACAGACTTGGAGAACTGGACAGAAAAGGCAATTTATTGGATAAGGAGGATCCATTCCGTGAAAATGAATGTGCTACCTCGAATATTGTTTTTGTTTCAGGCGCTCCCGATTAGACTGACCAGATCTGACTTGGGACCGCTCCAACAATCCATAGGCAAATTTATATGGCAGAATAAGAAACATAGGGTCTCACGCAACATCCTTTACCGGGCTAGGGACAGGGGCGGCCTGGGCCTTCCGCATCTATATTTTTATTATGAGGCAGCCCAGCTGGCCCAGGTTGCACTGTGGCATTCTCCACCGGAGGAAAGGAGATGGGTAGATCTAGAAGCTTCCCTGATGGGGATGGATATGCCCCAGTTTTTTATGTGGACCCCTAAGGCGCATAGACCGAACATAAGCGTGACCCGCCCTGCGGTTTCCAATTCACTGAAGATCTGGGACGCAGCCGCTCCTAAATATGGCTTGATATCCTCCCCTTCTCCATTGACCCCTCTATTGAGGAACAAAGCTTTCCTACCAGGAATGACAGCCCGGGATTTTAGGGGCATAGAACGTGCAGGACTGGTCGTTTGTGACGTTTGAGCATTTGCAAACTAAAACGCCTCTACGACTCTTTGACTTCTTTAGATATCTCCAGATTAGAGACTATGCCCAAGATCGACAGGTTAAAAAAGCCGCAGAGACACAGATGACATTCTTTGAAAGAATGTGCGCAAAGGAACAGTTCCCAAGCGGACTGATTTCACTTCTACACTCACATTTGTGTAATAGCACGTTAGAATGGGGAGGTATTACATACATATATTACAGACCAATGGGAGGCGGATTTAGGAGAGACGTTGGAGGAAGTGGAATGGCAGGAAATATGGGAAGCAGCCGCGCAGTCCTCTATGTGTGTCTCGTTACAGGAACAATCATATAAGATGCTATTTCGATGGTATGCTACGCCGGTAAAGTTAAGCCGTATAAATCATCTTACGACAGACTTATGCTGGCGGGGGTGCGGTCTCAAGGGCACGTATATCCACATGTGGTGGGAATGCCCGATCACAAAAGTTTATTGGCAACAAATTGCGCAGTTGCAGCGAGAAATATTTGAGAGGGAGGTTAAGCTAGACCCATGGGTATTTTTGTTAGCTAGATCTATAGAAAACTGGATGAAATCAGAACTGACCGTATTACATAAGGTGAACCTAGCCGCTAGGAGAGCTTTGGCACAGGTATGGTTGCAAAGAGAGGCCCCAGAAATCGCTGTGGTGATTCAGAAAATTAAAGATAATTATTTGATGGATGACCTAACAGCCCGGGTTCGGGGTACAATGAAAAAGTTTGGGGCCCTTGGGTAGCTAGCGCAGCAAGTGCGTGATGTACACACGAGCGAGACTCCATGGGCAAGCTTGGATGGAGTGGATGTAAGTTAGACTGGATTCCTCCACGCTCCCCCTCCACTTACTTCTTCCTCTTACTTCTCCCTTTCCCTTTCCCTGTACTATCTCTTTCTATCTTCACATGTACCCCTCTTATATCTTTACTCTTCTCTTACTTTTGTCTGAGAGAATTATATACAACTGACCTAACATTGCCTTACAATGTGTAAACAACTGGCACTGCTAAAGGATGTGGTCAGACGATAATAGGTGCAAAAGGATAATAATTCGATAGAGCTAGAGAAAAAGACATATGGGGCCCATGCATAATCGCAGGGGAATGGATGGGGCATGTTCTATTGACAAAAGAAATGTTTGTTTGGTGGTCTTAGCCTTGTTATGTTTTTTATATTTTTCGTGTAAAACAAAAATCTCCCAGGGAGGACAGAGATACAGTGCTGTAATGTATGATAGATACACTTCATGTTACTATGTTGCAGTAAGGGGGTGCAAAGATTGTTAGCTCACTGTTATTGCAAATACGATACAATACTGTTTTGCACGGTGTAACAATATATTAAAATGTTTTGATGCATCATGTTCTCATTGTAATGTTCTGCCTTGGAATAAATAAAGAATTAAAAAAAAAAAAGAATTAACCCATTTTTGAGAGAAATTTAAGTACCCAAGAAGACCTCTGAGCGCTCTACTTTGAGGTAACTTATTGCTGTGAGGATGGAGGACACCATGGCTATATATCATTAAATATAAATCATTAAAGAAAAGAAGAGTCAGAAGTGGTAAAATAATTGAACTTTAATTATAAAAGCAAGCGGGAGAAGCAAAGAAGCACAGGCAGCCCAGGTTGTTAGGAGCAGTCCTAGGAGGATATAGTGCTGAGGAGATATAACCAATGTATTTTCGGGGAATGATAGGGAAAACCAGAAGAACATTAAGAGAATGTAACAACCTATGAACAGCGTCAGTTGTGTTCACATTGTGGATGATAACGAGGAATAAACATCTAAGTGCATTCTACCCGTAGATATCTATTAATCATCATCATCCCTTCTGGGAAGAACCTGCACACGTCGTTTCCTATCCTGCTGTATGGGCGTCTCCCATTGAGCTTGGCGAGCCTGGATCGTCTCATACAGCACAACCAACTGTGGAGGAAGTTGTGGCAACGGCATTTCTTCAGCCACTGATGTCACTGAACCAGGATCCACCGCTGTAAGGGTAATGGTACCCTCCTCTTGCAGGTGGAGGGCACCACCAGAATATATAAGGGAGAACAGAGAAAGAACATTGTTAGCATCTGTCATATGTTGCAATGCTATTATCTGTAAAACCTGGAAATAAGACATATGCAATCATGCTATTAATTTAAGTATATTTCTAAGTATCTAAGTATATCTAAGTATATTTATGTATCTAAGTAAATGTATGCATCTTTGTCCCCCCCACTCCTTTCTGTGTCTCTTTGTGCCCCCTCAGCCCTCTATGCGTCTCTTTGTGCCTACTTCCATTCCCTTTTAATCTCACTACATCATGGCCGAGCATCCCCAAGTAGAGAATCTCCTGTTTCTTCTGCATGACAGGAAGCTGATCGTTGCACTCAGCTTCCGGTTAGGCCAAGTAGAGGGTACAGAAGATCCACTCAGCCACAGTATACAAAAGTGAACAGTAGGAAAGGAGTGATGTGGTCCCCCCTCCCCCACTGGTCACCCAGACATTAAGCCCTCTGGACAGTGCACCCTAGACAGATGCCTAGTATGCCAGCGGTCGACCCGGCTCTGCCTGTTACATAAACTAGTATGCCTGCAAAGCAAATGTGTACAGTTAGATGACATAAAGCATATGCAAAGCAGTGGATTCCTGTTCCTGGACACCAGTGTTCGGCTGTTGAAGGGAAACCTCAGTCGGTCGTGGTGAAGAACGCTCCACAATTTGCGGATGATCTGAAATACATGTAAGTGGTAAATTAACTTCATATACAGTACAATTACATACATTTGTGTGTATGCTATGCAAAGGAAAGTGAAGCCAGGCGCATCTCCAGGGAGACAGGAGGTGAACCTGCTGCCCTACTCTCAGCGGAGACAGTTTCTCCTGCAGTTCCTGATGCCTCTTCCTGGGATTAAGGGGCTTGCACTGATGGTATAGAGAACACAAATCGGAGGGTTACCACATGAAAACTGATATATGTACATTTTGACCAACAAATATGAATTTAACAACGTTCAGATGTATCAGCGCCGGTTGTCCCCTCAATTCCAACAAGGTTGTCTCTTCCCAGGAACTGCAGGAGCTCCTCTTCATAGGACAGCAGGTCTGGTTCATGTTGCAAACCGCCTCCTGTCTTCCTGGAGGCGGCTGCTGACTTGTTCATCTTCCTCTTCACCACCCGCCTGATGTTGCAGTAACTGCAGTGACATGTATAATTAATGAATAACTTTAATATGTTTCTATATATATGTTTACTGACTATAGGCATCCAGATCACTTCAGCTCATTGAAGTGGTCTGGGTTCAGTGTCCCAGGTTATTTAACCCTGTGTACCTCCATATCCCCCATCCCTGTGTGTCACCCCCATTAACCCTGCATCTCCCTTATTTAACACCATATTAGCCTACACTGTGTATGTTACTACACAGTGAAAGCTGTGGTATAGAAATCTGATAGATGTACTGCGTGCATGCACAGTACACCTGTCAGATTTGTATATCAGATTGCTATACCTGATGGATTGCCACGCGCATGTGCAGTACACCCATCAGATTTCTATATCTGAAGGATGTGCTGCGCGCATGCTTAGTACATCCATCAGATTTCTATATCAGATTGCCATATCAGATCGATGTGCTGCGCGCATGCGCAGTACATCAGATTTCTATAGTTGAAGGCTTTGCCGCTTGCATGCGCAGTATTTTCTATGGGAAAGCATTGGATTGGCTGATTTTATCAATTATGAAGATCGCAGTCAAGGAGGCAGAGTGTGGGTGGAGCCAGCTGTGATGGACTCGTGCAGTGCTGTTATAAGGATGAATAATTACAGTTACATTGCTGATAGGGAGGCTAAACTGTATTTTCACAGTTATAGTGACAGGAATACATGTTTTGTATTCCTGTCACTATAGTGTTCCTTTAAAGCTGAGCTGCACATGGTGTTATTTTCCCTCTATGTGCTAAGTGACCTAACCCTTTAAAAGACTTTAAAAGCATTGCTGCCAATGGTGGGAGTGGGTAGCAAAAGCACATGGAGGAAAAAAATAAGTTTTAAAGAACATGGAATAAAAAATATGATTTTCTAGAAATATAAGTGCACTTACCGTTTCTTCACCAAGTCCTCAGTGCGGTTGTTCCCACCAACAGCATTCACCTCATCCACAATCTTCCTCCACAGACGGTTCTTCCTCATATGAGAAGTTTGTTTGGCTGCTCCCCAAAAAATACATTGGTAGTATTGGCACAACTTATTGACCAGTACTGCATTCTCCACTGCACCAAAATTGTCAGCATATTGTTTTCCTCCCAGGATCTCCAGCCTTTAAGATCCTGGGCTGCCTCTGCTTTCCCTTGCTTCTCCCACTTGCTTCTGCTTGCTCCTGGCCAGAGTGGTCTGTGCCCCCCTCCACTATATCCATAAAAAGTTCAGATGAGCTGGAGGAAGACATGGCCACTTCTGGCAGGCTCAGGCTGTAAGTGTCAGAGCCTTCTAAGGCGGCTAACTGGGTGGTGAGCTGGCTGAGCTCTAAAATGGCTGGCCTATAGAATATCTGGATAGATTTTGCACTGAAGGATTGCTGGCTCTGCCTTGAGTTGATACGTTAGTTTTTTACAGTTTTGTCTGGCAGTATGTATGGGCCTATTTAATTGGCTACTTTTTTCCAGTCCTGCTTCCTTCTAAAATGATATTGTTGGATACAGGAAAAGGTGGTTTTGCGCACACAGTGGATGCTTGATAAGATAATCTGTAACATACACAGCTATCATAGGGCAATATGCATAAACCAATAACTGGTATAAAAAATGATTAGGAGCACTCACACTTTAGAGAGCCATATAAGTCGGCTCTCTACTGTAGTAGCATGTAGAATACTCTGTACTGTAATTGGAATGGTCCCCCAGGAACAAGAATCTGTCTCAACCCGCAGTTTTGTCAACAGAGCCACGAGAAGTGATATCAGAACAACTGATCAGTTGTATTCTACATGCTACTACAGTAGAGAGCCGACTTATATGGCTCTCTAAAGTGTGAGTGCTCCTAATAATTTTTTATACCAGTTATTGGTTTATGCATAGTGCCCTATGATAGCTGTCTTAGTTACAGATTATCTTATCAAGCATCCATTGTGTGAGCAAAACCACCTTTTCCTGTATCCATCTATACTAATGTAAGTGTTTTTAAGGTGACTAAAACACTGGTTTGGTTTTAGACGCGCTGGGATTTACCATTTATTATCTATTTACTGTTTAGCGCCACTTATCCTATTGTTTGTGTTTGTAAAATGATATTGTATTGCCAGTTCCCACCTGTCAGTTAAGCATGATGATTCATGAGCCCAAGAGATTAAGCAAAAAGCAATGCATTTGCAATGCAATTCGACATATGAATGCCTATAGTGCGTGTTCTGGAGTTTACTAATAGTGCCAATACATTTTCATGCGATCTATAACGTTCTGGCATTTGGTGGTTCGGGAGTTGTTTAGAGAGTTTTCAGCATAAAATCAGGGAAATAGAACATTGTTCAATGCCATGTTGTGATCAATGTACAAAATTTGAAACTAATGGTTTTACTTTGTTCACTACAGGCTATTCGGTATTTAGGGAACTGATTTTTATGTTAAATTCATTTGGTTCAATTAAAAACGAATGGGTTTATCCGAAACGAAAAAAAAAACTAACAAATTTCCTACGAAAACAAATGAAAGAATGGATGAATTTCAGTTCTGACAAAACAATTTTTTATTTCATACGAATGCATTCATACGAAACAAAAATTTCTGAAGTGAACAGAATGAGAACAGTTTGTTCATTCATGTTAGGTCGACATTTGGTACTTTTAGGTTGGTTTGAAATTTAATTCAAATGAATGAAATTCCAAAACCGATCCGTGCTGCGGCTGCATCTTGCAGCCGCTTAGAAGATAGCTCCCTATTCCCACGGTATTAGGGTGCTATATACTAAAAGGCTGAAAGACCAAAATTGGTCTTTCAGCCAACTTTACTAACGCTAAGTAAAGATTACTTAGTATTAGTAATTAATTTGCCCCTACTCGCTATATTGCGAGTAGGGGCATATCTAGTAAACTGTGGCTGCTCACAGTTGTAAAAAATAAAAAATAAATAAAGCACCCCCCTCAATAAATGGGGGCTATTCAACTAAATGGGAGAAATAGGGTGCCCCTTGGTCCCACCCATAAGCGGCAGGTGGGGGCCCTAAAGGACAATGGGGGAACCTATTGTCCGACCCCCACCCATGAGCGGCATGTGGGGGCCCTAAATGACAGTGGGGAGGGACCTATTGTCCTTTCCCCAGCCCCGCACCACAAGCGGTGGATGGGGGCCCTACATGACAATGGGGGGGATCTACTGTCCTCTCCCCGGCCCCCACCCATGGGCGACAGGCGGGGCTAAATACATACAGAGACATACAGGCATACAGAAACATACATACAGAGACATACATACAGAGATATACCGTCAAACAGACACATACATATATACAGGCATACAGAGACATACAGGCATATAGAAACATACATACAAAGACATACAGGCATAAAGACACATACATACATACGTACATACAGAGACATATGGGCATAGAGAAATATACATACAAGACATACAGGGATACAGACACATACATACATACAGAGGCATACTGTCATACAGACACATACATACATACAGAAACATGCATACAAAGACATGCAGGCATTCAGAGACACACAGACACATACATACATACATACAGACAGAGACATAAAGGCATACAGTTACATACATGCATACAGAGACATATATACAGACATTCAGAGACAAACATACATACAGAGACATACATACATACATACATGCATGCATGCATACAGATACATACATGCATGGATACAGAGACATACATACATACAAACATACAGAAACATGCATACATATATACAACTATGGATACAGAGACTTACATACATACAGAGA
This sequence comes from Pelobates cultripes, assembly GCA_933207985.1. Lineage (NCBI taxonomy): Eukaryota > Metazoa > Chordata > Amphibia > Anura > Pelobatidae > Pelobates > Pelobates cultripes. The sequence goes on along the minus strand of OW240913.1, from coordinate 211,426,326 downwards.
CCTACATTCATACATACAGAGAGAGACATACATACATACAAAGACATTCACAATTACATACTTATATCTGTTAAATCTTGTCCCTGGGGTGCATGCTGTCCGGCTCTGTGGAGTCCCATCCTGCAGCCCAGTCCCATCACTGGGCGCAAGCTGCACTGTGTGGTACACAGGGAGCAGGGATATGATGTCATTCATATACCCGCCTCCACCACACAGCCTGCGGCAGGCACCAGGGTAGGAGATAGGAGATGGGCGGGGAGAGGCTGGGCTACGCGGGCAGAAAGAGCTGGGCTGCGCTCGGCCACACTACAAGTAGTCAGCCTGATGTTGCGCTCCCAGGGCCAGTGTGCCCTAAGGTGGCCGTCTAATGGTAGTGCGGCCCTGTACGTGGTTTGTTCAAACCCTATGTAACGGAACTCCCCGTACTCCGACCGAGTACCTTCCGTTGATGGACGCTTCCTAGCTTGCGCCGAGGACCACAAGCACCGCACCGGACACCACAACCACCGGAGACTCCACAATCGCCATAGCTTAACTGGAGTCTCGCCATCTTCTGTCCACCCTGGATCAGCTTCTGTCCTTCAGGACTGTATGGGGAAGACCTCTCCTCCAGGAGAACGTATCAGGAACAAGCTCTTAAAAGTGCTAAGTGATTAAAGCTCAGGGGAGTATGCAGGGCATAGCAATCCCCAGTGTGAGTATAGCTGTCCCCTCCAATCACGAGACAAGACTACGTGTTGAGGGTCAAGAAGAACTGTGTTTAATTAGCACCAAAGGGCCTTCTTTTATGGAGGTCTTACACATACAGGACCGCCCACAGGGTTTTTATACTTATATTTTTATAACCAGCGTAATTTGGGGACAAACATATCCAAAATCCACTTGAATCGGTTAAGTGGTTCAGGAGATAGGTGGAAGTCATATTTTGACCAAGGAGGGATAAAGCAGCCAGTTCCAACTGGTTTGGCAGTGTCCCTGTGACAATGGGATGGGGGAGGAGAAGAGGCACACCTTCCCATGGATTCAAAGGGGCAGAAAAAGTGTCCCAAAAGTTTCAATATGTCCATACACTGTTTTTAAAGGGCCAGCACTAGTCCAAATAAAAGTCCATAATGGTTTTAAAGGGCCATACTCCCCAGGGCCATAGTCGCAGGGCAGGAGGCAGGCAAGCAGGCCTCTCCAGGACAAAGTGGCGAAGGGCACTTAGTCACACCCTGCCTGGTGGAAAAAGTAGAGATGGGAATATATATTTTAGTTTCTTTTTGTGTAAGTCCAGCGATGAAGCTCTGGAAAGTGGAAGGAAAATATTGGGTAAAGAATCATTAGAATAGCCACATAAAATGCTCAAGGGATTAATTTCCTGCAAATGAGGTCACTGGTATACCATTTCTTAAGGCAAGCAAATATACAGATCTGTGCTCTCCAAGAGACGGACTGGACAACGGGTGAAGAGCAATGAATGGTATCTAAAGATTTTCCACTGCTTTTCTGTGCATACTTGGACAGCAAAAAAAAAGAGAGGAGTTGAAATCTTGTTTTCTAGACATTTATCACCTGAGTTATTTTATCAAGAAAGAGATGCAGAAGCCAGATGTGTAATCTTGATCTGTAGGATTGGTAGATATTTTTACCTTTGTTAACTCTATGTACCAAACCAATCCCCAGTCAAGTTTATAAAGCAGATGTTTCTTAAGATCGCTAGAATAAAACAAGTCAGCCTGATTCTTATGGGAATCTTAAGCTTGATAAAAAAAAAACATGTAATCATCGGAAAGAAGATAGGAACGTGATAAATAATGCAAAAAGATTTAGAGAGCTCATAAGAGATAACGCTTTACTGGAGGACTAGACATCCCAAAGATCCAGACTACACCTGTTTCTCAAAAACCCATTTAAGTTATTCAAGAATAGATATGATTTTCAGAGATAGACACCTATCTAAGCTGAATAAAAAAATACATATTAAAACACTAGAATGGTCAGACCACAACCCAGTTGTGCTGAAACTAAAAGAAGAGCAGAAAAGAGGGCAAAATAATTAGAGGATAAACGATTGCCTGTTAAATGAAGAGGAATATCAATAACAACTGAAAAAAGCAACAGATAATTTCTTCAAGGAAAATACGGACAGAGACGTTTCAGCCCACATGACATGGTACGCATACAAATGTGTAATCAGAAGGGAATTGATTAAAATGGGAGTTAAGGAGAAGAGAAAAAAAACAGATTAGCAGATCTATATGTTAAACTTGATGAGTTAACCAAACAAAATAAACTTAATCCAGAAAGGGAATTAACACAGAACAGAAAATAGTAGAGGTAGAAAAAACTACCTACTTATAGATAGAGTGAACAGGGGACTAGAACGCTTTAACAGGAAATGGTATTATCAGGGGAATAAGGTTAACAAAACAATGTCTAATAAACTGAAAAAAAAATAAAGGCAAAAAAACATTACCTTAATCAGGTTAAGGAACGAGATACTACTGACTCCGGAAAAGATAGGGACCACCTTCAAAGAATTTTATCATCAATTATATAATCTCCAAATCAAACCTAAGCAAGCCCAAATAAAAGATTATTTGGATAAAATAAAACTACCCCACTTAACTGAAGAACAACTTATTTTAATTAACTGGCAGAAATTTAGGAAGAACATGAATTTAAGCAAGAAAGTCCTTACAAATACTTCCCTGGAGAATCTAGCTAACAATATAAAAGGTATAAACCTCAGAAAATGGTATAGAAGTGGTTTAGTGACAATAAATGACTTATTAGAGGGTAAACGTATTAAAACACTTACAGAAATCTCTAAAAAAAAAAGCACAGGAACTGAAAGGAGAAATTTCTACCTATCTGCGATTAAAAGGATATATTTTGAAACATTTATGCCTAGCAGGGCCGGCGCATCCTATAGGCGACTTAGGCAGTCGTCCAGGGTGCACTGGCACGGGGGGCACCAGATTTGAGTGACCGGCAGGAGGAAGCGCACAGCGCTCCCTCCTGCCGGTCATTCAATGTAACGTGGCCGGGTGTAGGAACTTCTGTTTCTTGTACCCATCCGCCGGCGGACTGACAGGAAGTGCTCACTCAGTGAGCGCTTCCCTTCAGTCCGCCGGCGGCTGGGTACAGGAAACAGAAGTTCCTGTACTGCGGTCCGTGCCGCCCAGCCACGCTACATGGGTAGGAGGCACAAAAGAAGAGGGAAGGGAAGTGAAGGGAAGGGAAGAGAAGAGGGTAAGGACCACTGAGGGAGGAGGGGAGGGAAAGGTCCACTAAAGGGGGCGGGAGAGGGTAAGGACCACTGACGGGGGGGAGAGAGGACTACTAAGAGGGTGGGGGAAGAGGGGAAGGTCCACTAAGGGGTTTGGGAGAGGGAGGACCACAAAGGGAGGGGAGAGGGAAAGGACCACCAAAGGGGGTAAGTAGGGGAAGGACCACCAAATGGGGGGTAAGTAGGGGAACTACCACTAAGGAGAGGGGAGTAGGGTAAGGACCACTAAGGGGGGGAAGAGGGTTAGGACCACTGAGGGTGGAGGGGAAGGTCCACTAAGAGATTTGGGAGAGGGAGGACCAGTAAGGGGGGGAAGAGGGTAAAGGACCACTAAGGAGGGGAAGAGGGAAAATGGGAAGGACCACTAAGGGAGGGGGGGTAAGGAGGGGAAGGACCACTAAGGGGGGTAAGAAGGGGAAGGATCACTAAGGAGGAAGGACCACTAAGGAGAGGGTAGGAGGGTAAGGACCACTGAGGGGGGGGGGGGACCACTAAATGGGTGGAGGGAAAAGGGGGAGGACCACTAAGGGGGTTGTCAGAATCCCAACCAAATATGGCTTTAGTAAACATGTGAATTGCCTTTCTGGTCAGAATTCTGCCATTTTCCCCGGATTTTGTCCATCTGGCCAAAAAAACTGTGTGTAAATTACTTATTATTTTCTTTTGTTTTTGTTACATCTTTAAAAAAAATATATAATAAACTGTTTCTTGACATTTTCTTTAAAGAGGTGTATGTACCTTGTGCTACTTCACCATTAAAATTATGTTAGTTTTACCCCTTAAGGCCACAGCTTCAGAAGCTTGTCTTACCCTAAAGGACACAAGCCATTTTTGCATTTTTTGCTGTTTGTGTTCAAACGCAATTTGTATCTCCATCTTTTATTGCACCAACACATATTATATACTGTTTTTTAGAGGGCAAACGGGGCTTTAATTTGATGTCACATATACATAGATACATTCTCATTAATTATAAAAAAAAATGCCAAAAAAAACAAAAATATGTCCAGCTTAGAAAAAGTAATTCAAAATAAATTCATTTATGTGTCTTGATTTACAAAGTACATCATATGTCTAGGATTTCAGCTTATTTTGAAAGTTACAGGTCACAAAATACAAGGACTAAAATAAAATTTAAATTTTCAAAAATTTTAGAAGTTGGTATGTTTGTCTTGTATGTTTAGTATATTTATATAAAGTAGACATCACAGGCTATTTGCCTAAGGATAGTTTGACACTTTTTATGTAGCCATTTCATCGCCAATCTCTGCTAAATGTTGGAGTAAAATTGTGTTTTTTCTTTATTTTGGCATATACACATATAACAAGGTTTTTGTAATGTGCATTTTGTAAAGCTGGTGTGTGCTATTCCTGCACAGAATCCCATATTGTGTTCAGCTACATCTGCTGAGTACAGGGCCGGACTGGCCCACCGGGATACCGGGAAATTTCCCGGTGGGCTGTCGGCACCTGGGGCCGGGCAGGCAGCTGGCTCACCTGCGGCCGCATGGGGGAGCTCTTCTGGCGGCCGCAGGGGGAGCTGGCTGTTCTGTCTCTGCTCCCCCTCCCCAGAGCACTACAAAGAGACCGGGGCTGGAATATGACGTCATATTCCGGCCCCGGTCTCATTAAGCGGCGCGCTGGGGAGGGGGAGCAGAGACAGAACAGCCAGCTCCCCCTGCAGCTGCCAGAAGAGCTCCCCCATGCGGCCGCCAGAAGATTCAGCTCCCCCATGCGGCCGCGTGTCTGTGTCATTGTGTGTATGTGTGTGTGTGTCTGTGTCATGGTGTGTGTGTCTGTCTGTGTCATTGTGTGTGTCTCTGTCTGTCATGGTGTGTGTGTCTGTCTGTGACATGGTGTGTGTGTCTGTGTCATTGTGTGTGTATGTCTCTGGCATGGTGTGTCTCTCTGTGTCATGGTGTGTGTGTGTCTGTCTGTGTCATGGTGTGTGTGTGTGTCTCTGTCCATCATGGTGTGTGTCTGTGTCATGCAATGTTTGTCTGTGTCATTGTGTGTGTATGTGTCTGTCATGTAATGTGTGTCTGTCTGCGTCATGGTCTGTCTGTGTCATGGTGTGTGTGTGTTTGTCATGGTGTGTGTGTGTCTGTGTCACGGTCTCTCTGTGTCATGGTGTCTGTGTGTCATGGTGTGTGTGTCTGTCTGTGTCATGTAATGTGTGTCTGTGTCACAGTGTGTGTTTGTGTCACAGTCTGTCTGTGTTATGGTGTGTTTCTGTCATGGTATGTGTGTGTTTCTGTCATGGTATGTGTGTGTCTCTGTCATGGTGTGTGTCTGTCTTTGTCATGGTGTGTCTGTGTTTCTGTCTGCGTCACGGTGTGTGTGTGTGTGTGTCTGTGGCTATGTATCAATCAGCTTGTGTCAGTGAAATTGTCTGTGTCTGCATGTGAGTATGCTTACTGTATAATTAAAAATTTTACTCTGAAAGGACCAATATTTTATATTGGAAAAAGCAATATATATATCAATCATCTAGGGTGGCAAGACATAGCCTTACATATTACATGCGGCAATATATGGCGCAATGACTTATGGGGCTGGCATAGATTTTTTTTCCAGGGCTGCTTTGGAATCCCCTGTCCGGCCCTGGCTGAGTACAACGATATCCCAATTGTATGCCTTTGGCACTATTCTGTAAAGCTACATTGCCATATAAGACATAAGGCTATTTCAGTTTCTATAGTTAGAATTTGATGGGCCTATGTCTCATTTTAGGGTATTATAGCAGTGTGACTGTTCAAATAATCCCACAAAGGGCTTTACTTTGATAAAGCAGACACCCCAGGGTATCTTATATGGTGTATATTGTGCCTTAACATGTCACAATTTTTTCATCAATTTATGTCAATGTTTTTGGTGAGGGGAAAACAAATGACATTTTTACATATATCTTGCATTTTTTAATATTTCTTACACTTGATATGTACCACTGTCATAAAAACGCCCAAATTATGCTAAATTACATCTTCTGAGTAAAACAATATGCCCAATGTATGACCTAGAAACTATTTTGTGAAGTTACAGTGCTGTAAAAGAGACGTGACAAGTTCAGGTTTTTAAGTGTAAATTTTCATGGAGGATTTTGATGCGTTCGTGTCCCACTTTGGAGCACTTGAGCAGGCTACATATTCCAGCTACACCATAAAGGCATACCATTTCTTAAAGAAGACATCCCAGGGTATTTCAAACAGCATATTTTGAACCTTAGTGTGGGATCATTTTTCCGCTAGTTTGTACCAAGTGTATTGGTAATAAGCATTTTTTCTGCCTTTTTGACAGACAAAGTGAGTTTGCACAGTATATTTTGCAAACCTTATGTGTGCTACGACTGTATAATACTACATATGTTGCTCAGCTATGTCGTCTGTGTATAGCAAAACCCCCTATGTACTTTTGCCAGGTATATGTGGATGTTGAAGAGGCACATTTGAGACACAGCCATTCAGTTTTTTTCTAACTTTGAAGTTTTACGCTGTGTCCATGTTCCATTTTGAAGTAGTTTAGCTGGCTGGTTATTCAAACTTCCCCACAAACATACTATTTATTAAAGAATATTCCCCGGGGTAATTCAAAAGGCATATTTTGTAGTGTTAAAGAGAATTTTTAAATTTATTTTTTTTACTTTTTTTAAAACTTTCATAAAAGTTCTTTACACATTTAACATTTTTATAAACTTTTTATTTTACCATTAACCCTTAATTAGCAGTAAGCAGCACTAATAGTAAATTCCCCAATTTCCCATAACTCCCACCCAAGCTAGCAAAATATATAATTTTAAAATAAATTAATGAAATAAATTAAACCACTGAGGGTAAAAAAAAAAATAAAAGTCAATAATAGTACGATCTGTATTTTGATCACTTTAGGTAGTGATCAACTGGCAGGGAACGGGTTAATTTTATTAGGACTGGGTATATGGGGGTGGGATTTTTTTACTTTTTTAAACATAATTAAAACATTGTTTTTAACTTTTTAAAAATTCTTTAAAACTTTTTTTTAATGTTAACCCCTAGGTAGCCTAACACCAAATTCCCCAAATCCCCACTAACTTCTACCCATCCCAGCTAGCTAAATGTATAATTGTAATATATTTAAATTAATTAATAAAATAAATGTAACCCCTGAGGGTTACAAAAAATAAAAGTTGTCCCTCAAGGGTTAAAAATAAAAATTAAAAAAATCACAGTAAAATGTAGTCCCTGCCAATTGATCACTGTAGTCAGTGATCAATTGGCAGGGAAAGGGTTAATTTTTATTTAAAATGGGTAAAGGGGCTGGATTTTAGCAAATTATTTTTTTTTTACACAGACACTGCTGATCCATCTACCTGCACTTCATACTGGACGCGGAAGAGCAGGGAGGCAGGTCGTGAGTCCCTATAGCAGGGACGGCATGATCTGGTGCTCACGGCCTGCCTCGAATACCAAGAAAGACTGGAGGAACGTTAACCCCGCAATCACGGCGACCTGGGGTTAACTTTAGCACATGAAGGACTGGGTCCGTCATCCGGTGTGAACTGCTTCCGCGGAATGAAGGACCAGGTTCGTCACCCGCCTGTAACCTGCTTTAAATGATGCTTATTCAATTATATACAAGATAAATAGGTATGTTATAATACCCAGGGATAAGGTTTCTGAGTAGACAGTACACAGATCCTTTCAACTAGATCTGAGACAACAGGAACCACTCTTTACTCCTCCTCCCATATTTCTTACCTACAGTAGAAGTCATTTTGACTTGATTTAACATCATTAATCTTTGCTAGTGCTTTACTTACAACATGATTTTACATTATCATTGGAAAGATATACAAATAATGTAGAAACAATCTGAATGTGATTTGCTTAAAGGGACACTATAGTCACCAGAACAACTACAGCTTATTGAATTTGTTCTGGTGAGTAGAATCATTAACTTCAGGCTTTTTGCTGTAAACACTGTCTTTTCACAGAAAATGCAGTGTTCACATTACAGCCTAGTGATAACTTCACTGGCCACTCCTTACATGGCTGTTAGATATCCTTCCTGGGTCATGGCTGCCTAAAATGCATCCAAACATTCAGTATCTCCTCCCTCTGCATGCAGACACTGAACTTTCCTCATAGAGATTTATTGATTCAATTCATCTCTATAAGGAGACGCTGATTGGCCAGGGCAGTATTTGTATTGTGCTGGCTCTGCCCCTGATCTGCCTCTTTGTCAGTCTCAGCCAATTCTATGGGGAAGCATTGTGATTGGAGCAGGCCACCACTTCTGATGATGTCAGAGGTCAGAGGAAGTTCACAGGCAGAGTCAGCAGCTTCAGACTTGAATACAAGTAAGATTGTACTATCTTTAGTGAGGCAAAGGGGGCCAAATGGGCTAGATAGTGGTTTTAACACTATAGGGTCAGGAATACATGTTTGTGTTCCTATAGTGCTCCTTTAACCCCTTAAGGACCAAACTTCTGGAATAAAAGGGAATCATGACATGTCACACATGTCATGTGTCCTTAAGGGGTTAAGGAAGATGAAATAAGGAAAAATCGTAAATTTTTGTTTAATCCCATAAAGCAGTGTTCCTCATCCTTTTCTCACCCAAGTTACACCAAAGCAAAGCTATGTTTTATGATTGTGTGTGCACTAGCATACACACAATCCATGGGGCCCCGGTGCAAAACTGATCCGTGGGCTCCCCCTCGACAGACACACACACACATACATAGAGACACACAAACACACACACAGACAGACACATACTTACAGACAGAACACACACAAAGACACACAGACACATACACACATACAGACACACACACATATACAGACAGACACATGCATACACACACACACACACACACAAGACACACATACATACAAAGACACATACATGCATACAGACAGGCACACATACACACATACATACAGACACACACACACATACAGACAGACACACAGACACATACCAACACACATACATACAAACAAACAAACACACACAAAAAATTTTTTTAAGTCACCCTCCTGTTTCCTACCTTTTAGGTGCAGGAGGGTGACTTTCCCTGGGGTCCAGTGGTGGCTCAGGTTGATGGGAGTCAAAGTTCCCACTCTGACTCCCTCTCCTTCCTCCTGCGTGGGCTCTGTGTGATTGCTGGGAGGAGTGACCAGTGCAGTCACTTCCTCCCAGCGTGTGATCTCATCACAGGGGTCCCGGTCGCGCTGTAAAAGCGCTGCAGCGCTGACCAGGTCCCCTGACAATCCATACCCATCGGGTGGCCCTAACAGCATGGACGGCGGCCCCGGCGGTTTGCGCATGGGCCGGTCCCCAAAAGTTGGTGGCGGGTACCATCAAATATTGAATTTTTTTTTTATATATATATATATATTATATTTATATAATATTTTTACATGATTAAGTCATTTCATTAAGTACAATTTGATATATACACATACATTAATATACATGTGTGAAAATATACAGATGCAATCTGTTATTTTAAATTTAAAAAAAAAACTGATATAGAAGATATAGAAAAAACTACATACATACACACTATGACCCATACAAACACACTGACGCACACACACTCATTAACATACACTGGCACACATTGATCCATGCTTGTCTGTGTGTCAGTGTGAGCTTGTGTATAGTGAGCTTTTTTGTGAGTCAGTGACCTTGCACCGGACCTGTGTGTGAAGGCTGTCAGGCAGGGACCGGGACTGCCATCCTCCCTGCACTTACTCCTGGCTCCTGCTGGCTGTCTACTCATTATGTCTCACTCACGAGCAGCATTAAAAGTTCGCTTTCCAGCACTTGCTGCTTGCAGGTGGATAAAGTAAACCTTCCAAGTACAGAAGCAACCCATAGAATAATAGTAGAATAAAGTAAAATAAAACATAACCTTTAATAAACGACTATAAAAACTAAAAATCTTGTGGCTATAAGTGCTATATACATGTGGAGGGGAGGATATTCGGCTAGAAAGTACAAACATATATAGTACCTGGGAACATGGAGGGGAATACACTGATTATCTAAAAGTTGCAAAAACCCAAAGAGGTGCTTGCAAGTGCACCCTGCCATGGTGTTATCCAAATTCCCAAAAGTCTCCAATCTCCAAATCCCAATGTCGAAATCTAAAAAGGTCAGACCCCAAGCCCCTCGCTGAATATCTAGCCGTTACTAACCAATAGCTGGATATCGCTGACCGATACCAGCTAGTAGGGCAATATCACTAAATCGATATCACTTAGTTAAAAACATAGCGTGGTGGCTAATCATAGAGATATAAAGTATATTATAGCTGCAGCATCGTCCCTTATCTAACCACTCCACCCACTGCTCTAAGCTGTCCCAACATGCGTTTCGCCAAATACTGGCTCTTCCCTACCTGCATCTATATTTAGTGATGAAGTGCCTTCCATGGGTAAGAGGGGACCTCCACTCCTCAGGCCCCCAATGTGAGTGTTTACTGGATGGTGGGAGGAGGGGCTGCTGCACTGTGCAGCCCCAACTGCTCCAGCCCACCAGGAAATTTTCCGGTATAACGGTGGGCCAGTCTGGCCCTGGCTAGAGCCAAAAATTTTAAAATTTCTGTGATATCTGTTTCTTTTATATTAATGTGACCCTGGATTTGCATTGAGATACTGGTTGGAAAACAATATGTCATCCGAAATAAAGAGCTTTAAAGGGACACTAGTCACCCAGACCACTTCAGCTCAATGAAGTGGTCTGGGTGCCAGGTCCCTCAGGTTTTAAACCTACAGATGCAAACTTAGCAGTTTCAGATAAACTGCTATGTTTACATTTGGGGTTAATCCAGCCTCTAGTGGCTGTCTTTTGGACAGCCACTAGAGGCGCATCTGCGACGCTGGATGGGAATTACACATCCATCGCGCAGAGCGTCTATTGGATAGCATTGAGAAATGCTTTCCTATGGATACTTTGAATGCGCATTTGGCTCCACTGACGGGGGAGCTGACGTCGGCAGGGGAGAGGTCATAAGATAAGGTAATGGAATAAGGTAAGCTGCTGATGGGGTTTTAACCACCTCAGCGCCACAGGAGGGGGAGCCTGAGGTTGGGGGCACCCTCAGGGCACTATTGTGTCAGGAAAACCGCTTTTTTTAATGACACTATAGTGATCCTTTAAAGTATTTTAGTGGCTCGCAAGCATCCACTATTACTGTGATGCCAGGTGTTGCCATGAATGAGGGAATTTCTGGGGCTGTCAGGTTTGGGGGTACCCAGTTTACCTCCGGCATTGAGCTTCCTAAACGTCTTCTGTAGAAGGTGGTGGAAAACCATCACTTGAGGTCTCACTCATGGACTCAATGTCAGAGGCTGTGATAGTGTCACTATAACTGTCTGCCAGAATGGTGTACGCCTCCTCCGCCATATAGTAACGTGCCATTCTAGGGAGATTAATTATACGCTAAAAACTAAGGGGCTAATTTACTTTATTGTCTACCTGCCTAACACAGATAAAAATAAAAAATAAAAAACACCCAACCCAAAAATTTAAATAAAATTACTGATCGCTGTTCAAACAGCTACAATTAGTACTAAGAGGTTATTTATTTATTTAATAAAATTACGCCCCCATAAATTTCAGCCTCATCCAAGAGCCCTCAGATCACTTGATCACTGACTTAAAAAATACAAAAAAAAAACTTTCAAAGATCTCTGCCTTTCTCGGCATCAGATCTAAGTGAGAAGAAGAAAGGGACAAAGACAATGTGTCGGTCAATGTTTCTTATTATTATTAACCAATTATTTATTCGTTGACACATTGTAACTGTGATACTGCGCTCATTTACTGCAGATCGCCACCAATTGGCCACAGGGTTGCCAGACAGGTCCTCCAGCTTGGGAGGGAATGGATACACGTTGGAGGGCTTAAAGCAGCAGTGTGCTATGCCGCCCTAACAACATGTAAGCCCGTTTGCGTTTTAGGGTTGAGTTACGCTGTTATGGAAACATTTACTAACCTTAAATCACTCCCATATACATTGACTACCCCATATATCACAAAGATACATGATGCTTTCAATGTAACTAACTCCTTAACAAAACTACTGTTCAGATAAAACAAATATTTTAAAAAATTACAATTTAAAAAATAACTATTTATTTTCCCCGCTTGAAGGGCTATATTAGATACACTGATTTTCATAGATGGGTAGACATGAATAATAGTACCAATATTATCTTTACTAAAATGTAGTAAATACTTCACCAATTGTTTCTATATTAAACTTCTCTAAAAAGTACACTATGTATTTTTTTTTCTGAAAGCATATGTTTATGCTATAGCCCTGTAGCTGTTATTTGTAATGCAGTAACTGTCCCACACCATGTTGGGACACGTAGTGCGGGCTTATGACAGGAAGCTGTGCGCACAGGATGACAAAGACCCCGAGCTCGGAGTCCCAGCTGTCACACCCTCAGACTGTCTGCAATAAACTGCCGCAGATACACTCACAATAGGCGGGCCGCGTGACTATGGGCGTTCACCACTCGCGCGTCTCTGGCAACGGGCGGGGGCAGTTGTAAAGACTGTGCGCGCGCGGTATGCCAGGAGTGCTGGCGGTCGGTGCACGCGCAGTATCCCAGGGTTACCGGCTGTTGTGTAGGGCGCTCGGGCAGGTCGGTGCAGGACCAGCTGGGGGAAGATGGACGAGTTTCAGACGGCGGAAGAGGTGAAGTGTCACGGCTAGTTCCCCCCAGTAAAGAGGGGAGGTCAGGCCTCCGGGTTGTGTTGTGTACAGTCCTTGTGTGACTTCCACGTAGCGGATATGAGGAGAGGGAGATATCCGCAGCCATTAGGACTGTCTCCTCCTCGTGGGGTGAGGGGGGCCTGGCCTTCCCCCCCTGTGAGCGAACTGTGAGTGATCGCAGTGACTGCTAACCGCCTCCCGGGTCAGCCAGCAGCATGGTAATAGCCAGCCTCTCCATCCATGTGCCCGCTGTGACCTGACACCCTGAGGGCAGAGTCCTGAGATCTGATGACAAGCTGGGGTTAACACAGTGTAATCATACAGAGACTGCTTAAAGGGACACTATAGTCACCCGGAACACTGACTGAAGAAGTCTGGGTGTCCCGTCACACTTAGTCCTGCAATATACAACATTGTAGTTTTAAAGAAACAGCAATGTTAAGACAGCCTTTAGGGTGGGGTAGACTATCTTTGGCACTCCAGATGTTGTGGACTGTAGTGGCTCTACCAGACAGCCACTTGAGCCTTTCCCGGGATCTTACCAGACTTTAGGTCAGGGGTCCTCAAACACCGCCCCCCAGCTGTTGCTGAACTACAACTCCCATGATTCTCTGGCTATCTATGTAATTCAAAGAATCATGGGAGTTGTAGTTCAGCAACATCTGGGGGGCCGGAGTTTGAGGACCCATGCTTTAGGTCGACTCACACTGGACATTTCAGTATCTGTTAAATCCCCATTGGAAGATTTAATGCTAACACTTGTGGCGCATGTGCAGGAGGCAGGGTGCCAACCCAGGGACATCGGCGCTGGATCGAATAAGTGACTCAATTATTTTTTTAACCCATTGCATGCCAGGGGAAAGGTGAGGGAGTGGGCGACCAGAGGGAACTGTAGTGCTAGGAATATAGATTTATATTCTTGGTACTATAGTATCCTTTTAACTGTCATAAGTGATGTAGAAGTTTTAATTTATTTGAGTTTTTAGGGTGTGATCTTTATTCTAGTGCCTCTTTACCAGTGTCATAATTAGTAAAGACCATGCATTTCCCAGTAATCAATATATTATTATATTGATTATAACAAGATTATTATAACATATTACTCTGATATGATATATAACCAAGAAACCGTTCTGGTGGGGACACTCAAGGCAGTATTTAAACCAATTTTTCAATTTATTAATCTTTCCTCTGATAAAATCTGTTGTCTGCTGCTGTTGCTTGTAATCTGTAAACAAGGCACTAAACACTAGATGTAGTTTAGTTGTCAAAATTATTAAAGTTACTTGACAGGTATTCAGCCTCTATGGCCTGATGAAAGGAACACTCCATGCACGGCACCTGCCATACCAGTCTTTTCCAGTAGAAGAAGACGGATGTCACTTTGAAGCAGAGCAGAACTGCAATGATTGGCTGCTTAGCACTTTCAGTCAATGATCGTACTGCATTGCTCTAAGCATGGTTTCCCAGCGGAACTCAATTAAGTTATCAAACCTTGCCAAAATGGTTTGACATCTTACTGTGGAACTTTGCTGGGGCATTTGCCTCACGATAATCACTACATCAGACTTTAGTGGTCATGGTGTTATGAATGTACCTTTAATGTGTTAAGTAGCTTTTATCCTGCATTTTTCTGGAATGAAAGTACCCAGCTTTTAGACTCTGAGACAATTATTGGATTGTCTATACCAGTAACTTAGGAACAGTACAATGTGCATACTGTAGAACAAGGGTGTAACCCTCATTTGTTATGGAGGGTCAAATTTAACATTGGAGTGGGCTGGCTCCAAGCATTACAATGCTTTTTATTTGTAATGATTTGAGTGTTTGTTTATTGGAAAAATAATTAAGCGCCATAACTGTTTTTCTCAGTTTAGTGGTTCAGATGCTACAAGTTTATGGTGGGATTCCAACACCCCTAATGAAACAATTTTGGGGAAATAATCATGCCTACCTATTGCTCTTTAACCCCTTAAAGATGGCGGGCGTTCTATGCCATCCTTTTTTGGGCGGTCCTAAACACCGGAGGGCGACCATAGAATGTCCAGGGGACTTACCGGGTCCCCACCGATCCCACGACGGTGGTCGCGATGCAGGGACCTGCCTGGGAACTGAAGCAGCCCCCTTCTGCACGATCCGGCTCTCCAGGGTCATGTGATTGCGGGGTCCTTGCGATCACATGGCCGGAACAGCCGGCTCATGCAGTGTCAACAGGGGGACTGTCTGAGCTCTCAGGCTGTCCCCTTGCTGCCTGTAAAAAAAAGTTATTTTTTTTTTTTTTTCAACGGAAGTAAAAGTAAAAAAAAAAAAAAGAATAAAGTAAATTAAAGTACTTACATCATATATATATTTTATATGATGTAAGTACTTTAATTTGCAGAGACGCACACACAAACTATTATTTTAAGTGTATTTTAATATTAATATATAATTATTGTATTATATATTAAAATACAGTTAGAATGACGTTAAATATATATTAAAAATCAATAAGAAAATTGACAAAATACAACTAAAAAATAAATAAAAAAATTAAATTAAAAAATATTATACACCTGTATACTTTTGCTCGAACTGTATTTTGATATTAATATACATATATATTTAAATAAAAATACATTTAGAATGATGTTATAAATACATATATGTATATCTATATATAAACAATATTTTAAAAATGTGTGTGTGTGTGTATATATATATATATATATATGTGTGTGTGTGTGTGTGTGTGTGTATATATATATATATATATATATATATATATATATATATATATATATATATATATATATATATATATATATTAGATAGATAGCGAAGTCTATATATATATCTATTATTTTTTTTATTTTTTTTCATGATAGTCATTTCATTAATTACAATTTGAGGGTCTTGCCTGACAGGCAGAAAGTCCAGAGAATATGGTTCGCAAGCCCTATGTTTTACCCTGTAACTTTCCATAAAACCTATGCATAAGGGGGTACAGTTTTATTCGGGAGACTTCGCTGAACACAAATATTAGTGTTTCAAAAAACACATCACAACAATGAGAATGTCTGTGAAAGTGCAGTTTTTTGCATTTTTCACACACAAACGGCATTTTCACTGATGGTATAATTGTTGTAATGTTTGGAAACTCTAATATTTGTGTTCAGCAAAGTCTCTCGAGTATAACAGAGCAAAAATGCAATGCAAAAAACTGCACCCACCATCAAAAGTTACAGAATGTAATATAAGACTTGCATTTTCATTTTTTCACATTCAAATTTGCCAGATTGGTTATGTTGCCTTTGAGACTGTATGGTAGCCACTGGCGGATCCAGGGGGGGGGCAACGGGGCAATTGCCCCCCCCGAGAAATCCGCCGGTCTTCCTCTCCCTCCCCTGCCAGCACATGCAGGTGCCAGCCCTGCAATGTGCCTGCGGACCGGAGGGGAGGTCAGAGCTCTCCCTCCCCGGTCCGCAGGCACTGTGCTGACAGCAGGTGTTCTATCAGTCTGGTATACTCCGTCAGATTGCTATACCCACGTCACTTCCGGTGAGGGGAATCAGCTGTCTCCTGTGCTGCACATGCGTGCTAGCACTCCTGCTACTCCTCCACAGCAAGGTCCTGGAAGGTAAGTAAAACAAGTTTTACACTTTCATTATAGTTAGTGCATTCACTAAGCTTAGGCACACGGGACATTTAGGGTTAAGTGAGGGTTTTAAATGTTTCTCCTGAACTAAATTTTATATATAATAAGTGTGGGTGCATTTAATATGAAAGAAGTGAATTACGGTTGGACAGACCTATAGCCCCAGGTTTTGTTTTATTTTGATCACAAGTTGTACAACTGGCTCAGTCCTTAAGGGCTTAATAAAAAATAAATAATCTCTGAACTGCTTTCACCCTGGTTCAGTGCCCTTCTCTCTTACACTACTAACCTTAATTTACTTATGCGTGCTTTCTTGCTCTCTTAAAGGATCACTATAGGGTCAGGAACACAAACATGTATTCCTGACCCTACAGTGTTAAAACCTCCATCTAGCCCCCTGGCCCTCTCATGCCTCCATAAATGTAATAAAAATCTTATTGTATTCAAGCCTGAAGCTGTAACTCTGCATACGGTTTGCCTAAAAAAAATAAAAAAAATAAAAAAAAAATCTGTCTGCTGACATCATCAGAAGTGGTGGCCTGATCCAATCACAGTGATTCCCCATAGGATTGGCTGAGTTTGACAAGGAGGCAGATCAGGGACAGAGCCAGCATGATTCAAACACAGCCCTGGCCAATCCACATCTCCTCATAGAGATAAATTGAATCAGTGACTCTCCATGAGGAAAGTTCAGTGTCTGCATGCAGAGGGAGGAGATACTGAATGTTTGGATGCATTTTAGGCAGCCATCTGAGGAGTGGCCAGTAACGTAATCACTAGGCTGTAATGTTAAACACTGCATTTTCTCTGAAAAGACAGTGTTTACAGCAAAAAGCCTGAAGGTAATGATTCTACTCACCAGAACAAATTTAATAAGCTGTAGTGGTTTTGGTGACTCTAGGGTCCTTTTAATATCACATTTTCTCACCCCATACTGTTGAAAACAGGCTTTGCCTTGAGATGGAGAAACTTTTCACTCCTCCTCTCACTGCCTTCTTTCTTGTTTATTATTGTTATTGTTTCTTTATTTTATGTTTTGCCCCTTATCCAAGTTTTTTTTTTTTTTCCTTCATTTTTTTTTTTTAAACAGCGTTTCAATAATTTTTACATTTTTTGATCAGAAATGCTATTATTATTATTATTATTATTATTTTTTTCAAACAAAAAACAAACGTTTCCAGATATGTATATATGACTTTCATACATAATTTGAATGTATTTCTTTCTGCTGTAACATATGGATGCTATACTCGTCCTGGTCAGGTGAGTAAGTTGGACTTTTCTTTCCCTATGCAACTCCAACTTTTTTCTACACTGCTGGGTGTGATTTGGGCCTCTCACAGATTTTTCCATTATTTTTTTTTTTACTTCTTTATATTCGTCAACTGTAAATAATAGATATGGTGTTAAAAAATTTTTCACTAAATGTGAGGGGCCTAAACACGCCACATAAACGTAGGCTATTGCTAGGTGAGACAAAAACTCATAAATCTGACGTTCTATTTCTTCAGGAGACACATTTTAAACATGGTAAGATTCCATCTACCCTAGAAAAAACAATTTCAAACTATCCTCTTCAGTTTCATTCCACGTTCAGATCAAAATAAGTCTTAGAAGTCCTTTTCCGGTTTATTAGCTCCTCATCTACTTACATTACTAGTCGTTATGCGCTCAAATTACAACATTACCTAAACCTGGCAAAGCACCCAATTTCACTTATTAATAATGATACTAAAATATACTCCAAAATATTGGCCAATAGGTTAGTTCAAATACTTCCACTTTTAATTGATCAAGACCAGGTGGACTTCGTTTTAAATGTCAGGCCCCGGATAGCACTAGATGCTAAATTAATCTGATTCACCACATTAAAATGAACAGCACGCCTTCTCTGCTCGTATGTTTAGATGCAGAGAAAGCGTACGATAGGATACATTTGGGATTTTTTAAAAAGAAGTTATGTCAGAGCTGTGTTCACGTTGTACTATAATCCAACGGCTACGGTGTCCACAACTTGCTTTGTATCTGACCATTTTGCTTTATTCAACGGGACCAGACAGGGCTGCCCATTGCCGTCGCTGTTATTCATGCTGGCAATGGAGCCTTTGGCTGAGTCTATAAGACAATGTACGGACATCGAGGGTATTATGGTAGGAGAGAGGGAACATAATAGGCTTATTTGCAGATGAAATTATGCTATCTTTGAAAAATCCTTCAACCTCAGTCCTGTCATTAAGGTCTATCTTGCAAGAATTGGGCAAAATTTCTTACTATAAGTTAAACACAAATAAGACTCAGGAGCAATTTCTTTTTATTTATTTTTTTTTTTATATCCCACGGCACATATTAAATTATTTAAAAGAGGACTTTGACTGGAGGGATTCATACATCTCTTATATAGGTATTAATCTCTACAAGAACCTGTCAAATATGCATACATATAATTTAGCTAAGGTCTGGCTCGCTTTTAGGGACGACATTGAGAGATGGTGTTGACTGTAAATTTTTTTTGGTTGGGCAGAATAAATTCGGTCAAAATGGCTCTCCTTCCTAGAATTTTATACTTTCTTAGAGCTATCCCCCTCACTATACCTTCCTCTTTTTAAAAGAAGGTTCACTCTGCCCTTCTGGCATTTGTCTGGAATAAAATAAAACGTGCAGAATTCAATTGGCTATCCTACAAAAACTTGGAGTTAGTGGAGGTATGTGTTTGCTGAATTTGAGTCAGTATTATTTCGCAGCTAATGCTCTTAAATTTAATTTGGAACATGGTCGCCCGCTGTGGTTGGAGATGGAGGCTACTAAGATCTCTCCCTATAAGATAACTGAAGTGCTATGGTCACTCTCCTCTCTTTGGCCGTGAATGGCGAACATGTTCCCAACCACCAAGATCGGGATGCTGTTTTGAAAAAAAATTAAACCTTCTGCTTTTTGGTCCAGATCATGTTAGAGGAGTCACGGCTATGTTTACATTGCAGGTTTAAGCCAGCCTCTAGTGGCTGTCTTCCGGACAGCCACTAGAGGTGCATCTGCGATGCTGGAGGCATATTATGTCTGCATCACGCAGAGCGTCCATAGGAAAGCATTGAAAAATGCTTTCCTATTGACAGCTTGAATGTGCGAGGCACTTGGCGCGCATTCGGCTCCGCGGACGTTGGCGGGGGAGGAGAGGTCACCAGCGCCGAGGGAGCCCGGCACTGGAAAAAGGTAAGCTGCTGAAGTGGTTTTAGCCCCTTCAGGGCACTATAGTGTCAGGAAAACCACTTACTTTTCCTGACACTATAGTGATCCTTTAACTCCCTCCAGACTTTTCAATTTCAAACTATTAAATATGAACCAATGCTGGAGGGAATGTGGACAGGTAGGCACACTTCATCATATCTTTTGGTCATGTCCAAAACTCACACAATACTGGAAAGATATACAGACATTAATTGGAATCCTTACCACTTTAATTCCAAACTTAACACCTACAATGTGCCTCCTGAAGAAACTCCTGGATGGTTTACAAAAGCTACAGAAATTATAATACGTCATATCCTGATCTCAGCCATACCTAGATACTGGAAATCGGACACTATTCTTTCTATAGCTGAGGTGTTAAACAATATATTAGAGATCAAGAGGTGTGAATTGGCCTCTAGAGCACCCTCATACACGCTGGAAACCCTAAGGTATGAATAAGGGACTCTGGGAGCGGGACGTCAGAAAAAGGTATTTACTTTAATACTTACCTCACTTGACCAGACACAAACACAGAAAGATTTCCACTATAACTTTTTTTTTTTTTTTTTTTAATGGGATACAGCAGATCTGAGATCTTTTTATTGTTTGATATAATACATAATTGACATAATGTTTATAACGCATACTATTTCATCAACATTTGCAATTAATACTGGAAACATTTACTCCTTGTATTCCCCTGTAATATGTATTTTTTTATTTTTGTTTATTTGTAATTCATACAGTGTTATTGTCATTTTTGTTATTGAATAACTTTTAATAATAAAGCATTTGAAAGAAAATAGGCTTTGCCCAAGTCTGACAGAGAATGGTTTACCAAAGTAAGCACACAAATATCAACACGTGATGCAGTTCATGTTTCATACCATAATCATCTCATGCGAAGTAAGATGGAAAAAGCTGTTTGAAATTATACCTTTTGCTTGAATTAGATGTGTACATGAGGCAAAGCAATATCTACTTTGCTTTGTAAATATATACTGATTTGATTGGAATTTCATGAAAGGATTAAAGGACCACTCTAGGCACCCAGACCACTTCAGCTTAATGAAGTGGTCTGGGTGCCAGGTCCTTCTAGGGTTAACCCATTTTTTTATAAACATAGCAGTTTCAAAGAAACTGCTATGTTTATCAATGGGTTAAGCCTTCCCCCAAATCCTCTAGTGGCTGTCTCATTGACAGCCGCTAGAGGCGCTTGCGTGCTTCTCACTGTGAAAATCACAGTGAGAGCACGCAAGCGTCCATAGGAAAGCATTATGAATGCTTTCCTATGCGACTGGCTGAATGCGCGCGCAGCTCTTGCCGCACGTGCGCATTCAGCCGACGGGGCGGATCGGAGGAGGCAGAGAGCTCCCCGCCCAGCGCTGGAAAAAGGTAAGTTTTTACCCCTTCCAGAGCCGGGCGGGAGGGGGACCCTGAGGGTGGGGGCACCCTCAGGGCACTATAGTTTTCCTGGCACTATAGTGGTCCTTTAAGATTCTATGAGTTTTATCAAGCATGTATTGTTATAATCAAAAGTGGCAGTGCTGCTTTGTTATACCTTTTTCCTCACACAAGATTTTTATTGTATTCATTCAGCTGCGGGTCCACATTTTGTTATGTCAGAGTGCAGTCCATATTTAAACTATATTATAAATAACGGTGGCATGTTTGTGTTATAGTAGAGGAAGGGATTGTTATGATCACACTTTTATATAATTTTTTTACTTTTTTTTTTTTTTCAGTCCTCCTTTGTTGTGGATGAAGTAACTAATATTATTAAAGAGGTAAGATTTACAAACAAAAATATGCTTTAACCAAAGTTAAATAGGCTCTATCACTATGGCATGTCTGCATATTTTGCAACAACCCACAAAAGGTGACCGAGATCCCCACTTGTTGAAAGTTAGATAAACTTACCTGAAATTGTACCCTGTGTGTTCCGCCGCCATCTTCTTTCTTCAACTCTTGTTGCTTCAGGAGCTGCATCAGTGCTGTATTCTCATACATGTGCAACACTGACAAATGTGATTGCGGTATCATCCACAGACAAAGTCTTGCAATCTGCAAGAAGAAGCCTGCTTGGCTGTGAGAATTGACAAAACTTGGCAGCAAAGCTCGCCTTTCCTTAAATTTAGATTTGCCCTTAAGACAAACTTAAGTCCATTTGTCTTGCTATCGTTTGACTGCGTTGGGTTTTGAGTGAATATCCAACACAGTCAATGCGAGTATGTATAAGAGTATTCTAGCTGCTTTAATGCAATACATTGAGTTATTGATGTGTAGTATAAATAACTACTTCATTTTCCTAAAATATATTTTTGTTTTGGAAAGCTGACAAAACACAAACACTGTCTTGCATTATTACGGTTTCTTAGAAAGAGAATTATAAAGAAATATAAAAAATGTTCCTATTCCAGTCAGAATTTGTATAAAAGGTCCTCAAATATAACATTTTTATGTTCGTTTACTGATTCAAGCCACAGACACATTTTGATTAAGTTGTTTGTAAGTAATTATCAAGATCAGTCTCCCAGGGCCATTATATTGCATTGTGTTAACATTTTTTTTTTTTTTTAGTCCATAGAAAGTGCCATAGGTGGGAATGCGTATCAACATAACAAAGTCAACCAGTGGACCACCAATGTGGTGGAACAAACCCTCAGTCAGCTTACAAAATTAGGCAAGCCTTTTAAGTATATTGGTAAGTAATCTCTCCATTTAAAGTTTGGCATTTTACAGTTAAGGCTTGACAAACCAAAGAGTTGGGACACCACATTTCTTTGAAATGTTGCGGCTGGCACCTAACAATTATGTTTTTCTGTAGAGCCGAGTGTATCTTTTGCTAACTCCTTTAATGTGAGTCCAGTACAAACACCATTGAACCAGCAGCATTTAATAATGGCAGTTCCACAAATCAATACTGAAACTACAAAACTAAATATCTTAAAAGCATGCTGTTGGCCATTTCTATAACATCTATAGAGGTAATTTTTAGTTTATACAGTGTTTAGTCTTGGTCAAGGCCTGGGCTGCATGGTAGAGAATGTAGCTGTTAACTGTTCACCGGTATACATTACCGTACCTGCTATACAAACCATAGATCATAAGCATAACATTGAAAAACAACATTAGAAAAAAAACTAAACAAAACTAGTGCAATTTGGTTTTACCTGCCATTACTGAAAAATCATCTCAGGCTGGTGTATGGCATTGAGCACTTTAGTGTCCCATCAAATAAAAGTGTCCTGATGATAAAAATATGTGGATGCATATTGACTTAAAGCAGAACTGTTTGATCCTCATTCCCTCACACCAGTAAATAAAAAAAAAAAAAAAAAGCCATCATTGTGGGTGACAAAGTGGTATTGGGAAAGTATAAGAAAATGAAAGGAGGTGGCAGAAAAACATGGGGAAGGAGAAAGGCATGTGGATAGACTGAATGGGAGAAAGCATGAAAGAAGCTGCAAAAGTAGAAACAAAATGGAGAAAGTAAATTTAGAAAGTTGATGTATCTTGGACTAAAAGTCTTCTGATGTCTAACATGTGAGTTAGTGTGTCCTTGTTATCTGCCCAAGCTTCCTTGGATGTAATAAGCAACTCTTTCACTGTACTCATTCCCTCCACCTGTTCAAACCATTTAGTGAATAAGTACGAGGCGTTTTCCAATGAATTAGTACAAGGACAGTGGCTTTTTTTATTTTTATATAGACTCCATTGCTGAATCTATAACACTGGCCTCCCACCTCAACTGAAGAACTTGTAACTGCACGTCTAAACCTCTTGGCAAACTGAGGAGTACCCACCCAGTTGGGGAACTTTTCACTATTCATTGCTAAGGGGACTAGTGCAAGTTTATACCTCTCTTAAATGAATATTATAGTCAGGAACTGTGAACCACTGTGTCATAGTTAAGTATGAACTTCATAAGGTGGCCAAGAGGGAGGAAGGATGAGGTGACTTCTAACAAAACTATATTTTCTTCTTGATAGTGACTTGTGTAATTATGCAGAAAAATGGTGCAGGACTTCACACAGCAAGCTCCTGTTTCTGGGATAATGCAACAGACGGTAAGGACAGTTTTAATTGCAAAAATATGAATGTTTTTTTTTTTTTTTTTTTTATGAATTATTATTATTAGGATTTCAGGTAAAAAAATTTTTTATTTTTTTTCTCATTGTTATTTATTTATCCGGATAGAATCAATACAAGACTATTTTACAAACCTGTTTTAAGAACAGGTGGTCTCATTATGCATAGATATACCTTTTACAAATGCTCATGTGCATAATATTCTAATGTTAACCTAATACTAATATCCTTAACAATAACTTATTTTCAGAATCCACAAGATCAAATTTGTGAAATTAGCTAGTAATTGATCATTTTAATTTTGCATAAAACTCATAATTCATTAATTGCTTTAAAAAAAAAAAAATTCAAGATAAGAAAGTCCATTAGAAATTTATCTTTCACAAAATATATACATGCACAACTAACTTGTCATTACTTTCTTTGTCTATTTTCTACAGGGAGTTGTACTGTGAGATGGGAGAACAAAACTATGTACTGTATAGTCAGTGCCTTTGGACTTGCAATATAGCTTTCAATCAAGAGCAACACATTGATTTATTTTGTTCTGTCGCAATCTTTAAATTTCAAATTTTGTTTTGTTTTTATTTAGATCACTGAGATTTCACCGTGTGTGTTGAGTTACACTATTTTCTAAAGTCTTCAGCTTAAGTGTATTTACAAGGTGCTATTACCTGAAAGTGCCACTAAAAACTTGCTTGAAATGAAATCCCTAACACACTAATTGTCACTTTTCATAATTTAACTAGTTCTAAATAAATTATTGTTGAAAACACAATTTCTATTTTTATACATGTGCTTTTACTATAGTTTAAAGCTCTCTGCTGTACTGTGAATTGTCGTCGTCGTCATCATCATCATCATCATCTTTTTGTTTGTTTTTTTTTCTTCCCCATACTCATGAGGGAATATAATGGTGAGTTTTGTATCGTGGTGATTGTAGAGAGTTGACTGTGTACTGTCAGTAAACAGTTAATTGAATGGTATATAAAATGTTTACCACCAAAGCAAGCAATGGCATTGCACAGCAAAGTTAAATGTTGGTTTATTAAAGTACCAAATCTGGCAATCAAAGGGATGTTCTAAGGGCTATATCTGTTTCAGCTTATCCAGTCTCTTCACGTTTATGCTACAAGACGAGAGTTGTAATTGTTGGCTGTTTGATAGACAGAGCTTTAAAGTGAAACTACAATCTCCACTCCTGTTTTGTAAATTTGTCAGATTAGTGAAACATAAAGGTGTTTGCTGTTCCTGGCCCTAACCACTTCAATAAACTGGAATAGTGGTAGGTTTTAGTGTGGCTCTTTCGGTGCATGAGTGGTGCTTGCTGTGATCCATCAATCCAGTTCCCCTTAGAGATAAGCATTGGACACATACACAGGATCCAGTGTCTGTATACTTTGCATGCCCACAGCAGACATAAAATACATTAAATTACAGAATCCACTCTAGTGAAAAGCATCTAGTGGTTATTTGTCTGAATTCCTTTAGCGATGTGAGGATTATAAAATAAAAACAGTGGTGATTTTCAGAAATTTTTTCATTTGCAGGAGCAGCATCCATGCCCCAAAATCACTTCATTAAGTTGAAGTAATTTTGGAGTATAGTTTACCTTTAAGTTTGGCTTATTTGTTATGATATTCAAGTGCTTGATTGTATATCGTGCCAATATTTACAAAAATATTGTAATCTAATATTACAATGCCAAGTATATACTAATGCCTAACTATGCATGGAGAGTAGGTATACTAAATTTACTAATGCATTATTAGTATGTAACACCATGAGAAAATGCATGGCATTAGAAGCATCAGTAGTTCTAGGTGTTTATGGGTCAAATCTTAAAAAAGTTTGGTGCAATTTTATGTTTAAACCACACCACCTCAAGAAATGTTTTTTTGTTTTTTCATTGTCCTGATATCTGCATGCTTTTCATTAGCCTGTATACCTGAAAGGAAAAAAAGTGAATAATTAAGAATTAAAAAAGTTGGGTAATTCACTGAATCAGCCTTGTGAACCCAAAAAATAAACAGTTGATAATTTTGAAACTGAAGTGTACCAAGTTTTATTTTTTAGTCATGATTTTTAGAATGGTTTCACTCGTCTAGACTAACTAGATATCCACTATGAGTAGGAAAATGTAAAGGTTATGTAGAAGTAATTTTGTGGGATTTTATTTATTTTTACAAACTCAAAGTCTACACGGGCCAAATAATTAAGGTGTAAGTTTGTGTGGGCCGCAAAAAAAGTATCCCCCTCTAGCCAACAAGCAGACTCTACTCACATTGCTGCAGCCAGTATGCGACTTCGGAGTCTGGCCTCTCTGGTATACCCCAAATGGCGCCTTCTGCGCACTGTGCCAAAGCAGATCCTCCCGCCTGTGAAGGTGGAGCAAGTCGACTTCATGGTGGAATGTGACGTGGCATCCGTGCACCTTCAGGTACTCCATTGTCCAGCTGCGGCCATCGTGACACAGACACACTCATTGACACAAACATACTGACAGACACTCACTCACTGACAGACACCCACACACATTCTTGCACACGCTCACATGATTCCCTGGGGTTCAGTGGGGATCTTCTAACTGGAGATTTCCTTCCTGCTCCCTCGCGCGTGGTTTAGTGGTGCTGAAATAAGACGTCCTATTCCTGCATCACTACAGATGGCGGCCGCAAGGGAGCAATGAGAAGCAGACACCCGCAATGTGGAGAAAGCAGGTGCCTACTCTGACTATAACTTCAATATTTTTCAGTCTAAAGATACATTTTACTTTCATGAGCATTTTTGAACCAGAAGAAAAAAAGATACAGATAAATAGATCATCAGACGCTTCTGTCAAAAAACCTGCTGCATAAGGAAAGCCATGAGGCTCTTCGGTATCCTAATTTCATCAATCCCAAATGTTTATTGGGCAACGGCTTGTATGCGTTCTCCATAAGAATATTCTGCAGTAATGGAATACCTCTCCTTATTACCGGGATACAATCATGAACATCTTGCCTTCTACAGTCAAATCTGCTGTGGTGATTAAAGGACCACTATAGGCACCCAGACCACTTCAGCTTAATGAAGTGGTCTGGGTGCCAGGTCCAGCTAGGTTTAACCCTTTTTTTTTTTTTTTATAAACATAGCAGTTTCATAGAAACTGCTATGTTTACCTATGGGTTAATCCAGCCTCTAGTGGCTGTCTCAGTGAATTTGTTTTGACAGTGTATATATAGAGGAAGCAAGATATATAAATGTGAAGAAAATAGCCTAGCTCACACCATTTAGGTGGGTCGGGCGGGGGGGTTATGTATCTCTCTCTTCATTCATTGGGAAGAATGAAGAACTGGTTACTACTCTCTCAAAAATTGTTCATCTGGCAGCTTACCTGGGACAGTGAGAATGTTGCTTACTATATATTGAACATTGGTTTGTTCACGAGTTGTGGAGGATTTTTATAAACTGTAAATTGTAGTGGCTGCCAATGTTAGTACATAATCACCCATATGGGTACTGAAACCCCTTCTGGTGGTATAAATAAAATACAGGTATCTATGGTTGGGTGCAATGGGAAGTGTGTTATCTCACTAATGAGCTTCCCCACCTTTTTTCAAAATCAGTCAGGGCTGTGCAGGACCACCAGACATGCATCATGGTGCCATTACCATCTCCAGCAGATATTTGTGTTTATTGGAGACTATAGCATTTTTCGTTGAAGTTCAAGATGAGATGCGCAGGGAGGGATGATTCTGCGTATTTCCTTTTGCCAATCAGTTATGTATGCATCTGTATTGTTAGCTGGTGTGTTTGTTAAAATGTGACAGTATAATGATAATACTTTTTTGACGATTTTCAGAAGGATGCAGATTTGTTCAAATTTTGATAAAGGTTGTGTTTGGGAAATGATGCTGATGATGGGTTTATTAGCAGTTAGGCACGATTTTAATTGGAAATATGAGAACATGAGATAAGAGGGCAGATCAAATTGTTGTTTCATTATGAAAAACCTGAGAGGGACCCCAGGAAACCCAGGCCTCCCTTCGGAATTGTCTTCTCCAGTAGTTTAGAAGCCACCCTCACCCTTTTGTTTTGCCATGTAAACTGTACCATCAGCTTGTGCAAAGTGATTATGAATCCTTTGTGGGGAGAGATCTGTAGTGTTCTATATAGATATTTCAACTTGGCTAGGAGGGACATCTTAACCCCCTCTACATGGCCTACTCAGGATAAAAACTTCCCTTCCCAAGATTGAAGTGTAGTCTTGAAATCATTGATGTAGTTGGCTTTGAACAAGTTAGTTGGGTTTCTGGTATTTTAACTCCCAAGAAGGTGAAGGAATCAGTTTGCCAGTCCAAGAGGAAGGCCATTTTAAGTCTTTCTAATTATATATTTGGGATGTTAATACTTAGTGCCTGTGTTTTTGTGACATTCAGTTTGTCGGCCGTATTCTATTATAAGAGCCATTAGATTAGGAAGCGTGATGTGGGATTGTGTTCGAGTTAAGAACACATCATTGACAAAGAGGCTAAGCTTGTATTCCTTGTCGTCATGTATAGATGTGTCTGAATGGATTTTACTCACCAACGGCTCCAGGGCTATGATGTATAGTAGGGGGGAGAGTGGGCATCCCTGTCTGGATCTGTTTGCTATCACACACAGTTTAGAGCAGACCCCCGTGTTCAGCAGAGCAAATGGGTAGCTGTATAGTGCAGAAACAAAATTTAAGAATTGCGTAGGAAAATTTAATCTTGGGATAACTGCACGCAAAACAGTCTAATTTAGATAGCAGAAGGCCTTCTCCATGTTGAGCGACATGAGTAGGCCTCCAACTCCCAACCGCCTAACGCTATGCAATAGGTTGAGAACCTTACAGATATTTATATGACCCTTGTCTGCCTGCTATGAAGGCTATTTGATCATTATGAATCAAGTGGCAGAATGTCGCTTAACCAGTTGGCGTAAATTATTGCATAAAGTTTTGTATCTGTGTTCAGTAAGGAGATTGGGTGGAAATTTGGGCATTGTGTTGAAAGTTTGCCGTGTTTGGGGAGGGTGATGACAGATGCTAGGCGAGAGGCCAAAACTTGTTTAAACTTCTTATATTAAAGATTCTTCAAGCCATCAGGACCTGGGGCCCTATTTGCCTGTAACAATTGAATGTCAGCTTATGTTTAGGGTGTGAAACAGAAGCCTTGAGGGTTGTAATTACTTCTGGTGTGAGGCTCGGTAGGTAAATGTTCACCAGGTATGTATCGATGTCTGGTTTGGAAGGTACATGCATTTGACAGAGTTGTGCTAGGTTATATAGCGAATCATAGATGTGGTAAACGCATTACTAATATTTTGCAAGATTACTTTATCTCCCTTTTGAGTAATAATATGCAGGATTCTAGAATTGGCTTCCCTTTGCTTTAGCCTTCAAGCCAGTTGTTTGCTGGCTTTTTTCCAACGGCTAACATTGGGTGGCCTTTAGTTTTTGTGGATAATAACTCACTTTTTGCGGGGTACTTGTGTTTATTTTGTCCAATAGGTCATTAATTTGTGAAAGGAGAAGTTAACTGGATCGACTTTGGTTTTCTTTAGTTAAGTCCTGTAGCTGTTTGTGACAGGTCAACCAGTGGGTCTGAGAGATGTTTTTTAAGTGGGAGGCTCTTCGAAGTAAGAAGCCTCTGATTACCAATTTTATGTGCCTGCCAAAAAGTGCTCACAGATGTGCCAGGAGTCTGACTGAGTAAATATAATCTTGTATAGCATCTTGTACCGTGGTGACATAGGAAGGGTCTTGGAGGAGAGATTCTTTTAACTTCCATAAGCTTTTGTGCGTATAGTCGCACTGGACACTATAGGCACCCAGACCACTTCAGCTAATTGAAGTGGTGTGGGTGCATTGTCCCAGTCCCCTTAAAACATGGCCATATCCGTTTTTTTTGTTTTTTTTTTAACCCCCCTCCTGACTCCTCTACATCTAAATGCTCCCCTAGTCACCCTCAAATGCTCCTAGTCTCTCCATATTAGCTATTTTATGCCCGGACCTAGGACCTAGAACTATTGTTCCCCCCCCCCCACCCATGGGCGATGGGTGGGGTTTAAATGAAAAAATATCCCCCCTCCCCAGGTGACTAGGGATCCCCAAGCCCCTAGTCACCCCCTACCCAAAAAAATAAACTACAAACTCTATATGTGGGGTGAAGCGAGAACAATAAAACGAAATACCTGTAAATACAAAAAAAACTTACCATTTGATGTCTTCTTTTTTCTAAAACCTTCTTTTTTCGGCCCCCAAAAAGGCCAAATTAAAATCCATAAAGCCTGTCGAAATTGTAAAAATAAAAAAAGGTCAGAGCGCAAAAAAAAAAAAAACACGCTCCCCCAAAAAAACCTGACTCTTGAAAAAAAAAATCCGTCTTCACCCAGGTAGGGCACCACACAGACTGAGCTCCCCAGTGTGGAGAAAGGCTTGTAAAGCCTTCCCATGCCCTGCAATTTGACTTCATTGGTTGGTTTTAGCCAACCAATTAGAGTACTCTGATAGGTAACTAGTGTGCCTTAAGGTTACCAATCAGGTCCCCCCTTATTGTCATTTAGGGCCCCCACCCGCTCCCATTTGAAGATGGCAACCACCAGTGAAGTGAGCAATTTGGAGCAGTTTGTTTTTAACCGCTCTTCTTTCCCTATTTGAATTCTATTAGTTCCTGTTGGCAGTTGGTGGAATGTTCGAGGGATTTGAAAGATTTGAAAGCTCTTCTCTGTCCTTGCTGTAGAGTGAGTGAACCACACTCCAACCTTTCCACAGTTACTCCAGCCACTCCAACCACACAACAGTTACTCAAGCAACTCCACCCAGTTACTCCACCCACTCCAGTTGTAGACTACTGGTGGAGGCAAGAACACTTCACACAATTTCCCCATAAATTGTAGCTTTTCTAGTTTATTATTATTATTTTTAATAAAAAAAAACACGATAGGTAACTAGTGTGCCTTAAGGTTACCAATCAGGTCCCCCCTTATTGTCATTTAGGGCCCCCACCCGCTCCCATTTGAAGATGGCAACCACCAGTGAAGTGAGCAATTTGGAGCAGTTTGTTTTTAACCGCTCTTCTTTCCCTATTTGAATTCTATTAGTTCCTGTTGGCAGTTGGTGGAATGTTCGAGGGATTTGAAAGATTTGAAAGCTCTTCTCTGTCCTTGCTGTAGAGTGAGTGAACCACACTCCAACCTTTCCACAGTTACTCCAGCCACTCCAACCACACAACAGTTACTCAAGCAACTCCACCCAGTTACTCCACCCACTCCAGTTGTAGACTACTGGTGGAGGCAAGAACACTTCACACAATTTCCCCAGAAATTGTAGCTTTTCTAGTTTATTATTATTATTTTTAATAAAAAAAAACACGATAGGTAACTAGTGTGCCTTAAGGTTACCAATCAGGTCCCCCCTTATTGTCATTTAGGGCCCCCACCCGCTCCCATTTGAAGATGGCAACCACCAGTGAAGTGAGCAATTTGGAGCAGTTTGTTTTTAACCGCTCTTCTCTGCCCTATTTGAATTCTATTAGTTCCTGTTGGCAGTTGGTGGAATGTTCGAGGGATTTGAAAGATTTGAAAGCTCTTCTCTGTCCTTGCTGTAGAGTGAGTGAACCACACTCCAACCTTTCCACAGTTACTCCAGCCACTCCAACCACACAACAGTTACTCAAGCAACTCCACCCAGTTACTCCACCCACTCCAGTTGTAGACTACTGGTGGAGGCAAGAACACTTCACACAATTTCCCCAGAAATTGTAGCTTTTCTAGTTTATTATTATTATTTTTAATAAACTGCAATTATTACCTTTTTGGGTTAATTTTACTTCCAGGCCGTTAGGTGACTTTTGGTCACCTGACGCTGGCCATGCTCATGTTCTGCATGAGGATATCCAGTGTCATCCGAATCCCCTTAGGAAAGCATTCGATAATGCTTTCCTATGGATGAAGTCCTAATGCTAGCGCTTTAGGTCTCACCCACCAGCTGATATAGGGGAGGAATTGAGGCAGTGCCTGAAGAGGGGAGGGGGGGTGCGATGGAATGGGGCACTATAGTGTGTTATAGTGCCGTGAAAACAAATTTGTTTTTCTTGGCACTATAGTTTCCCTTTAAAACTACAAGGCCACTGCTCCCAGACCACTTAATTGAGATTAAGTTATCTGGGTACATTTAGTGGTCCTTTATGTAAAAAAAGCAAACTTAACATTTGTTCTTAAGGTGTAAAAACAATTAAATTTAAACCAGAAAGTGAAAACATAAATTGGAAACATTTGATCGATTTTTTTTTGTGTGTGTGAGAAATTGTATATTTATAAACTTTTCAAAAACACAGTTTCATAAAATGTACATTCTACTACATCATTGCTGTTAGGGTCCTAAAGGTTTGAAGTGTTACTTTAAGTAGATGGATGTGCTTATATTACAGCCGCAAACCTTGATCCATTGTACAGAGCAAAGCAGACAAATCGCTCGTTTGTTTGCTCATCGTCAAATTAGTGTGTGTGTGTGTGTGTGTGAGGGGGAGAGGGGGGATCTCCATGTGTCTCCATTGGGCCTCCTCTACAAATACGTAGGTATGACATATGGTAGGTGTGGCATCAGTGCCGCAAGAAGCAGCCTGAGGTCGGGGCAGAGCTGAGAGCTGTTCCTCCTCCGTGGTGCTGATCAGAGCTGGACCGAAACAGAACTGAAGCTGCCTTGACTCTGTTGACACCTCAACCTGTAAACTCCTGGAAGGTGAAGGACGGGAGGCAGAGTCAGCCAGGCTCACAGCTGGCAACAAGGGGATCTGCAGCAGGAGGAGGGGGATACAATAACCACACAAACACGCCATGCTCTGGCCCTCTGCTGCCTTTCTACTGCATCCTAGCTGTACACAGCCTCTGCTAACGTCCTGCTCCTGGAACACTTGCGGAGGATTCTATCCCTTGGATACAATGACACTGCTAGAGAACTTCTAATATCCTAACGTGGAGACGAGATAGTATTACAGCATTCCGATCAGAGCTCACTATTCAAGCCTTGTTTTGAAGATCTCACTCCTCTGCCCATAATGCACTGCCCATTTACATCATGGGGCAACATGCCCCTCGTCCCTTGTACCATCCTTTTGACTCTGTCCCTGTGCTGTGCCATAGGAAATTTTAGAAGAATATCTGTGGGGTCTCCTGCTCCTCAGCTGACTGACTTAAGATCCCAGATTTCAGGGGTGGAGGAGCTCCTGGAAGAATTTGGCAAACAGCTGCAGCAGGAAAGGCATTCCCATAGCCAAGGGGTGCTGGGGCCAGAGGAGCACAGACTGCACCAGCATGCTGATCAGGAAGAGGGGGATTGGGCCAGGGAACACACGAACAAAGGTGCTATGCAAACGCTGGGCAAAGATGCTACAGAGGAAGAAACTATGCAGCAACAGCTACAAGAGGTTGGGGTCAGGTCACAAGGAAGTGTCGGGGAAGACGTGTGCAATTTCAGCAAACTGGAGGATTATATTATTCGCACTAAAGACTCTCTGGAAGCAGGTGCCACCTTCCTAAAAGCCCCAGAGAAGGTGTACAGCTGGAAGCAGTGCCTGGAGGTGTGTTGCTCTGATCCCAGCTGTTCTGCTGCCGTGGTGGAGAGATCAGGTCGGTGGTTGAGCTGCTTCCTTTTTGACTGCACTCACCGTGGGCGAAACGTGTGCAAATTCTCCCCCCACATGGACTACATCAGCTACACCATGTCCGGGCGAAATGCTTCATTAGCTGGATCTCTGGGCTCCCCCCTGCTCACCCTGGCTGCACAGAGTGGTAAGACATCTTTTACTTGGGCCTCACCTGTCAACATTCTTTATGCAGGTTATATTTGCTTATTCAGTTTCTTTGTGTCCTGGTGATCATGTTTCTAGATGAATAACACTGTTTTATTTGGTAAATTATCCAAATACAATACTTGTAAAAAGGAGCCAATGTTATTTGAACTGCACAGGTAGATGTAATTGTGTTAATACAAACAGGGCCGGCCTTAGACCATTAGACGCCCTGTGTGAAAAGTCTTCACGGCGCCCCGTCAGGGATGTTTCAGGGATACATGTTTGTATTCCTGACACTACAATGTTCCTTTGATCAAATTAAAGAAACATTCTGGTCATCATAACAACTACATCTAAATGAAAATGCTATGATGCCAGGAGGCCCCTGGGTGCTCTCTTTCCTTTAAGGGGTTAAACCGCTCTCAAATGGTTTAACCCCAAAGGCTTCCTCCACCTTCAGATCACTCAGTGGTATTCGGCTTCTAAAACATAGTGTTGGGAAGTGCAGATTGATGTCAGGCATTGGTGCCGTTGATAGGCTAGAGTAGTCAGCTGACGCTCTAAGCAAGTCACTAGTTCCCAGTTTAAACATTTTTTTTTTACATTTTTGGAGGCAGCTATTGATTGGCTTAGAGTTCCAGCTGACCAGAGCAGTCAGCCAGTCAGCGACTGTGGCACTCAGTGCTTCCTGTCACTCGGTAAATAAAAGTGAACACGTTTTTACCTGGGGAGATGAGAAGGTCCAAAGTATTCATGCCAGGCCCAGGTACCAAAGCCTTATGATGTGGTGTCCAGAATGAAGTGGAGGGATCACTTCACTTGTCCTTCCTGCTCCAATCTCCTTTTCTTCTCCTACTTTATTTTCTTGCTCATTTCTGTTCCTTTCGGCTCCTTCTCCTACTTTATCTTTGTGCCCCTTCCTGCTAATTTCTGTTCCTTTCTGCTCATTCTACTTTACCTTTGTGCTCCTTCTGTCCCTTCCTGCTGCGTGTTGACTCTTTCTGCTCCTTGAAGACCCTTCATGTTCCTTGCTGCCACGTCCTGCTTCTTGCTGCCCCATTCTGCTCCTTGCTGCCCCTTCCTGCTCAGTTTTGTCCCTTTCTGCTCCTTCTCCTACTTTACCTTTGTGCTCCTTCTGTCCCTTTCAGGTAATTGCTGACCCTTTCTGCTCCTTAATGTCCCTCCCTGCTCATTTCTATTCATTCTCCTTTTTGCTCCTTGATGTCCCTTCCTGCTCATTTATCTTCCTTCTCCTTATTGCTCCTTCTCCTACTTTACCTTTGTGCTCCTGATTCTTTCTGCTCCTTTACCTTTGTGCTCCTTCTGTCCCTCCCTGCTCCTTGCTACCCTTTCCAGCTCCTTTCTGGCCTTTTCTGCTCCTTGTAGATTCTTTCTGTTCTTCCTCCTACTTTACCTTTGTGCTCCTTCTGATTATTTCTGCTCCTTTATTTTGTACTCATTCTTTCCTTTCCTGCCCCTTTTCTGCTCCTTCCAGACCCTCCCTTCTCCTTGCTGCCGCTTCCTGCTTCTTACTGCCCCCCTCCTGTTCCTTGCTGACCCTTCCTGTAGGCTGTCCCCCATGCCTCACTTACCTAACCTGTAGGCTGTCTCCCCCCTTCCCTCACTTACCTGATCTGTAGGCTATCCCCCATCCCTCACTTACCTGATCTGTGAACTGCCCCCCCATGCCTCATTTACCTAATCTGTAGTCTTCCCCCAATCCCTCACTTACCTCATCTGTAGGCTGGGAGTTGCTGGCTGCACTCTGTGCTGTTCCCCTGTGCATTAAGCCGGGAGAGAGAAGCTGGGATAAGATGTAGCTTCCTATCCCTGCCTTTCTCCATACACAGCGCCGATATTGCACTGTATTCTCAATTTCATGAGAAAAATACCAGCACGGACGCTCATGCACACAGACAAACAGTCACACACACACACACACACACAAACTTACCTCTTTTCATTATGGCTGGAAGGGAGAGTGGAAGCAGTTGGTTGTTGGGGAAGCAGGGACTCCTTGCTTCTTCCCTCTTCCTGTGCAGCAGTTACCAGGGGCTTCTGGTAGGTAATAGCCCCGCCTCCACCTCACGATAAGCTCCGCCCCTGCTGCTCGGTAAGCCCCACCCCCTCATTTTTGAGAACGAGAAAATCCAAAGAGGCACTAGATTGAACTCTGATGGTTCAATCTAGTGCCTAATTAAGGGTTGGTATTTGAATAATAATCTTTTTGTTTTGACAGTGTAACGTTTTAATGTTCTTTATTAGCAAAGAAAATCCACTTTTTCCCACAGGGAAAGTAAAAAAAAAAACCTGTTAAATCTTTCTAAAGGTAATGTTAAGGCAGGGCTTGACAAATTTGTTTGGAATCTAGGAGCCAGCTAAACAAGTTAGGAGCCAGTCATTTTCAACGAGAAAATGCATTTCTTAAAGGGACACTATAGTCACCAGAACCACTACAGCTTGATGTCATTAATTTAAAGTGGCACTGTCATGCCGAATCCTGTTTTTTTTTTTTAACCCCCCTCCGGCCTCCACTATCTCTAACTGACACCCTAGTCACCCCCTAATGCCCCTAAGCCCCCCCACATTACCTATTTTTTATTCCTTATTTTCTGCCCCGATCTTGATTCAGGGCACCACCATCTTTGTGTGGGTAGAGGAAGTCCCTGTGGGACACGTCATCAGCCCACACTAGATGGCGCTGTGAGATTCCCGCACATGCCCAGTGAAACACCTGGACATGCGAACGGGAATTTCATCTATTCATCAGACAGACGAATGAGTGAATAGAAATATCAGCCAAACAAACTAACACTGTGTATCAGTGTTCGTTTGTTTGT
Source organism: Pelobates cultripes (assembly GCA_933207985.1). Lineage (NCBI taxonomy): Eukaryota > Metazoa > Chordata > Amphibia > Anura > Pelobatidae > Pelobates > Pelobates cultripes. The sequence continues at coordinate 211,389,740 of OW240913.1, read as the reverse complement.
TCAGTTTATTACAAGGAGGGAGCTACCAGCACGCAGCTCCTTCCTTGTAAAATGTAAAGATAGAAGCGGCAAGGAGCAGTGCTCCCCACCACTTCATAAGCCCCCCAGGTCCCCCCTCACTCTATAGGGGTCACTATGACACCCATAATAGCACAAGGGAGATTAAAATCTCCCCAATGCCCCTACTCGTTGTGTCATTTTACACAGCGTGGGAATGTTCCAAAGAGCTTTCCCACTCTGTGTAAAATGACAAAGAGCACTGTGATTGGATGGATTTCAAGCCATCCAATCACAGTGCTCTGTGTCATTTTACACAGCGTGGGAAAGTTCTTTGGAATATTCCCACGCTGTGTAAAATGACACAGAGCACTGTGATTGGATGGATTTCAAGCCATCCAATCACAGTGCTCTGTGTCATTTTACACAGCGTGGGAAAGTTCTTTTGAATTTTCCCACACTGTATAAAATGACACAAAGCACTGTGATTGGATGGCTTGAAATCCGCCCCAAAAAAGGCCAATTTAGGTCTTTCAGCCTTTTAGTAGATAACTCCCTGATACCGTGGGAATTAGGGAGTTATCTACTAAGCGGCTGCAAGATGCAGCCACAGCAAGAATAGGAAGAATTATGGGAAAATTGCTCTGACCAGCGGAAATGAAGCACACTTTGCTCCTCCGCTGATCAGAGCTGGTCAAGCGGAGGAATCCTCCATAAGGCAAAGAGTCCCTACTTTGTCTTATGATTTTAAAGAAAACTAAAGAAGACAGGAAGAAAAGAATAACAGATCCTGAGAGAGGGGGAGAAGAGGAAGAGATTGAGGAAAGGTAAGTTCGGCATGACAGTGCCGCTTTAATGCATCTCTATGAGGAGATGCGGGTTGGTACATCATAAAGATTGATCATCTCAGCCATTGGGAAACTGGCACGGCATGAGAAAATGGGGAAAAAAGGTGAGTAAAAACAATCAGAGGGGGCAGGTACCTAAACGCACACACACTCACGCTGACAACAGGCTTGCATGCACAAACTCTTGACAGACACACACACACACTCTTGACAGGTGCGCGCGCGTGCACACACACACACTCTTGACAGGCCCGTGCACACACACACACTCTTGACAGGCTCACACACAGTCTTATGCTGACAACAGTGTGTGTGAATGCCGCCGCCCAGGGGTGGGGGCCGGGGGGGGCAGTAGGTCCCCCTCCTCATTATCACACACGCACATATAGGCGTTCACACACACGCACACACTCTGACAGGCTCACACACTCTGATAGACTTGCACATACATACATACAGACACTGACAGGCTCACACACACACACACACACACACACACTGACAGTTTCTCTCTCTCACACACACACACACACACACACACTGACAGGTTCTCACACACACACACACACACACACACTGACAGGCTCTCTCTCACACACATTTTTGTTTTAATTGAAACCCACTCAGCCTCCCTACCTTTGGGAGAGCTGAGATGGTCTTTCCTGGGGTCCAGTGGGGCTGCACTCTGCCTGTGTGTGAGGGAGCAGTACTCTGCCTGCAGCTCCTCTCTGCTCACTCGCGCTATGTAATGATGCTGGGGCCGAAATGAAGTAATATTCCGGTTCCCGGCATCATTACACTGCGCGAGGGAGCAGAGAGGAGCTGCAGGCAGAGTACTGCTCCCTCGTGCGCCGTACTGCTGCTCAGGGCGGCCGCCTGCCTCCATGCTGCTCAGGGCGGCCGCCTGCCTCCATGCTGCTCAGGGCAGCCGCCCGCCTCCATGCTCCTGCGGCCAGGCTGCGCGCCTCCATGCTGCTCAGGGCGGCCGCCCGCCTCAATGCTCCCGCGGGCGGCCGCCCACCTCCATGCTCCTCAGGACAGCTGCATCCCAAGCGCCAGGACGAAATTTTTAGTCGCCGTGGCGACCTGGCGCCTGGGATTTGTCAAGCCCTGTGTTAAAGAGACACTATAGTCACCTGAACAACTTTAGCTTAATGAAGCAGTTCTGGTGTATAGAACATGCCCCTGCAGCCTCACTGCTCAGTCCTCTGCTATTTAGGAGTTAAATCCCTTTGCTTATGAACCCTAGTCACACCTCCCTGCATGTGACTTGCACAGCCTTCCATAAACATTTCCTGTAAAGAGAGCCCTATGTAGGCTTTCTTTATTGCAAGTTCTGTTTAATTAAGATTTTCTCATCCACACACACAATCCACAAGCAGCCCCCATACACAGCCCACATTCATATGTATCATACACGATACCATAAACTACTAATGCACAAATACAACAATACAAAGCAATTACAGTATAAATAAAACAAGCAGATAGGACCGGCACGCTACGGACATCACCATCCTACATCGGCACAGTGCTGCTAAAAGGTTGCCTACCCCTGCACTACACCCTGGGAAAGCATGCATGGTAGGAAGATCCAAAGGATCCCCTGGAGTTGCAACCTTAGTAGTTGAAGCAGACGTTACGGGACTGTTTCTTTCTTTGAGACAAGGCTTAATTTGCACATAAAACAAAACAAAAAACACACAGAAAAGTCGAAAATCTCCTCTGTGCAGGGCCTTTATGCCCCAACTCCGATAACAAAGGAAAATGAATTAAGTGGTTACTTACTGTAGCTGTTGAGTTCACTGCTGGGCTTTTGATGCATTGTAATCAGTAAAATGATTTCCTCAGGGTGGATCCTTAAAAGTACTCCATTTATTGAAAAATATACAACATGGTACAGAAAATACTCACAGACCTCATAAATAACATGCGATCTAGATGAAATCCTAAATGCCGGTCTTAGATTTTTTTGAGTTGTGTACTCAATGTAATGTTTAATGAAAATATTCCATTTTAAAATTGCAACTGTATGTTATGGAAACACTGCCTAGAAAGATACCTGCTGAACCTAGTATGCAGTGTAGCTGTGAGCAAATTTAGGCCATTAAGTCTATTCATGTTAAAGGGGCGGTCCTCTCCAGGTGACAGGTGGCAAAGGGGGGCACACAGCACCTGCGTCCCACTTATCACTCACTACAAAGTGGCTTTGTGATTGTGTGCCTTTTTCTGTGTGTTATTATTCGGGACTATGTGCATTCGGTTCTATGTGACAGTGTATGTGTGTGACTGTGTGCATGTGACTGAAGCCAAGAGGGCTGAACTCACCTAAAACGTGCATACTTGTAAGGGTGCTGCTGGGGCCAAATTTATACAACATACAGAAACCAGCACACTCACTCATTCACTAAACAGCAATTTCAAGTCTTACAGAATGTAACATCGCACCTAGGCAAAAAATAATGGGGGTTTAGTTACAGTATATGATCCTACATATATAGGGTCCTGAACTCAAACTTGTATTCCTTACCCTATATTGTTAAAACCTTAGGAGACTTGCCCCCCTTAAAAGGCTGGCTCCACCTGCGATCCACCTCTATGGCTGACATCAGAATTGATGATTTTAGCCAATCCAATGCTTACTCATAGGAAAAGCATTGGTTTTGCTGAGATCATCAAGGAGGTGTGGAGTGGGAGGGCCAAACACTGGCCTGGCCAATCAGTATCTCATCATAGAGATGCATTGAATCTGTGCAGCACTGACCCAGAAAGCACCTCTAGTGGTCTTCTGAAGAGTGGCCACTAGGTGTTCCTAGGCTGTCATCTAATCACAGTCTTTTTCCTTCTTTGCCATTAAAGGTGACAACCCTAGCAGCAATATTTAAAGGACCACTCCACACACAAAAGCATTTTGAGAAATAAGCACATTTATAAATTAACTAGAAATCAGTCAAGGAGGATTCCTTCCTACTTTCGTTAGCTCCTCTGAGCTAAAGGAAGGGACAGGCTCGCTCACAGACCTCTGGCCAGCACCTCAGCTCCACATGTGGGCATGCATGCACGAGCCAGCACGTGCATGCGCTCATGGGCACCAAGTCAGAGGCGTGGTGTTGAATTCCCTGTGAAGAGACTGAAAGTCCCTTCCAGGGAAAAAATAACTGCAGCCTTAGCAAGCTCTTTTAAGATATATCTCCAATGAATACATGCATTAAAAATTCATGCATGTATTCACTGGAGGTATATCTACTAAATAGTGACTTTTTATGTTACTATGTGGGCAGTGGAGTGCTCCTTTAATAGAAAGCAAAATTTATCATTGTAGGAGCACAACTGAAGATGAGATAATGAGAGGGAAAGCTAAGAGAGGGCTAGGAAGATAGACAGAGAGAGAGCTGGAGTATTATACAGAAATATGTACTGTGTGGGGATCTCTGTATTGCACCTCTGTGTAATCCAGCACAGTGATCCTGAATGTGGGATGCTTTCTACTTATTGTGGCAGCTCAGTAATTTCTCTGTATCTTACTCGAATCTATTAAAAAAGGCCACATGAAAATTGTCCACAGAAAAAACCCCACAGTCATAAATGCGTACGAAAAATGTCCACATGGAATAATATGCACATTTAGTAATTTTTAAAGGATCACTATAGTGTCAGGAAAACAAACCCGTTTTCCTGACACTATGTCATCGTTTGGGGACCCTCACCCTTAGGGTCCCACTCCCGTGGCGCTGAAGGGTTTAAAACCCCTTCAGCAGCTTACCTTAATCCAGCGCCAAGCTCCCTCTGCGCTGGTGACCTCTCCTCCCCCGCCGACGTCAGCGCCCGAATGGAGCCGAATGCGCATGCACGGCAAGTGCCACGCACGCATTCAAACAGTCCATAGGAAAGCATTTCTGAATGCTTTCCTATGGACGTTCTGCACGCTGCATGTGAATTTCGCATCCAGCATCGCAGATGCGCCTCTAGCGGCTGTCAGGAAGACAGCCACTAGAGGTTGGATTAACCCTGCTATGTTTACATGTGACGGGTTAAAACCTGAGGGACCTGTCACCCAGATCTCTTCATTGAGCTGAAGTGGTCTGGGTGACTATAGTGTCCCTTTAAGTAAAGGTTAAGATGTGCAATTTAAAGAACCATAGATTAATACAATTTTAGATCACCATTTATCTCCTATTTATGAGCATGTTTAGGTATTGTCTATATTTTAATCAATGTATTTTGATTAAAATACTCAATATTCATATGTAACAATTTGGATTGTGATTTTATCGAGTATAATTAAATAATAATTTTGCTATTTTATAAGCATACTAATTCATTGCTCTAAAAATGTTGCCTGTGTATGAAGACGGCTTTAATGCTCTTGAATGTAAAATGTTTGTAAGGGAAAATACATGAAATAAAAGTGAACAGTTTATCAAATAATTTTATTCAGAAACAAAAAATAATAATAGAACTCAAAGCCAGAGGATACGCACACAAGATCAAATTGCCTGAATAAAAGTATCTTTTACACATCTCTTATTGGTGATCTTTTCACTGGAAGACTATGTTAAATATACTATAACATAACCATAGCAAAAAGAACCATATTTAATTATATTAACTATATGTGCATATTATTCAGTGTGGGCTTTTTTCCTCATGGGCAACTTTCCATGTGGGTATTTTTCAGTGTGATAAATTTTCTGTGTGGGAATTTTTCTTGTGTGTTTTACTCAGCTCTATCTGTTCTATTGGTATCTCTGTAATCTAGCCAGTAGTGATGTCCCGAACGGTTCGCCGAACGGTTCGCCGCGGATGGCGAACATATGCGCTGTTCCGTCCGCCCCCTATGTCATCATTGAGTAAACTTTGACCCTGTACCTCACAGTCAGCAGACACATTCCAGCCAATCAGCAGCAGACCCTCCCTCCCAGACCCTCCCACCTCCTGGACAGCATCCATTTTACATTCATTGTGAAGCTGCATTCTTAGTGAGCTGTCCAGGAGGTGGGAGGGTCTGGGAGGGAGGGTCTGCTGCTGATTGGCTGGAATGTGTCTGCTGACTGTGAGGTACAGGGTCAAAGTTTACTCAATGATGACGAATAGGGGGCGGACCGAACAGCACATATGTTCGCCGTCCGTGGCGAACTGTTCGGGACATCACTACTAGCCAGCTTTGTGTATTATATAGGTTCCTTTGTATTGTGCCTAGCTCTATGTATTATTTCTCTATTTCTTTCTCAGCTATGTTTGTGGCATGGTTACTCTGTTTTGTACTCAGCTCTACATATTTTATAATTATCTTTATGTTGTGCCCAGCTTGTTTCATTGTATGAGCATCTCTGTATTATGCTCTGATCTCCGTTTTTAATGAGCATCTCTGTACTGTATAGGAAGGAGTAAAATTCTGGGTGAGGAGTCTGGCACACCCCCATCTTAAAACTTTATCAGCCACTACTGTTCTTTATATTGAATGTTTGTTACAGAATATAATGTTGAGGAAGTGTTAACCAGCTCATATCCACTGAATCACAACACAGATGGCTGCATATATCCTGCTAAATATTTAACACCGTATGCTTCTGTGCAGCTACTAAGTGCAGTCACATAATATAAACACAGATGTATTATTTCATTGTTTTTGGTGTATTACTCAACCATCTGTCTTTTTTATTGCTTTATTAATCATATTGTACTACATGAATAGGTCAGTTAGCTTTGATATCTAATCTTAGAATAGTGAGTTATGGTGAGTTTGTAGCAGGCTTAATATTTTACAAAACAGGAAAAACAAATAAAAAATATCTGCAATGTGCAGAAGCTGGAGATTTTAATTTTTTTTCTAAACCTGGCTTGCCGGTCTTAGATTTTTTTGAGTTGTGTACTCAATGTAATGTTTAATGAAAATATTCCATTTTAAAATTGCAACTGTATGTTATGGAAACACTGCCTAGAAAGATACCTGCTGAACCTAGTATGCAGTGTAGCTGTGAGCAAATTTAGGCCATTAAGTCTATTCATGTTAAAGGGGCGGTCCTCTCCAGGTGACAGGTGGCAAAGGGGGGCACACAGCACCTGCGTCCCACTTATCACTCACTGCAAAGTGGCTTTGTGATTGTGTGCCTTTTTCTGTGTGTTATTATTCGGGACTATGTGCATTCGGTTCTATGTGACAGTGTATGTGTGTGACTGTGTGCATGTGACTGAAGCCAAGAGGGCTGAACTCACCTAAAACGTGCATACTTGTAAGGGTGCTGCTGGGGCCAAATTTATACAACATACAGAAACCAGCACACTCACTCATTCACTAAACAGCAATTTCAAGTCTTACAGAATGTAACATCGCACCTAGGCAAAAAATAATGGGGGTTTAGTTACAGTATATGATCCTACATTGCATAAGCAGGCCACAAAGTCAATGTTCCCCATTCTTGGATTAAAAGGTACCCAGGTCCCTCTAGTTTTAACCCTGCAGCTGAAAACAGAAGTTTCATAGAAACTGCTATGTTTCACTGAGGGTTAATCCAGCCTCTAGTGGCTGTCTCACTGACAGCCACTAGAGGCCGCTTCCGCGATTCTAACTGTGAAAATCACAGTGAGAAGACGCTGACGTCCATAGGAAAGCATGGACTAATGCTTTCCTATGGGCAGTTTGAATGCGCGCATGACCCTTGCCGCGCATATGCATTCGGCGCTGATGTTGGCAGAAGGAGTAGAGGTCACCAGCACGGAGGGAGCCCGGCGTGGAGAAAGGTAAGTGGGGAGGGGGCCATCGGTATGGTGGTTTTGGGGGGTGGGGTGGGAACCTAAGGACTACATAGTGCCAGGAAAACAAGTTTGTTTTAATGGCACTATAGCAATCCTTTAATTTCATAAGAGCAGGCATTAAGTGTCTAGAGTCTAGAGTAGGACCTGCCAAGAATGGGGTACATTCAGGGCCTTCTTTAACGCGGGGCAAACGGGGCAGCTGCCCCGGGCCCAGTTGCTCCTGAGGGGCCCCAGAGCAGCTGCCTCGTGGGCCCCGCGATTTGAGCAGCTCCCCTTGGACCCGGCGGGGCGGCTGCACAGAGCCACACCAGCCGCACGCTAAAGAGGGCCCCCGGGTGGCCCATGCACTAAGGGCCACCCTGTGGGCATGTGGCAGAAGGGGCCCGGTTGGGCGCTGTGACACTTAAACAGCGCGACTGGGCCCCTTCCTGTTCGGCAGCCGGCTGGGAGGAAGTGAGTGCCGCGCGTCACTTCCTCCCACCGGTGATCACAACCGCGCGGAAGGAGGAAGGCAGGGAGGAGGGGAGTTCCAGAGGAGAACTCCCATCTGCCTAAGCCTGCCACTGGACCAGGGAAACCACCCTCCAGAAAAAGGTAGGAAACTGGAGGGTGGCTAAATGTATGTCTGTGTGTGTCTATGTCTGTCTGTGTGCATGTCAGTATGTGTGTATGTATGTCTCTGTGTGTCTATGTCTGTCTGTGTGTGTATGTCAGTATGTCTGTGTGTCACTAAGTCTGTGTGTCTATGTCTGTCTGTGTGTGTGTGTATGTCTCTATGTGTGTGTGTGTATGTCAGTATGTCTGTGTGTGTGTCTGTATATGTCAGTATGCCTGTGTGTGTGTTTGTCAGTATGCCTGTGTGTGTGTTTGTCAGTATGCCTGTGTGTGTGCTTGTCAGTATGTCTGTGTGTGTGTCAGTATGTCTGTGTGTGTCAGTATGTCTGCCTGTGTGTGTGTGTCAGTATGTCTGTCTGTCTGTGTGTCAGTATGTCTGTGTGTTTGTCAGTATGTCTGCCTGTGTGTCTGTGTCAGAATGCCTGTTTGTGTGTGTCAATAGGTCTGTCAGTGTATGCGTCTGTGTGTGTCAGTATATTTGTCAGTTTATGTGTATTCATGAATGTGTGTCTGTGTGTGTGTCAGTATGTCTGAGTGTGTGTCAATATGTCTGCCAGTATATATTTGTGTGTCAGTGTATGTGTATGTCAGTATGTATCTGAGAATGGTTTAATATGTCTGTCTGTGTGCTTATGTGTCAGTATGTCTGTCAGTGTGATTGCGGGTTGGGTGTAATTAAGGGGTTGGGGGGGAAGGAGCAGGGCCCAGGGGGCCCAAGAAAATGCATTGCCCAGGGTCCTAATCATATTATAGACAGCCCTGGGTACATTGATGTTATGACCCTATGTTATTGTTGTTACTGTTTAGCTTCATTGCTAAAACTGCCTTCAGATTCTTGCAAATACCAATAATCAAAATAGCTGTTATTATTTATCAGTTTTTGTCACACTTGCTGTATGTAGTAGAATACGATTTCTGCTTCTATGCTAGAATTTCAGATCCTGTCTGAAATATTAACCTACATGGGAATGTTATCTATATATTTCTAAAAAATTAGGCTGTTTTGTTTTCTTTTCTTTACAAGAAGAATTTAGAAGTAAGTAATGCAACCAAACACTGCCTTGGCCAATCAGTATTCCCTCCTAGAGATACACTGAATCAATGCATCTCTATGAGGAAAGTTCAGTGTCTCCATGCAGAGCGCCAGGAACCACCTCTAACAGCCATCTGAGGAGTGGCCAGTGGAGATATCCCTAGGCTGTAATGTAAACACTGCATTTTCTCTGAAAATAAAAGCCTGCAGGGACTGACTATACTAACTGGAACAACTATATTAAGTTGTTCTGGTGACTATAGTGTCCCTTTAAGGAACTGCACTCAATCAAAAGAGCAACAACTGTGTGCAACCAAATCTGTGGCTAACACAGTCCCCGCACAATCTCTTTCCTGGATACTGTATTTTCAGGTTTCTCACTTTGACGTAAACAATGTAATGTGGTTATAGTAAATTTAATAACATTACCCCTGGTAATTCATTGTTTGTTCCTATAGCAACCACAGCTAAGCACTTTCCATTAATCAGAAGCTACAGATACAGGAAAATTCTGCAAGTTCAGTTATAACTTTAACTTAATATTTTATTTTATTTTCCTGTCTTACAACTGCTGTTTTAATTTATGAATCTGATTATTCTTGGTGATAAGTAAAACTCTTTGTGTTACAGACATTGACAAACCTCCGTATAGTAATGCAGGACAGGATGTCATATTGCAGTTGCCTGTTGACTGGGTTATACTGGATGGACGTGAAAGCACAGATGACCATGCTATCATACAATATGACTGGACGTTGCTCCGTGGAGACCCTCTTGTTGACATGAAGGTACCTAGGATAAATCTTGTAGAAAAACAAAACAGAGTATTGTAATAAGAATTTTACTTACCTTGTCATTAGTACTAACATAAAAAAAATGTTTGCTAACATGTAGAAAATTACTACAATGGAATGGTCTATTTTTAAAAAATTCTTTATTTAAGAACAGGCAAATATGTAAGGGGGGGCTACTCTGTATTTTTCCAAAACCTTGTATGTTTAGCCAGCTGGCTGGCATTTAGAGTATGTACCAGTTAATGCACAGCATTTCCAAGAAAGGAAACATAAAAAGCAACACTGAAGAAAGAACGATACAGACTCACTGTGAGACAAAGCCATAAATGGCAAAATTCAGGTAACATAATCTTCCCAAGGAGACTAAACCTTAGTAAATGAGAGCATAGAATTGTGGACAATAGCAGTGAGCTTGTCCATCAAACAGTTGTACTCCGCTTTAACCATAACTTCTGGAATGGAGGGAGCCACCCAAAGCTCTCTGTGCAACTAGTATAAAAGTATATCTGCATGATGAAGTGGATTTATAATCAGAAATATTCAACTTAAAAATGCCTATACCATTCATATACCATTCGTTTTACTATATCTGGCATTTTTTAAATTTGTTATTATTAAAGAAAACATTTTTTTACGATATTTCCAAATATTTTTGTGCATTTTGGTCCTAGAGCATTATCAAAGAGGTCAAAGACACCTAAGAGCTACTCTAAAAAATTACAAACTGTGATGTCAGCAGCCTTCTTTCATACCAGTAACTGTTATTGAGGGTTGGAAAATTGTGATGTAAATTAGTGATGGAGACGTTGAAACCTTAAACCAATGCATCTTTATATGCTCATTCCAGCCAAACATATGATAGCCTGCTTATATTAACATAATATTCATTATTTGCTTTAAATGGTCACTTAAACCAAAAACATTGTTTTTGGTTTTAACAGCCCTCGCTGGAATGGTCCCTAGCCCTCACCAACTTTAAAAAAAAAAAAAAAGAGAAAAAATGTAAAATAAAAACTTACCTTCGATCTCACGCTGAGGCCAAGTTCTCCCTGCCACCTGATCTGCCATCATTGATGTAAGTCCACCTCACTGCATAGAAAGGTACAAAGATTGGTGTGAGGGAGGACTTTGGCAGTGTGAAGGGGGGTATCACCATTGGCCATCCGTCACCTGCATGCTGTGTCTGTTCATGATTAATTCCTTTTATGCACAGAATTGACCATCATTCTTGGCTACTATTGTTGCTGGCAGAGGTTGAATTAAACCACCGGCAGCAAAGTTCTGTATCTGTTTATGTGTAGCATTTGTTAGTAAAACGCTGCATATACTGTTTCCAAGTACCATGACCACTTTAAATCACTGAGTAATTATTAATATGTCTTTTTTTAATGTGTGGTTACCTTGCAGACATACCGAACCCTTTAGGTGACAAGGTTATATGCACTTATTATTTTTATTAATTGTGGAAGGTTTTGAAATTAAAGTAGAAATGTGAACTAACTCATGGTTTATTCTATGTCTTTGAAGTGATATTTACATATCTATGAGAGTGCCATCAATAGGAATAATGAAAATGAATCAGTGATAAGAAAATTAATGTATCACTCGCAGATAATTACCATAATATTACAGAGGGAAAAGAAATAGACCGTTGAACATTAGCAGATGCTCCTACAAAATAGAATTCTTTATGTGAGCAGCGAAATCTGAATTTAGATTTCAGACAGGTACAGAACTCCAGTTTTTACGCACAGCTATCTCTTTAGTCATACCACATGACTCCAATGCTATATCACTTGTGAATACTAATTGTGGTGTCATATTCTAACTATTGACTTCTTTGTGTCACGGATGGCGGTACGGACTCCGGGACCCCTGAGTGCCTGATGATGATAATGGGAGTCTCAGCTTGGTAATGGACCATCAGGGTCTGGTGCAGGGTAACCACACCTCCCCTGGTGTTGAGCACCAGCGTTTGTGCGGCCACATACCAGGGCCTTAATGCAGCTTCTACGGATCCCAAGAGCTAGGAGCGTGATGATATGCAGACCTCCCAGGAACTGGATAGGGAGGCTCTGCAGCAGATATCTATCCAGTACTAGAAGTAAGGTACCAAGCAAGGCACCAAGCAAGATAACAAGACAAGACTAGAAGAACCCAGAACCAGAGCAAGACAGAAAGCAGAACCAAGAACATGTACACAAGACATGAGGGAAACATAAACAGGGCAGGACAGGACTGTACATGAACTGGGAATACAAGACAAAATAAAACAAGACAAGAGATGCAAGGCAAAACAAGAGGAGACATAACTAAGTGCTATATTTGTAAAACATTGGAGATTTAGACATACATAAATGGCCAATATGAATGCAGCCCACCACTGCGCCAAAGTACTCCAATTACGGTGGGTCCTAACTGCCTAGATAGGCATGACTAAATAAACAATAAAACACACACAGCACTTACCTGCAAGGAAATGTGCAGAGGAATGAAACCACAGCAGGTGCAGACTGAAACAAAAGGATTATTGGCAAAGGAACAAGTGTGGCAACAAAAAACATTTAAAGTAATGCAGGAGACTGGAAATTCCAGGAACGAAATAAAGGAATGAACCCAGAAAACCCAGCATAAAGAAAACCAGAAAAACTAAACAAGAATTGTAAAAAGAGTACTGGATACCAGAAGCCAAGGCCAGACATCTCCTCAGAACAGCATGTGACACTTTGTCCTGAATTGCAAGTTTCACTTAAAATGTATGCACAGTGCTTTAGAATATGATATATATATATATATATATATATATATATATATTATGTGATAAAGTGAAGGCAGATAGGCCTTTTAACCCCAGGGGAAGTATGTGTAGGATGTGTTGTAGGCAACACAAAACACTGTTTAGTTATGGGCCCCTGGGGTGGAGCATTTGGAGAGAAGGGTGGGCCAATGCTCCACTCCACAGTTTAGTGGTTTTCTGGGGAGACATGGATCCAGGCCAGGGTTTTTTGGATCGTCTCCAACCCACTGCTCAGCTGCAGTTAATGAGCTGTTGCAGTGGGAATAAACTCCTCCCTGCTAGGCAGGTAAAGGAGAGGGATTGCTGGCTTCCTCCCAGGAAGCAGGTAGGAGAGAGAGGCTGTTCTCTCCAGATAGAGTCAAGGAGACTAGGCACTGGGAGTGCAGAAAGGAAGCAGTCAGGGCAAGGCTGGCTTGGAGCACTGGGAGTGCAGAAAGGAAGCAGTCAGGGCAAGGCTGGCTTGGAGCACTGGGAGTGCAGAAAGGAAAGCAGTCAGGGCAAGGCTGGCTTGGAGCACTGGGAGTGCAGAAAGGAAAGCAGTCAGGGCAAGGCTGGCTTGGAGCACTGGGAGTGCAGAAAGGAAAGCAGTCAGGGCAAGGCTGGCTTGGAGCACTGGGAGTGCAGAAAGGAAAGCAGTCAAGGCAAGGCTGGCTTGGAGCACTGGGAGTGGAGAAAGGAAAGCAACAGGCTAGCTAGCAGAGTGTTGCTATATAGTAAGGTTGGTGCCATATGTTTTTGTTAGTTTAACCCTGATAGAGAGGGATATACAAAGTGAGTTAGTGCTCAGACGAGCTAGGTTTTTTGTTTATAGGGTTTTCTGTTACAGTTATGTTTTTCATTTACTGCTGTATCCTGTGTGGATTTTCAAATAAAGTGGATGGAGTATATGCAATTACAAGGACTGTGCATATTTTTGCCCTAGAGGACCGTGCTACCTGGTGACAAGGATTACAATATATATTTAAAAAAAATTTAAAGCAAGCAGGGGCACCATTTGTCTTATATAACTAGGACAGAGCCAGGATCAAGTTTCCTATTCCAAAATCCTATGTGATTGGTTAAGGAAGGAATTATCTAAAGCAACTGTCATGTTATTGTGATTTCTTCCTCTGGTTGACAGAGAAAATGTGGTCAATATAAGCTCAAAACTCTTTGAAATGTGTATTAGTATTTTTTTCCTTTATTATTATTTATTTTTAAAGGGACACTGTAGTCACTATAAGCATTTCATCTCTTTGAATTGGTTATAGTGCCTGGAGTGCCCTGGCACTGTCCCTCCATTCAGTGTTGTACCATGTTCGTGCAGTATGCCACAAAATAAGAGTCCCTGGCCACCTACAGTCCGGCCCCTTCAGTATGTGTAGCTAAGGCAGAGATTACACACTTCCTTGTTGTCATACCCATTCATACCGTCAGTTGGAACTCTGACAGGCTAAAAGCAGTCAGCTGACACTCTCAGCCAATCACAGCTGCCTATTGCTGCTCAGGCTAATACTTCCTTATTAGCCAAAGCAGCACAGAGGGGATGGATTGCCGGGGACTCTTGTTTAGCATTAAAACTTTAAAAACTGTTCAATGCTGAAAGAAATGATGGTACCAGAGGACTCCAGACACTATAACCAGTTTAATGAGATGAAGCAGATACAGTGCCTACGGTGTCCCTTTAATTATTTATGGAATTCCAAGGAAATTGTTCAGGAATTAATTCCTATACAATTTTTTAGCTATTTGATCCCAGTTTGCATTGTGCCTAATACTATATTTCACATTTGGACAATATGCTTTAGTATATCTATTTCTGTAGATATATCTGTTTCACATTCCAGGATTATATAGAAATTATTTCTTTCATTCAGTAGCTCCTAAATACATTTTGGGGGGGCCTGAAAGGTTCATGGCCCTCCATAGATCAGGCTGTGCCCCCCACAATTGAAAGTGAAGTAACTGCTCGCTGGGCTCCCTCCATGTTACTGAGAGCCCAGCCCCTGAGCAGATAGATCCTGCACGCAGGGAAGCCCCCTGCCTGTAAACACGGACAGACACTGGAAGGAGGCGGGAGCAGGCTGTGCTCACTGTGCACCGCACTCCTGCTCCCCCAGCAGAAACAAAGGGGAGACTTCCTGCAGGCTGGATAATGGTTCCTCCTCCACGGCACCAGCCATGGAGCCTATGGGGGCTGATTTTGTGCATGTTTGTGTGTGTGTGAAAATAAAGTGTGACTATAAACTGGTGTGAGTGACATTGTGCGTGTATACTTTCGTAAGAGTGTGTGTTATTTAGTGTGTCAGTGACATTGTGTGTATACTTAATTACGGTGTGTGTTAGTGAGAGTGTGTGACGTTGTGTGTGTGTGTATACTTAATAATGTGTGTTAGTGAGAGTGTGTGACATTGTGTGTATACTTAATAATTGTGTGAACCTGTCAGACAGGTTCACTGTAACATTAATTAAATTAAACCGATTACTATAAATTAAATCCCACAATATTATATATAAAATCCTACCAAATGAATGAAAACATTATTAATCACAGCTATAAATGATATATTCAATGTAAAATATATGTATTACAGACATCCCAACATGCAAAAATGCATTTCAGGGAGGTGGCTTCACACGTGTGCGCTCACCCCCCTCCAGCACCACACACAGATACACGTACTGGCACATACACACACTCTAGCACATACACACTGACACACAGTTACACACATTGAAATGCACACTGGCACATACACTCAGATGCACACTAAAACACAGATACACACACACTGAAACACACAGATACACATACTGGCACATACACTCAGATACACACACATATTGACATGCACACAAGTCATACTTTATAGTTTTGCAGCCACCTTCCTGTTAACTTGCCTTTGTGTCCAGGAGGGTGGCTTGCTGAGAGTTCTGTTGCTGGCTTAGGCTGATGGGAGTGAGCATGCAGCAAGAGCTCACTCCAGCCCTTTCCCTTGCCTCCTCCCGAGTGACAACTCTCTGTGAAGCAGGGAGGAAGTGATAGGCTGTCACCACATCCTCCCTGCCAGTTGATATCACAGGGGCCTGGCTTTTAAAGGGCCAGAAAACCACAGGGCCCTTGTTTAATGAGTTGTATGGGGGTGTTAGGGGGCGCAAATTATAAACAATATAATGGAAATCACATTGTGTGTGTGATTTCCGGGATATTGTGTATGATCTGCGGGTGTCAACATTCAATATGCGGGCGTCTCCCGGAACTACCTGGAGACTTTGGATGTCTGGAATTAGGCAGTATGTGTGTTTGGATGTATGTATTAGGCAATGTGCATGTATGGGTGTATGTAAGGCAATATATGTGTATAGATGTATGTATTGTGCAATATGTGTGTACAGATGGATGTATTAGGCAGCATGTGTGTGTGTGGATGTTTGTAATAGACAGTATGTGTGTATGGATGTAGTTATTAGGCAGTATGTGTGTATAGATATGTACTAGGCAGTATGTGTGTATGGATATAAGTATTAATCAGTGTGCATGTATGGGTTATGTTTTAGGCAGTGTGCGTTTATGGGTTTATGTATTAGGCAATATGTGTGTATATAATAGGCAATATGTGTGCTTAGATGTATGTATCAGGCAATATGTGTGTATGGATGTATGTATTTGGCAATATGTGTGTGTATACGCATACACACGTTTTGTAATTGCCCCCATACTTTTGTCCCTGGCCCCCCATGTGACCCCCCTAAATATGGAGATGCCACTGTTCCCCCTCTCTGTGAATCATTGTACCTACTTAATTCTTCCCACTGATGAATCATGCTGGATCTGCTAGTGTAGCTTCCAGTCTACTCAATCATAAACTGCAAATTAATTTACTTTAAATCTGTGAAATACATTTTCTCTTCTGCTTTTCCTTTTTTCACAGCTTTATTCTCAAATTTATCCTGTATATCTCAAGAGTGTTCTCAGACCTTAACCTGATTGCATCGCACTTGCCGAACAAAAGATTACATTTTCTCTACAAAGCCCTTCTGCTTAGAAAGCCATTAACCAGTGCCTGTACTGTGCAAGTCAGTTTATGGTGTCCATTGACGACCAATATCTATATATGATTAAGCTTTTGGTTGGTATGCACTGTAAAAAAACAAGGACAGACTACCCAGGTTAATAACGTTATAAAGTATTAAGCTTGTTCAATTCCTTTCTACAAGACATACTTTTTATTTGTTTATATGGATAATAACAATGGTAACAATAATAATATTTAACCTCCAATTTATAGTTTGCTGGGTTTCTAACATTATTTACCAGTAAGGTATATTTAGCTTTTGTCAGGATCCAAATATAGCAAACAAACAAAGGTGGACTTCAAAGTGCTGCAGTGGACTAAAGCCAAAGTGTTAAAGAGACTGTATACTAGTTAGGCCATCTGTATGCAAACCTCAATAGTCGGTGCCAGCACTATCTGTGAAGGTCAGATGAAACCAGAGCAATGATCAATATAGGATAGTTGTACTGCGAAGAATGAGGCGGTATCAAATCCATTCAGACTGGTCACTCCATAGTGTGTCTTATGTGTTTCTTCTCAGCACTATGACATATATATATATATATATATATATATATATATATATATATTTATTTGATTATATTTGATTATATTGTTACAATGTCACCTGTTAAGGAGTGGAATATATTAAGCAGCAAGTGAACAGTCAGTCCTTGAATTTCACTTGATGCCTAATATATCTTGAATTTGTGCTGGAAGCAGGAAAAATGGGCAAGCGAAAAGCTCAGAGTCACTTTGACAAGGGCCAAGTAGTGATGGCTAGACGACTGGATCAGAGCATCTCCAAAATGGCAAGTCTTATGGCGTGCTCCCAGTATGCAGTGGTTAGTACCTTCCAAAAGTGGTGCAAGGAAGCACAACCAGTGAATAGGCGTCGGGTTCATAAACACCAAAGGCCTATTGATACACAACAGGAGTGAAGGTGAGCCCATCTGGTCCGATCACACAGAATAGCTACTGTAGCTCATATTGCTGAACAACTTAATGCTGGCAATGTTAGAAAGGTGTCAGAACACAGTGCATAATATTTTGCTGCGTATGGGCTGCATGGCTGCAGACCGGTTTCAGTGCAGATGATGACCCCTGTCCACCACCAAAAGTGCCTTCAATAAGGATGAGAGCATCATAACTGGAACACGGAGCAGTGGAAAATGATTGTCTGGTCTGATGAATCACGTTTTCTTTTAGATCAGGTAGATGGCTGGGTGCGTGTGTACCATTTACCTGGAGAAGAGATGGCTGCAGGATGCACTATAGGAAAAAGGCAGACTGGTTGAGGCAGTGTTATGCTCTGGGTAATGTTCTGCTGGGTAACCTTGAATCCTGGCATTCATATGGATGTTGCTTTGACACGTACCACATACCTAGAGATTGTTACAGACCATGAACACCCCTTCATAGCAATGTCATTCCCGGATGGCAGTGGCCTCTTTTAACAGGATAATGCAAACTGTCACACTTTAAGAATTGATCAGGAATTGTATGAGGAACAGGACAAAGTGTTCAAGGTGTTACTCCCCAAATCTCAATCCGATTCAGCAGCTGTGGAATATGCTGGAACAGCAAATAAAATCTATGGAAACCCACCTCGCAATTTACAGAACTTAAAGCATGTCTTGGGGCCAGATACCACAGGACACATTCAGAGGTCTTGTGGAGTCCATGCCTCAACACTTTGAGCTGTTTTGGCAGCACGAGGGGAACTTAAAAAGGATATTAGGCATGTGGTTTTAATTTTGTAGCTGGTTAGTGTGTGTATATATATATATATATATATATATATATATATATGTATATAGATATATACACATACATACATACAGACAGACAGATCCTGACGAAAGTTCCATTAGAGAAGTGATTTGTTGATCTACTACTGGCAGATGCCTGAATAAAAGCTAAGTTTTTTCACAATATATTTCTTTGAAGTCCTTGGAGTGCTATCATTACTACATTTCTATTAGTTGGCTGTTAAGCATCGGGCTCTAACTTCCTATCCTGGAGTGCAAGCAATTGGAACTTATATATATATATATATATGTATGTATATATATATATATATATATATATATATACATACACATATATATATATATATATATATATATACACACACACAGACAGACACACAAACAGGTAAGCCCCATTCAAATGGAAAATACTAGAAATATATATATATATATATATATATATATATTTCATTTGAATGGTGCTTATCTTGTTACCATTTCAAAATTTGAATAGTAAAGTTGACGCATCACCTTCATACAAAACATGTGCAGTTACCAGTGACACTGTTTGCATCACTGGCGCGCCACCATCTCCCGATCTCAGATCTCCCATGGGTTGCAGGTCTGACTTCTCTCACTCACATTCACAGAAATGTCTCCACACTGCTTCAGAGGTAAATGAGCAGTATCCCCTCTCCAATCCCTGATATGCACCAGGTAAATCATAACAAGTACCGTAAGTTGCGAGTAAGTTAGTGATTAGGAAGCCGTGATTTGTATGTTGTAGTATCATATATTATATAACATGGTATTTGCATGCCATTGTTGATTTTGTTTTATAGAGCCTAGTCACACTGTTACATAGTTACATTGCTGAAAAGAGAATGGCTGTGAGGTCAGATCGTTCATTGGGTCAAGAAGCCACCCTATGTATTAAAAGTTATATCTCTAATATTATGTTTTTGCAAGTTTTTATCCAGTTGATGTTTAAATATCTGTACATAAAACTACCTCTTCAGGCAGAGAATTCCACATACTTATTGTTCTTACTGTAAAATCCCTTTTTTGCCTTAGACTAAATATCCTTTGTTCCAGTCCAAATGAATTACCTAGTGTCCTATGTATAGTTCTGTTTATGAATAGATTTCCAGACAATGTCTGGCTTTGAATACATTTGTATAATGCTATCATATCCCCTCTGAAGCCCCGGTTTTCTAAATGAAAGATTTTAATTTGTTAACCTTTCTTCATAACTAAAATGTTAAATTGCTTTTATTAATTTTATATCTAGTGCCATAATATCCTTCTTTAGAACATGACATTGTACAGTGTATTCAAGGTGTGGTCTTACCAGTGATTTATAAAGCGGCATAATTATATTTCATCCCAAGAATTTATGCCTCTATTTATTCATATTTATGACAATACCTCACTGGCCTTAATGAAACCTCTTTGTACTCTATTTTTAAGCCAATGTTCTACCCAAGAACAAGAATTATCATCTAGACCAATTTCTTTTAGTTTGAACACTAACCTATTGTGTGGAACCGTTTTACATGCAAAATCCAAGTATATCACATCCACTGCAAAACCCTGATCTATACTACTGCTTCTTTGTAGAATGTAAGTTAGTTTGATGTGACCTATGTTATATAAACCATTCTGATAATTGCTAAAAACATTGTTCTTACCAATTAATTCCTGAATATTATCCCTTAATAACCCTTCAGTTACTTTCATAGCCACAGAAGTTAAGCTCACAGGTCTATAATTCCCAGGCAAAGATTTTGAACCCTTTTTGAGTATAGGAACCACGTCTGCCTTCCTCCAAACCTCCGGTACAATTCCTGAAAGTAAGGAATCTTGGAAGATTAAAAATAGAGGTTCACTTATTTCCACACTTGGTTCCTTAACACTCATCGCTGAATACCATCAGGCCCTGGAGCTTTGTTTACATTTACTTTTTTTAGTTGTTGCAGAACCTTGTCTTGAGTCATCCAATCATTTACATATATCTTGCCATAGGATCCTCCTTAATATATACTGTGAAAAATAGTAATCTAAAGGAAAAATATAGTGTTAGGAATACAAAGTTGTATTCCTAGCACTATAGTGCCCACCTTGCTTGTGTCCCTCACTCCCACAGCCCTGAAAGGGTTAAACACTTTTTTTTATCATCTACCTCATTCCTGCACCCATGTCCCTCAGTGCTGGTTCAGGCTCCCCCTCTGCTCCTCCACCAATGTCAGCTGACGGAGGAGACCTGATGCGCATGTGAATTCCTACGCATCAATGCATTCCTATGGGGTTTTAGCTGATGCTGGATGTCCTCATGCAAAGCGTGGAGGACAAACTGCAAGGTAATTATTGCAGTTTCTCAATAACTGCAATAATTACAATTGCAGGGGGACAGAGGCACTTCACCCAGGCCACTTCAATGAAATGCAGATTCTGCGTGCAGACGCTGAACACTGATTCAGTGCATCTCTATGAGGAGATGCTTATTGGCACAGTGCAGCATATTACCATGCATGCACAATAGCCTCCCAATGCTTTCCTATGGAAAAGCTTTGGATTGGCTGAGATCAGGGCGGAGCCCTGTGTCAGGTATACATGTTTTTTTCCTTTAAACTGTAAGCTTCACAAAAAGGAAGTAAATGCATGCTAATTAGAAACTCTGAAAGAATAGATAATCCTGGTGGTTTCCAGGCAAGATACAATGAAACATGACTTGCATCAATGCATGCACCTGTCAGTTAATCTATCTATCCATCCATCCAACGACATTAACCTTTGGCAAAATAATCTGTTTAGTTTGTTAAATTAGGAGGAATACCACAATAGAAACATAAGTCACTGAGGTATGTAAGTTCGCCGTATTGCATTTCACTGACTAACTGCAAAGGAAAATGGGATCACATAATCAAACCGGTCATTCATTGATAGGTATTTTTAACGTTCTCCAGTCTACAACGTCTGAATGGTTACATACAATGGATCTTTGTGCTGTAACCATGAGAAAAAGGTTATCTATATTCCTTGGCTTGTAAGGAAGTGTAATCTGTTAACCTTTTTTTCCCAGGGTATGAAGGCTTCCATCTCCATTTTCAATAGTTTATACAATTAAATTAATATCTTATCACAATGTTAAGTTATGTAGTGTATTTTTCTGTTTCCAGAGGTTTATGCTTGCATGGTCATCTGCAGATTGCTGAACTATTTCAGTTATTTTTTTACCTTGGACTCAACTTGCAGTTTTTATCTGCTTTCTATAGTACCATTTGTAAGCATCTTTTTATTGTATTGCCGATCAAATGAAGACTCGGTTACTTATCATACCGCCCAACATTTCAAATAGACAAAGGGGGACACTTTAAAGGGACACTATAGTCACCCAGGCTACTTCATTTCATGTTCCTGCTCCCCTTAGTCCTACAATGTAAAACATTACAGTTTTAGAAAAAAAATGAATAATCACTTCGCAGGACTAAGACTTGCTTCTGGGAATAATTCACATTTACAACAGAAAGTTTTAAGCTGTCACTTCTGTTCCATTTTTCTTTCAGTTTTCACTGTAAAATCTTATTGCTTGATTAAGGGGAAAATGTTGAAAAATAATATCCTAAATAGTGGTCAGGTGGTTTAGAAATGTACATTCGCTATCATTTGTCTAATGGTAAAGGAAATTTGCTCACATAATTGTCTTGTGTTTAGGTGGATAATTCCTTTACTTTTTGTTTACAGCAGGGCTTGAAAAATTTGCTTTAACCCCTTAAGGACTGAGCCAAATGTACACGTTGTGATCAAAACAAAACGTAAACAAAACCTGGAATTTGCGCTATATGTCTGTTCAGGCGTAATTCACCTCTTTCATATTATGCGCTCCCACACTTATTATATATCATTTTGTTCAATGGAATCAGGGCTTTTATTTAACATCAAATTTATTTAGCTATGAAACCTAATTTAATATGAATAAAATTTTAAAAAATGGGAGAAAATAAGAATTTAAAAAACAATTTAGTTCTACATGACATTTTAACTGTGAATGTTATAATACTGATTGCTTTTACTGCAATAAAATACACATATTTGTATTCAGCGACAGTACCCCCTATGTACAGGTTTTACGGTGATTTGGGAAGTTACAGGGTCAAATATAGCATGTTAGATTTTTCTGTTTTTTCACACTGAAATTTGCCAGATTGGTTACTTTGCCTTTGAGACCGTATGGTAGCCCAGGAATGAGAATTACCCCCATGATGGCATACCATTTGCAATAGCAGACAACCCAAGGTATTGCAAATGGGGTATGTCAAGTCTTTTTTAGTAACAACTTGGCCACAAACATTAGCCAAAGTTAGTGTTAATATTTGTTTTTGTGTGAAAAATGCAAAAAACTAATTTGAACACCAATTTTGGCCAGTGTTTGTGACTAAGTGGCTACTTAAAAAAGACTGGCTATACCCCATTTGCAATACCTTGGGTGGTCTACTATTGCAAATGGTATGCCATCATGGGAGTAATTTTCATTCCTTGGCTACCATACGGTCTCAAATGCAACGTAACCAATCTGGCGAATTTCAATGTGAAAAAACTGAAACGCAAGCCTTATTTGTGACTCAGTAACTTTTAAAAACACCATAAAACCTGTTCATGAGGGGTACTGTTATACTCAGGAGACTTCGCTGAACACAAATATTAGTGTTTCAAAACAGTAAAATGTATCACAACAATATCGTTCATGTAAGTGCCATTTGTGTGTGAAAAATGCGGAAAATGTCACTTTTACTGACAATATCATCATTGTAATACATTTTACTGTTTTGAAACACTAATATGTGTTCAGCGAAGTCTTCAGAGTAAAACAGTAACCCCCATGTACAGGTTTTATGGTGTCTTGGAAAGTTACAGCATAAAATATAGTGCTAGCAAATGAAATTCCCTGGACATTTGGCCTGGGTTGTCAGACAGGTACCGCAAATTGTAATAAAATGACCTAGTTATGTAAAATTATTACATAAATATATACGTAGAATTATTATATATAAATATATACAAATATATATACACACACACACTTTTTTTCCCAATTATTTTTATTTATATGTAGGTATATATATAATGATATATACGTATATACTTATGTATATAGATATATATATTATTTCATTCTATGTGTATTTTGATATCTATATATATATATATATATATATATTAATATTAAAATACAGTTAGAACCAAAATACACCTATATATTTTATTTTTTGACATATTTACATATTTATTTTATATTATGTATAAATATTTATAATGATATATATATATATTTAATCAATATAATCATACGTGTATGTGTATATATATATAATCATTATATATATATATATATATATATATATATATATATTAATATTAAAATACACTTAGTGTATGTATGTGTATGTGTATATACAGGGTAAATACTTAGATCATATATAATCTAAGTATATATAATTGTATTTTACACTGTTTTAACACACACACACACACACACACACACACACATTCATTATTATTTGTTTTAATTTAATTTATGTCCACCCAACATCCCTAAATCAACAAAATAAATATAATAAAAGTGTTTTTTTTGTTTGTTTTTTTCAGGCAGCAGGGGGAGTACCTGTCATTACAGGCACTCCCCCTGCTGGTATTGCTGTGGACGGCTATTCCGTCCATGTGATCGTGAGGTCCTCGCAAGGACCTCGCGATCACATTGCCCAGGAGGGCCGGAACGGCAGCAGGGGGACTTCCTGGGATGCCAGGTGAGTCCCCCCCGCCTCGATTGCCTGGGTGGGATCGGCAGCGACCGGTAAGTACATAAGGGGTTAAATATAGGAGCCAGCTAAAAAAAGTCAGGAGTCAGATTTTTTTGTTGTTTTATTTTAAACTAACAAAGCTTTATTTTCAACGACAAACATACAATTCTTACAGCTTAATGTAGTGATTCTGGTGTCTATAGCCTGTCCCTTTCAGTCACACATACATTCATTGACAGACAGAGACACACACTCAGACTCACATACTCAATGATTTGACACACTCATAGACACATACACTTTCTGACAGACACATGCAGACACACACACACACACATTCTCTCACATAATCACAAATGATTATTTGTTTTAATTTAATTTATGTCCACCCAGCATCCCTAAATCAACAAAATAAATATAATATATGATTAATCATAAAATCATAGAATGTAATATATTAAACAGTTCAGTAGATTTAAGTATAGACTGCTTGGTGTTAAATTGCATAGACTATGGCTAGGCTGGCGGACATCTAACTTTATTTTGTATTGTATTTTTAGATTCCTCAGCCAGGAACATTGAAATTGTCACACTTGCAAGAAGGAGTCTACACCCTGCAGTTGACAGTGACCGATACCTCTGGTCAAAAGAGTTCAGACAACGTCTCTGTCAGTGTGCTCCCTGCAGAACATCATGGATCAAGTGAGCCAAGCATTCATATATTGTTACATAGTTACATAATTTTATGTCTTGCATCCACTAAGTTCAGCCTTTCTCACATCTGTTTTTGTTGCTGATCCAAGCAAAAGTTATAAACACAGTTTGAAAAGCTTTCCAATTATGCAACAAACTAGGAGAAAAGTAATCATCGACCCCAGAATGGCAGTCTGATCTCTCTTTGGATGAAGAAGCGGTTACCCCACCTATTAAATGTTATATCCTTGAATATTATGTTTTTGCAAGTTTCATCCAGCTGATGTTTAAACATCTGTACATACTCCGATTAATACCACCTCTTTGGGCAGAGAATTTCACATCCTTATTGTTCTTACTGTAAAAACCTTTTTTTGCCTTAAGACCAACTCTTTTTTGCAGTCCAAATGCATGACCTTGTGTCTTATGTACAGTCCTGCTTATGAATAGATTTCCAGACAATGGTTTGTATTGAGTAGAAAATGGAATTTGATAGGCGCCCACTATCAGGAAAAAACAGCAGCAATTCACCAACAAGGGGTTCCCTCACCTTTGTGACATATATAGTAAAAATAGAATAAAGAGAGTTTAATAGCGCTTGGGATAAATTAAATATACATACGAAGGAAGAGCCAATTTCTAGTTCATAAATCTTAACTACAAAACAAGAGACAAAATAATGGTGCAATACAATGGATAAAAATAAGTGAAATAGATGTGGGTCAAATGAACACTCACACTTTATAGAACTGTATCAGCTCTATTTAGAAGGCCTGGACGGAATAATCCCCATCTATGGATATGAGTAGAAGGTCTTTCAGGCTTGATTACATGCAAACACAGAGCTTCACAGCATCCCCCACAAACACAACACCACTAACAACCCACTGACACAAACCCTTAAGCAGCCTCCCCATAGACAGCGATACTCACACACTACATGATACAAAGCGTATATGTAATACACAATACAACAAACTGCTCAGGCACATACCTGGGCCTAAAAAGCTGCTGCAGCACCTATGTATAACAAGCACAATTTGACAACATGCACACACATTCATTTAAACAATAGTACCAGCACAGCAAGGGACTAAAATTTCTCGTTTTGGCACAGTTGCAAATCACTGTTGAGAACTTTAATTTATTACAACAATAAAACATATGCATAGTATAAATGTTGTTGGTATGCATTTTACTGATGCAGAGCTATTGTTTTTTCTTAATGCATATACTTCTATTCCTATATTTGTAGCCTGTAATGGAGTCTGCACCCGCTACCAGTTTATCTGTGATGATGGCTGCTGCATTGACATCACTCTGGCCTGTGACAGAATAGTGCAGTGTCCTGATGGCTCCGACGAAGCTTTCTGTCAGAACTGTGAGTCACTTCCTATTTTAGCACCATTTTACGCTTTTAAAGTTGGTTTTGGAACTCAACACATGTATACTTTTAGATTAAAATAGACAGAAATTGGTATATAGATCGCGCTGAAGGGACAAAGAGGTAATGTAAAATGAATAAATAAATATAATAAAAAGTCCCAAATAGTAAATAAACCTGTATAATTCTTGAGTGAATATAAAGTCCAAATGAGTATCTGAAGCTTCTTATGTTGGAGATATCTTGATTCACTTGTAGATATGTGGATACATGGAAGAGATAAGAAAAACTCCAATAGTGTAGAATGTCGACAAATGGTCAAATATAATTCTGTGAGTAGGTAAAAAACTTGCTCAAGTGATCTCAGCATTCAGTGGCGTCAATCCCCCACTGGTCGGATATAGATGATGGAATCCTTAAAAGTTCCTCGATATGTGGAGAGATGAGAAACGTATATAGTGCTCACTGTATTATTTAACAAACAAATAAAATGGTAAAATACTCACATGTACAGGGAGTGCAGAATTATTAGGCAAATGAGTATTTTGACCACATCATCCTCTTTATGCATGTTGTCTTACTCCAAGCTGTATAGGCTCGAAAGCCTACTACCAATTAAGCATATAGGTGATGTGCATCTCTGTAATGAGAAGGGGTGTGGTCTAATGACATCAACACCCTATATCAGGTGTGCATAATTATTAGGCAACTTCCTTTCCTTTGGCAAAATGGGTCAAAAGAAGGACTTGACAGGCTCAGAAAAGTCAAAAATAGTGAGATATCTTGCAGAGGGATGCAGCACTCTTAAAATTGCAAAGCTTCTGAAGCGTGATCATCGAACAATCAAGCGTTTCATTCAAAATAGTCAACAGGGTCGCAAGAAGCGTGTGGAAAAACCAAGGCGCAAAATAACTGCCCATGAACTGAGAAAAGTCAAGCGTGCAGCTGCCACGATGCCACTTGCCACCAGTTTGGCCATATTTCAGAGCTGCAACATCACTGAGTGCCCAAAAGCACAAGGTGTGCAATACTCAGAGACATGGCCAAGGTAAAAAAGGCTGAAAGACGACCACCACTGAACAAGACACACAAGCTGAAACGTCAAGACTGGGCCAAGAAATATCTCAAGACTGATTTTTCTAAGGTTTTATAGACTGATGAAATGAGAGTGAGTCTTGATGGGCCAGATGGCTGGATTGATAAAGGGCAGAGAGCTCCAGTCCGACTCAGACGCCAGCAAGGTGGAGGTGAAGTACTGGTTTGGGCTGGTATCATCAAAGATGAGCTTGTGGGGCCTTTTCGGGTTGAGGATGGAGTCAAGCTCAACTCCCAGTCCCACTGCCAGTTCCTGGAAGACACCTTCTTCAATCAGTGGTACAGGAAGAAGTCTGCATCCTTCAAGAAAAACATGATTTTCATGCAGGACAATGCTCCATCACACGCGTCCAAGTACTCCACAGCGTGGCTGGCAAGAAAGGGTATAAAAGAAGAAAATCTAATGACATGGCCTCCTTGTTCACCTGATCTGAACCACATTGAGAACCTGTGGTCCATCATCAAATGTGAGATTTACAAGGAGGGAAAACAGTACACCTCTCTGAACAGTGTCTGGGAGGCTGTGGTTGCTGCTGCACGCAATGTTGATGGTGAACAGATCAAAACACTGACAGAATCCATGGATGGCAGGCTTTTGAGTGTCCTTGCAAAGAAAGGTGGCTATATTGGTCACTGATTTGTTTTTGTTTTGTTTTTGAATGTCAGAAATGTATATTTGTGAATGTTGAGATGTTATATTGGTTTCACTGGTAATAATAAATAATTGAAATGGGTATATATTTGTTTTTTGTTAAGTTGCCTAATAATTATGCACAGTAATAGTCACCTGCACACACAGATATCCCCCTAACATAGCTAAAACTAAAAACAAACTAAAAACTACTTCCAAAAATATTCAGCTTTGATATTAATGAGTTTTTTGGGTTCATTGAGAACATGGTTGTTGTTCAATAATAAAATTAATCCTCAAAAATACAACTTGCCTAATAATTCTGCACTCCCTGTATATGAGCAGGAACTACTGCTCAATATAATGGTGCAGGTGGTATAATTTAATTTTAGATTAAAGTTTGGTGTTTTTAATCGAGGACCTTACAATGACTTCACTGAGATGACTTTGCTATTGGGCCCAGAGTTATTCTATAGACCTGTTCGGGGAACAAATAATATATCTGACATTAGTTTTGCAAGCTGTTCTTCTCTTGGAAAATTAGGTCAGCGATTCATTAACATTAATATATGCATCTAAATACACCAGTATGTAATGTTTTATAGTTATAGTACATGTAGATACATATTGTGAAAAGAGATCAGAGATGTACATTTCCTTGCATGATAGCAAAGTTATGTCATGAGACTGCACACAGAACATTTATTGTTATAATGTTACAAAATATGTATTGACATTTAATGTTACAAAATATGTATTGACATTTCATTCAAGCGCTCTTATGTGACAGTTAATATTTTACACTTTGTCTTTAATCTAGTTAGCTCTGGTCGGAAAACAGTAATCCATATATCTGATGATGGAAATCACCAGGTAGATTTGGGGCTTCGTAATCCAGACAATGACTTAACAGATGAAAATAGCAGGCCCTCTGGTGAAAAAACTCTTTTAGCTTTGGATGCAAACAAGAATATGTCACTCACTCAGGAAATAAATGACAATAACATGATAATTCCAGGTAATTCAGATATGTGTATATATTTGTATGTATGTGTCTATCTATCTCTGTAGAGCTTTGGACCAATTTACACCATTTAGGGCAAAATAATAGGAAGAATTCTATTTTTAAAATATTTTTTCTGTGTCAAGCGTTTTCCCAGTGACTTATTTGTACATCATTCTGCGCATATATTTGGAGACTGAAAACGTAGACTATAAATACTAAAAGCAAAAGGGTCCATAACAACATAACATTTATTTAAAACATAGGATGCATAGCTAGGCCATGAAACTATGACTGAACAGCTTTTGTTTGTGTATGAATCGTGGTTTTAAGAAAACTAAAAAAAAAAAAAAAAAAGACTAGAATGATGTAACTACTATGCTCGGGCATATATGTGTTTTTTTTTTTAGAATAATGCATGCAATGTGTAGTAAGTGCCTCCTTCATGGAGCAGAGAGCCAGCATATATCCTTGCAATCTTTTTTATAATGCCAAGCAAGGTCTGTAATGGTGCATGCCATGCAGGATTATTCACTTAATGGGACACTCCAGGCACTGAAACAACTTCATCTAAATTAAGTTGTTATGGAGCACTGGTCTCAACTTCTCTCCACTCCCCACTTTTACTTACAGAAAGCACGGTGTGCCGTCAGGCAGTATCACCGCTGATTGGCTGAGAGTGGTCAGCTGACTCCACATTTACTAAACTGTCTTGGAAAGCAACATACCTTTTGCAAGTCAGTTTAGTGAATGGGGAGTCACTGATTGGCCGAGAGCTCACCTGACCATTCACCTACCTGGCAGCACTCCGTGCTTCCGGTTAGTGAAAATTCAAAAGCCGGATGCCGCCTGAGGAGAAGCGGAGACCAGCGCAGGAGGCATCTATGGGGTTAAACCGCTTGAAAATAAAAGGTAAGAGTGCCTCCAGGGGCCTTCTCGCTCCTTAACAACTTCATTTTGATGAAGCTGTTTTGCTGGCTGTAGTGTCCCTTTAAGTCTGAATGTCCCTTGTAAAGATTAGCAAAAATAATCTGGTTCTATCCAAGGGCATTTAAACATAGATATTCAGACATTGATCACACTATTAATCATGTCAACATTTTGGCTACCAGGATCCAAATGGAAATCATTGTATACAAGATTGTATCCTTTCCAGGTACTAGATAGCCAATAATTGGAAGTGAAGCTTTTTAAAACTAAAGTGTCTCTCCACAATGAGTGTGGGTCCTCCTCCCAGTGGAAATAACCCAGAACACAATGAGTACAGATAATTACCAAAGAAAAATTAAATGATAAAATCATAAAATACAAATACATCATTATTATAATTCAATGAGAAACTAAAAAACAAACAAAAAAAAACTGTGAATCACACACCAAGTGCCTAGCTGTTAAAGGGACACCAAAACAACTTTAGCTTAATAAAGCAGTTTTGGTGTACAGACACATGCCCCTGCAGGGAGGTCTGTGACATTGATCTTAGATTAGAATTTTACAGTTATCCCCCGGTACCTATGTTCAATGCTTTCTGAAGGTGGTGATAGCTGTGGTAGTTGTATTTTATATGGAAATTAAACTTTCTTTAGGGGGATATTATTCCAATTCATATTAATCTCTGTGTTTTTTTCCTTCCTCTATTGTTGGAGGACCAGTTATCAACTAGTAGCTTACCTTGATTGCTACATTATCTCATGGACTCTCAAGGACTTACTAAGTTGCATATGGTGATTCCCTAGCAGCTAGGTGGTTGGCTTGTGATTGGCAGTTTGATTTTTTCCTCCCAAGAAAAGACAGTTACTCACATTGGGATATAACACTTAATATACATATATATGCAACAGTAAAACATGTTCTGCCTACAGAAACTGTGTTAGTTTTTGGTTGTGTCTTCTACAATGAGATTTTTTGTTGTAGGAACCATACTTCAGACCACAACATTGGATCCCAAAGAACACTTAAATTCAGTAACAGGTCTGGTACTGTTCAGTCATTAGTGAATGTTGTCATTAGAGAAAATGCATGTATGTAATGTAGTGCAAATAAAAAACTTGTCATTGGTTACATTGATTTAATGCATGTGATGTAATATCCAAAGTGTGTGCTTGCAACATAGTGGTGATGTCCAGAAATGTTCCCCTCGGTGTTAGCTTAATAACCAGAATGCATGCTTGCTAATTATTGGAAATATTCTAATATTAAGAATTTAATATATTAACAATAACCAAAATGCATGTTCCAATGATAAAATATATAATAAATATACCCGGTAAGTAGCATGTCAATATACAGTGTATTGCATTGCTTTCTATCTCTTCCCCTCAACTTGATCTATTCTCTGATAGTCATTGACTATCTTTGCCTCCATAAAGTTATTTGATGCACTTCTTGAAGAGGTTTCTGTGCTGACTGATAGGTGGGAAGATTTTTTTCAAAATTTAAAGCATATAACAATGATTGAAAGGGGGCCAAGATGGAGGTACTCAGTGCCAAGATAGAAGAAAATACAGCTTTGTTGATTTCTATATTTACTTTTATTTACCTTTATAGATCTCACGAATACACATCAGTAAATAATCAAGGATACAGATAAAGCAATGGTGATACAGTAATGGCAAATACATTCTGCAGTTGTGCACTGTATAATATAGTTTTCTTCACAGACAGATAAGACAGATTTAGTTATGCACAGGCAGACATACTGATCAGATTGTAATAAATATAGTAGTATGACTTTAAAGTACAGTTAATTAACATGACAGTTTTCTTTGATAATGGCATGCTGTAACGCTGTAAATTTAATGTATTATTAAATAGTCTATTTTAATAGAGATTTCTCAACAGTCCTGCTTTCAGCACAACAGTCACAATTTCATTGTCCTATCCCACTGTCACGCTTTAGTTCAATGATGTCCTGCGTCAGGGGACACCGGGGAACTGTTCCTGGGTGAAGTGGACATGATTACAATGCAAGGAGTGCTTCAGCAGCACTCCGTGCATAGTCCCGAAGACTGGCAGAAGGCAAAACAGCTTATCATTGGGCAGACCTTAGGGGCATTGCTAGTGGCGTGAGTCGCATCACTGGTTATCTCCCGTCAGGGCCCCACTCCGTCCCAATTATCCTGGTCTGATTGTTGGGATGTATGTTAATCTAAGTTATACAGTAAGAGAGTGGAGATGTCCTCATCACCAATCAGCAATCCAAGATTTCTGTATTTCCCTTTTTTATATCAATGGAGACAAACATACAGGTGCATAGTCATACAATCTGCACATATAGGTACACTGTCATAAAGAGACATAAAGTTGGACATAGATACACACACACACACACACACACACATACACACGCACACACACTGACATATAGATACACACACTGACACAGATACAGGTTCACACACAGAAACATACAGACACAGATAAACACACACACTAAGACACAGATACACACAAAGACAAACTGACAGACATACAGATACACACAAAGACACTTTAAGAAATACAGACACACCCACCGACAGACATACAGATACACACATAGACACACTGACAGACATACAGACACACACACACACACGCTGGTCAAAATATTCACTTTTATAACTCTCCCATTTCATACCTTTTGTGATTGCAGCAGGGTGGCTTCCTTGGGATCCTGTGTGTTGCACTGGCTGAGATAGTTAGAAATTAGGGGCTGGCTCTCCCCTCCCGACCCAGCCCCCTCCTCTCTCTGCTTTCTCTGTTCCCCATGAGGCTCCAGTATAGTTGAAGGGTGCCAAAGTTAGTTCTGCGCCACTGTTGGGAGCCAGCCGCGCTGTGTGCTACGAGGGGAGCAGGGATATGACATGTGCATATCCCCGCCCCCTCCACACAGTCTGAGGCACTGGCATACATATAGCTCGACCGGGCCCGTCACCCCCAGGTGGCCCGGCTGCCCTGCGACCGGGTGCCCGCCATCATTATTTATGGCCCCTGCGGCAAACCGCCGGGCCACACTTTCAAGGTGCCCATCGAGGGGCCCATGCTGTCAGGGCTGTATGGATTTTCAGGGGGCCCGGTCAGCGCTGGGCGCTTTAACACCGCAACCAGGCCCCCTGTGATGAGATCATCACACGCTGGGAGGAAGTGACTTCATCGGTCACTCCTCCCAGCTATTACGTAAAGCCCCTGCGGGAGGAAGCAGAGGGAGTCAGAGTGGGAACTCTGACTCCCATCAACCTGAGCCACCAATGGACCCCAGGGAAAGTCACCCTCCTGTACTTAAAAGGTAGGAAACAGGAGGGTGACTTAAATTTTATGTTGTGTGTGTATGTGTCTGTATGTGGTTAAATGAAAAACAGTTGGCCAGACAATAGTCCAACAGGACAGACCAGGGGGTAACCCTAATGGGATAAACCATATAAAGGAAAGAAAAGGAAAGTCTGTCCTACACAATGTAAATACAAAAAAGTGGAGATATAAGAAAAAGCAGTTTAAAAAAAAATTTTTTTTTGTACTTTATTATCCAAAATCAAATATTTATGTGTCTTTGTATGTTTGTCGTATGTGTGTGTCTATATGTATGTGTGCCTGTCTGTTTGTATGTATGTGTCTTTGTATGTATCGTGTGTGTATGTATGTATCTGTCTGTCTGTGTGTCTGTCGTGGGGGGGGGGGAGTTAGAGTGGCCCCATGGATTGTGTGTACGCTACTGGTCTGCGGCCTGATTCAGGAAGGCTGGTCTGGAGGGAGCTGCTGGCAGGAGAGGAGCGTAATGCTAGCGCCAGCCCTGAATGGAGATACAGGGCAAACTAGTCGTGAGGACTAGTTTGGGAACCACTGCATTAGGGAATGTAGAATGAAAACTAGAGAATATAGAATGAAAACATTACCTGCACACTATCCCAAACCCGTATGCACATTTAAATAACTGAAGGTTTCATATTATCACTCCAATGGCCATTTAAGTGTAAGCTCACCCGCTACTTCAAGGCAGAACCTATTAGGTGAGTCCTACATTAACAATTCACCTTGCTTCTTTAAGCTGAAAAGCAAAATCGCAAATGAGACGAAGAGAAGGGTATTTTTATAAGTCCCTACACACGTATTAACTCTTACTAGGTAGTATGTTTTGTGTAATCGAGATCAGGAAGGAGGTTCAGCGCTGATAGGAAAACAGAGAATATGACAGCAAGGCAGCACACCTATGGAAAAGGGGAATCCCCTCTAAGCCCCTTGGAATACAATGGAGAGAAAAGCACAAATAAGGGTGCGCCTAAGACAAGTAGAATGAGTGTATAAAAATATGTATTAGAGAGTCCAAGCAGCGATACCTAGAAAGTCCGAATATAAATAATCCACATATGCAGGAGGTAGTCCTAGTGCTACATAAAATGGTATGTGAAGTCCCAGATGTATATCCACAGCTTCAAAATGGATATGTGAAGAAAACAGAAGACAAGGGAAACTCCAATGGTATAGTATGAACGGTAAAATAATATTGTATATAGAATAGTAGAACTACTCACAATATTCAGAGCTTATATCCAGCTCTGGTGTAAATGGCACGTAATGGAATAATCCCCACTCAAGGATATACGTTGCTCCTCTTTTGTTCTTTAGCAGAGTACTTTGGTGGAGTAGTCCAGCTCGAGGTAAAAGAATAAAATATAGTGCTCACTGTATAGTTGATAAAATGTAAAAACAGAATAAAATATACTCACGGTATATAGAGCAGACGTACTGCTCGGTGGATGGCGTATGGGTGGTATAATCCCCACCTTAGGATTCTTGGTACTCCAATATGGACAAAAAAGTAGTAGTAGTCAGGTCTGAATAAAATAAACTTGCAAATAGTAAAATAATAAAATTATACTAAAAGAAGGTAATATAATACTAAGGTGGGAAGAGGAATGTGGCAACCAAATGTATAATAGCCAAATATTCCTTTATTAACACTTAGATTATATAAAAAGTTCCTATCTTTATTAACACTTAGATTATATAAAAAGTTCCTAGGAACTTTTTATATAATCTAAGTGTTAATAAAGGAATATTTGGCTATTATACATTTGGTTGCCACATTCCTCTTCCCACCTTAGTATTATATTACCTTCTTTTAGTATAATTTTATTATTTTACTATTTGCAAGTTTATTTTATTCAGACCTGACTACTACTACTTTTTTGTCCATATTGGAGTACCAAGAATCCTAAGGTGGGGATTATACCACCCATACGCCATCCACCGAGCAGTACGTCTGCTCTATATACCGTGAGTATATTTTATTCTGTTTTTACATTTTATCAACTATACAGTGAGCACTATATTTTATTCTTTTACCTCGAGCTGGACTACTCCACCAAAGTACTCTGCTAAAGAACAAAAGAGGAGCAACGTATATCCTTGAGTGGGGATTATTCCACTACGTGCCATTTACACCAGAGATGGATATAAGCTCTGAATATTGTGAGTAGTTCTACTATTCTATATACAATATTATTTTACCGTTCATACTATACCATTGGAGTTTCCCTTGTCTTCTGTTTTCTTCACATATCCATTTTGAAGCTGCGGATATACATCTGGGACTTCACATACCATTTTATGTAGCACTAGGACTACCTCCTGAGTATGTTTTGTGGCTGATGTGCTGATGTCATTGCTGCTGCATGTGTAGTGGGAGTTTGGGCACAGGTCTTATATTGTATGTATTTGCTTTTGTATTACACCGCCATAGTACAGTGCTGTCACCCACCCCATATGTTCCCTATTAAGGTTTAATAAGGGAGTAGGGATTTAGAAAAATGCCCCTCTCTGTCTCATTAGAGATTTTACTTTTCAGCTTAAAGAAGCAAGATAAATTGTCAGTTTAAGACTCACCTGAGAGGTTTTGGCTTGACATGGTATGTGAGCTTACACTTAAATGGCCTTTGGAATGATACTAAAAAAACTTTTAGTTATTTAAATGTGCGTGGGGATTTTGGAGACTGTGCGAATAACTTTTTTTTTTTTTTTTTTTTTTAACTCCAGAAGCTCCTCTAGTGTGGGACTGAGCATGTCTGAGATTCATTCAGACTGGGCCTTTTTCACAAATGACCTAAGCTATATACATGTATTTTGAGCTCTAAACAGTTTATCCAGACATCCATCATTCATTATCAATGAGTAAGTCTGTGGTTGAAGAGGGGAATTATAGTACTGCAGTACTGTATGATGCATGGTTTCCTTTGATAATGGAAGTTTGCAAGTTAAGCCATTTCAAAAGGGAAACTGCCATTGACAATAGATTTTTAAAAATTATTATATTTTTTTATTATGACAACAATGATGTTTTAGGGCGAAAACCCTTAGTGCTCCTAAGGATGAACCAATACTGGGTTAGGCACATACCTTTAAATTATGACAGACCCGGCAAGTAATTTGTCATGTCGGTGTTCATACAGCAGCTATGCAGAGCATATTTGAAAACTAATTTCATTCTGTATCCTTAAGTATTTATTTCTAAATAAATACATAATAGTATAGCTCTTTTTTTCACAGGGCCTGTCACTTTTAGCTTACAGTACAACCCAATTTTAATAATGCAGGTATGTCATGTGGGTTAGCTCATCTTTCATGCAGAATCTTATTAGAATGACATGATATCTGTAAAAGGTATAAACTCCCCTGGGTGTTGGCTTGTGTATATGAAATTAAGTTAAGAATTTTCTCTTTGATAAACAAGAGGGAAGCTTACGGAGGTGCCTATTATTGTGAGTTTGGTTTATCCTTTACGTTGACATAAACAGTTTTTAAATTAGACGTTTGTTTTTTATTAGTTATGGCAGATAAGTAGATCATTAAGATATGTGCACCATAAATAATCCACAGGGATTGGGGCAGGAACCAATTACTCCACAACCATTAGAGTACACGAAGATCTCTGCAGAAACTAGCTCTTGTTTTCAACATCATCCATTCTATTCTTTTTCTCTTTTCATTTTAATGATGTATTTAACCACTCTAGTCCCAGGAGTAACAGATGCTGAGAGTTAACAAGTGCATGCATAGTAAAAGATGCATAGTGCTCATTATATTTTCTGCCATTGAAGGTGTCAAGACTGAAATGCTTCCTACCCAAACCTCTCCATCCTCCCTTCCTGTCTGCCACAAACAGAATATATGGATATGAGTGTTGGGAATATTATTCATTGTTTTTTTGTGAGCAGTTAATTTATGCTTGCAGTTGAGTTGTTACTTTATTTTTAATTTTTTATTATTATTTTTTGGAGAATTCAATGGCTTTGAGATAATATACACACTGAACAAAATTATAAACACAACACTTTAGTTTTTGCCCCCATTTTTCATGAGCTGAACTCAAAGATCTAAGACTTTTTCTATGTACACAAAAGGCCTATTTCTCTCAAATATTGTTCACAAATCTGTCTAAATCTGTGTTAGTGAGCACTTCTCCTTTGCCGAGATAACCCATCCACCTCACAGGTGTGGCATATCAAGATGCTTTGCATGATTATTGCAAAGGTGATTATTGCAAAGGTGTGCCTTAGGCTGGCCACAATAAAAGGCCACTCTATGTGCAGTTTTATTGTATTGGTGGGATCTGGGGGGGTCCAAAAACCAGTCAGCATCAGGTGTCAGCATCTTGCCTCATGCAGTGCAACACATCTTCTCATAGAGTTGATCAGATTGTTGATTATGGCCTGTGGAACGTTGGTCCACTCCTCTTTAATGGCTGTGCGAAGTTGCTGGATATTGGCAGGACCTGGAACATGCTGTCGTATACGCCAATCCAGAGCATCCCAAACATGCTCAATGGGTGACATGTCTGGTGAGTATACTGGCCATGCAAGAACTGGGATGTTTTCAGCTTCCAGGAATTGTGTACATATCCTTGCAAGGATGATGAAGTGAAGGTCGTGGATGAATATGAAGGGCACGACAATGGGCCTCAGGATCTCATCAAGGTATCTCTTTGGATTTAAAATGCCATCAATAAAATGCACCTGTGTTCGTTGTCTATAACATACGCCTGCCCATACCATAACCCCACCGCCACCATGGGCCACTCAATCCATAACATTGACATCAGCAAATCGCTCACCCACACGACGCCATACATGCTGTCTGCCATCTGCCCTGTATAGTGAAAACCGAGATTCATCTGTGAAGAAAACACCTCTCCAAAGTGCCAACTGCCATCGAATGTGAGCATTTGCCCACTAAAGTCGGTTACAACGATGAACTGCAGTCAGGTCAACACCCCAGTGAAGACAACGAGCATGCAGATGAGCTTCCCTGAGACGGTTTCTGACAGTTTGTGCAGAAATTCTTTGGTTATCCAAACCGGTTGTTGCAGCAGCTGTACGGGTGGCTGGTCTCAGACGATCTTGGAGGTGAAGATGCTGGATGTGGAGGTCCTGGGCTGGTGTGGTTACACATGGTCTGCGGTTGTGAGGCCGGTTGGATGTACTGCCAAATTCTCTGAAATGCCTTTGGAGACAGCTTATGGTAGAGAAATGGACATTCAATTCACGAGCAACAGCTCTGGTGTGCATTCCTGCAGTCAGCATGCCAATTGCACGCTCCCTCAAAACTTGCAACATCTGTGGCATTGTGTTGTGTGATAAAACTGCACATTTTAGAGTGGCCAGCCTAAGGCACGCCTTTGCAATAATCATGCAGTCTAATCAGCATCTTGATATGCCACACCTGTGAGGTGAATGGATTATCTTGGCAAAGGAGAAATGCTCACTAACACAGATTTAGACAGATTTGTGAACATTATTTGAGAGAAATAGACCTTTTGTCTACATAGAAAAAGTCTTAGATCTTTGAGTTTTGCTCATGAAAAATGGGGGCAAAAACAAAATTGTTGCGTTTTGTTCAGTGTTTGTAGACAAAAATAACATCCTAGATCTGAATGAATTAAATATTCTTCTGAAACACATTGTTCTTTACATAGTTGAATGTGCTGACAACAAAATCACACAAAAAATAAAAAAATGGAAATCAAAATTTTCATCCCATGGAGGTCTGGATTTGGAGTCACACTCAAAATTAAAGTGGAAAAACACACTACAGGCTGATCCAACTTTGATGTAATGTCCTTAAAACAAGTCAAAATGAGGCTCTGTAGTGTGTGTGGCCTCCACGTGCCTGTATGACCTCCCTAGAATGCCTGTGCATGCTCCTGATGAGGTGGCAGATGTTCTTCTGAAGGATCTCCTCCCAGACCTGGACTAAAGCATCTGCCAACTCCTGGACAGTCTGTGGTGCAACGTGACGTTGGTGGATGGAGCGAGACATGATGTCCCAGATGTGCTCAATTGGATTCAGGTCTGTGGAACGGGCGGGCCAGTCCATAGCATCAATGCCTTCATCTTGCAGGAACTGCTGACACTCCAGCCACATGAGGTCTAGCATTATCTTGCATTAGGAGGAACCCAGGGCCAACCGCACCAGCATATGGTCTCACATGGATTCTGAGGATCTCATCTCGGTACCTAATGGCAGTCAGGCTACCTCTGGCGAGCACATGGAGGGCTGTGCGACCCCCCCAAAGAAATGCCACCCCACACCATTACTGATCCACTGCCAAACCGGTCATGCTGGAGGATGTTGCAGGCAGCATAACGTTCTCCACGGCATCTCCAAACTGTCACGTCTGTAACATGTGCTCAGTGTGAACCTGCGTTTTTATCTGTGAAGAGCACAACCCCCACCTGTGGACGTTGGACCCTCATACCACCCTCATGGAGTCTCTTTCTGACCGTTTGAGCAGACACATGCACATTTGTGTACAAAACACAGTCAAACAAGTGAATAAATGGCGCTGTAATTGTAAAAATTTGAAAAACTTAAAGTAAAAGCAGCACCTAAAAAAGTGTATTAGCCCAAAAAAACACTCCTAAGAACTCAACTCTGATAACACCCCCCCCCCCCCAACACTACACACACGCTAACAAGAACAAGGCACACAGACGCATAAGCCCAACGGAATACCACCGACAGGAGGCACACGGGATAGCACCACCAAACCCGAATCCGCATAGCCTCTTAGAACCACAACACACAGAGATACGTGAAGAAAGCAACTGCACACCACTGCATGCCAACAGGGCCAAAACCACACACCCGAGCACCTGAGAATGGAAAAACTAACAAGACACAGGGGCAGAAACCAACCCAACAGACACAACACACAATATCCGACGCCTCCACACCTCACCCATAAAATTGATACCTTCCGTGGGCCTGCGTGCCGCAAAAATGGAGTGTCTCACGACAGTTTAAATCTCGACAAATTGACAATGTGAAAACAAATATTCACAATCTGTACCAATGCCTTCTGTACTATGAGACGTATAAAGATATGACTGAAGAGACCTGTGAGTCTCATCGTTACCTCTTACTTGAAAAACAAAATAAAAACCTTATTTACAAAAAAAACACTCCTAAGAACATAAAAAACAACAAATAGGTGCGCTATATTTTTAAAGTGCAATACTATTAAAGCAGCACACAATATATAGAAAGTCACAGTGCAATGGCATAAAGTGCTTAATACTGTGAAAAAAAAAAAAACAGTTTCCAATTCACATCAGGAAGATTAAAGTCACCCATGATGATAACTTCCCCCTTCACTGTCATTTTAGCTATTTCCTCCACTAGTAGCTTATCTAACTCTTCTGTTTGTCCTGGGGGCCTATAAATCACACCTACACGAGTTACTGTGTGATAACTAAATTCTAACGTAACCCAAACGGACTCTAATTTTGCCTCACTAACTTTTATTAGGCTAGATTTTATGCTATCCTTCACATACAGGGCCACCCCTCCCCTTTTCTTTTCTATATAAAGAGTGCCCTGGTATTGCTAAGTCCCAGTCATTTTTCTCATTATACCATGTCTCAGTAATAGAGACTAAATCTATATTATCAGTTGCCATTATTACCACAATTCATGGATCTTATTCCCTAAACTGCGAGCATTTGTAGACATGCCTCTAAGCTTATTTTTAACACACTTGCTACATGCACCTTCTGTCCTTTGAGAAAGATGCAAACCATCTTTTTTGTACAGTTTATTTCCATTCCAAACAGAGATACCATGAGAAATAAAGCCACAAATTAAAGTTCCTAATACGCATCCGCCTGTCGTTCTGAGTGTTATGCACAGGCAGAACTTTAGGGAATGACAGTGTGGAAGCAACCTGCCGTATATCATTTTCAAAAACACTAAAAACTTCCTTTACCCCTGAAACCTCATTGCAAGCCAAGTCATTTGTCCCTAGATGGACAAGTATATCAAATTCCCCTTCCTGCTTTGCTCGCTTAACCCCTTAAGGACACAAGACATGTGTGACATGTCATGATTCCCTTTTATTCCAGAAGTTTGGTCCTTAAGGGGTTAAAGGGACACTCCAGGCACCCAGACCACTTCTGCCCATTGGAGTGGTCTGGGTGCCAACTCCCACTACCCTTAACACTGCAACTATAATTATTGCAGTTTTTATAAACTGCAATAATTACCTTGCAGGGTTAACTCCTCCTCTAGTGGCTGTCAAATCTAAAGATTTTTTTTTATTTTTTTTTTGTCCTCCTGAATACCTCAGATTACCTCCAGTTTATCTCCAGAATATCTCCAATCACACACTTAGAATCAGCACTTAGATGTAGTAACCAAGCGCTCGCTCTCTCTCTCTCTCCCCCCCCCCTCTCTCTCTCTAATATTTTATCCATTATTCCATGTGTTGTTTTTAATTTTGTTATGGCCATGGGAGACCCTTCTCCTATATTTACAGGGATGGGTGGGGTGAGTACAATAAATATTATTATATTAACTAGCATAGGATGGCAAACCTTTGGCCACAAATGTATGTGAAGATTTTTAGTTTTTATGCAATTTGGACCTGGGTATCCTCTGCTCCTCTATATATGGTTATGGGACAATAGGGTCTGGGGGGAACCATGGCCTTGACATGTATAAGGTCAGGGAACTTGAGAACCGCTGTTCTGTTCAGAGATAATCTTCTAGGTTATGTGTGAACTTCATGGCTCGCTATGTATCGTTTAGACACCAGTGCTTCTAAGGTAGTGGTTGTTACTAGTTGCTTGTCCCTTATCCAAACACACCATGTGCAGTAGGAAAGGTGCATGGGATTCCACTTTTCCATTGGGGAACATATCACTGATCTACTTTGCTCATATTGTCCTATAGACTGCAGCAGTGGTTTAAATATTTTATTTGTGTTTAATGCCAGTAATAAATAAATGTGTGTTTAGTTGGGTGCTGTAACCAAGGGTCTCTTTGTCTCTGTGCCTGCTGTACTGAAAGGGTTAAGCTATTGCTAGCTAGGGAGATTACTCATGCAGAATAAAGGTTAGGGCTACGAAATAACTATACAATGGTAATTGTGTACACATGAATCAGTTTAGTATTAGGTAAGAGGGGCAGATTTAGTTTATTGTGTTGTTGAGGTTTGGTGGGTAGAAGAACAAGCAAGAGTCATTGAATGGGGTTTTTCCTCTACCCTATTTTTTTATGGTGTCATCTTAGTGGTTAATCACTGTTTTTAAAGCACATTAAATTATTTAAACTGGTATGAAAGGATATGACAACTGACAGTAATTTCATTATTAAACTTTTTTATTTTGACCTGGTTCAAGGTGGAATAGACAGAAATACTCTTTATGTAGTGTAGCCTACATTAATGTTGGCCTCATATTTGAAATTCACTTTGAGTTCCCATGCAATTCCTACCTAGCATTGCAGTGCTTAGCTAACACAACATTTTTTAAGTTTTATTCAGATAAATAATATCCATTATTTTAAGGTTATAGCATTTTTTCAAAATCTTATTTTTAAACTTTTTTGATCTATTGCTAATGTGTACTTTTATATGCATTAAATCCACTGACAGGTGAAGTGAATGATATTGATTATATAGCTACAATGGCACCTGTCAATGGTGGGATTGTAGCAGAGTAGTGGTATTATCCACGGTATCTCCGCTGGTAGGCAGGATGAAGCAGGTAAAATGCAGGTAGCGTAGTTACAATCCTTTTCTCCTAAGAACTAGACGACACATAGCTTGGAGGTTAAAACACTGGCATCTCACCAGGCTGAGTCAAAACTCTTTAATGATCACATCTTCCTTTTAGCACAGACCTCCGCAGGGGGGTCTGCATTCCACACAATACACTTCCCTTAGTCCCAGGCAGGAGGGGGTTGGGTTACAGATAGCCATCTCCCGCCTTAGGAGATACCAAACAGTACACAGGGATACACTTTACATCATATTACATTCAGGGGGGGTTACACTTTAAGTGGCTGGTTTGGCCACAGATAGGAATAGCAATGCAGTAATAGCAAGATATATACAAGGACATACTGTAAGTGGCTAGGTTTGCCACAATGCTCCCCCAGAACCAAGCCGGCATACACAGTCTGATCCCAACGGATCGGCTTGGGGATGTCCGGAGGAGTACTCACAGATCACTTTTCAAGTTCAGTTTGTCTGGATAACCCGTCGGCGTTGCCATTTTGCTTTCCAGGGCGGTAGTGGATGGTAAAGTCAAAAGGCTGCAGCGCCAAACTCCAGCGCAGCAGCCTGGCATTGTCCCCTGACACCCGGTTCAGCCACACCAACGGGTTGTGATCTGTGAGTAGCGAGAATGGTTGTCCGTACAAATAGGGCTGCAGCTTCTTGAGGGCCCACACCACGGCCAGGCATTCCTTTTCGATGGCGGCGTAGCTTACTTCCCGGGGTAAAAGTTTTCTGCTTAAGTAGGCCACTGGATGCTCACCGCCATCTGCTCCGACTTGGCTCAGTACTGCCCCCAATCCAAACATAGAAGCGTCTGTATGGACAAGAAAACGTTTTGTTGGATCAGGAGCAGCAAGTACAGGTGCGTTAACAAGAGCAGTTTTTAGTTGCTGGAATGCCCGTTCACACTCTGGGGCCCATTCTACTAACTTAGGGAGGTTTTTGCGGGTTAAATCGGTGAGGGGTTTGGCCAGGGTGCTGTAATCGGGCACAAACTTCCGATAGTACCCTGCGGTACCTAAGAACGCCAGGACCTGGGTTTTGGTACGCGGTGTTGGCCATTTGGCTACGGCCTCTACCTTGGCGGGTTCTGGCTTTTGCTGGCCGCTTCCTACCCGGTGCCCTAAATACTGAACTTCAGCCATCCCTATATGGCACTTACTGGGTTTAAGGGTTAACCCTGCCTCCCTAATGCGGTCTAGTACGGCTCCTATATGGGTCAGGTGTTCGGTCCAGGAATGGCTGAAGATTGCTATGTCGTCTAAATAGGCGCAAGCGTACTCCTGGAACCCATCCAACAGCCGATCCACCATCCTCTGAAAGGTAGCCGGAGCGTTTCTCATCCCGAATGGCATGACCTTAAACTGGTACAGGCCGAACGGGGTTACAAACGCCGACTTAGGGATGGCGTCCTCGGCTAAAGGAATTTGCCAATAGCCCTTACAAAGGTCTATCGTGGTGAGGTACTGGCCCCTGGCCATTTTGTCTAGGAGCTCGTCTATCCGGGGCATAGGGTAGGCATCAGATACTGTCTTATCATTGAGCCTTCGATAGTCTATGCAGAAGCGGGTAGTTCCATCCCGCTTCGGCACCAGAACTACTGGGGAGGCCCATGGGCTATCAGAAGGTTCTATAACCCCCAATTGTAACATTTCCTTGAGC
The DNA here is from genome assembly GCA_933207985.1 of Pelobates cultripes. NCBI lineage: Eukaryota > Metazoa > Chordata > Amphibia > Anura > Pelobatidae > Pelobates > Pelobates cultripes. The sequence goes on along the minus strand of OW240913.1, from coordinate 211,344,817 downwards.
TCCTTACGCATATTCTCTTTTACAGACTCGGGGATGCGGTAAGGAGGTTGGCGGAGGGGTGTCTGCCCTGGGGTTTCTACACGGTGGGTGGCTAACGGGGTATACCCAGGGAGGTTAGAAAAGTTGGCCCCTTTTTCCCTAATTAAGCTTTGGGCCTGGGCCCGCTCCTGGGGACTCAAGCGCTCCCCTTGCTGTACTGCTTCCAGATCCTCATTTTTGTCTTCTTTCTCTAGGAGGTCTGGGAGGGGCAAATTATCAAAATCCTCTGCAGCGGAAGCACAAATCGCGGTCACCTCCTCTGTGCGCTCGTGGTAAGGCTTCAGCATGTTCACATGGAGCATGCGTCTGCCCCCTGCTCCAGCACATGGGCCAATTACATAGGTGGTATCACAGATTTGCTCTACCACCTTGAATGGGCCCTGCCAGGAGGCCTGCAGCTTGTCATTAGGGACGGGTCGTAGGATTAGCACCTTCTGCCCGACCTGAAAGCTGCGGTCCCTGGCCCCCCTATCATACCATCTGCGCTGTCGTTGCTGGGCCGCTTGGAGGTTGGTACGTACGGTCTGGGTCAAAGCCTCCAAACGTTCCCGGAACTCGAGCACATAGGGTACAATAGGGGTACCATTAGTGGTCACTCCCCCCTCCCAGTGCTCTCTGATTAAATCTAGGGGGCCCCTCACCCTCCTTCCGAACAATAGTTCAAAGGGAGAGAACCCAGTGGATTCTTGGGGAACTTCCCTATAGGCGAACAGCAAGTGGGGTAAAAACCTCTCCCAGTCCTTCTGCGTGTCTATGAACATCCGGATCATCTGCTTAAGTGTTCCGTTAAACCGTTCACAGAGACCGTTGGATTGAGGGTGGTAGGGTGAGTTAAGGATAGACTTTACCCCACAGACCTTCCAGAGCTGGTGGGTGACCTCTGCAGTGAATTGGGTACCCCTATCCGAAATAATCTCCCGTGGGAATCCCATGCGGGAGAAAATTTGCATAAGGGCATCTGCTACGGTCTCTGCATGTACATTCGTTAGAGCCACCGCCTCGGGGTATCTAGTGGCGTAGTCCACTACGGTCAAGATGTACTTCTTGCCAGAGGGACTGGGTTTTTTCAGGGGTCCGATTATGTCCACTGCTACTCTACTAAAGGGCTCTTCTATTATGGGCAGGGAATGGAGTTTGGCTTTGTAGCGGTCTCCCCTCTTCCCTACCCTCTGGCAGGTATCACAGGTGTTACAGTATTGCCTAATATCCTTGGAGATACCTGGCCAGAAGAAGTTCTGCGTCAGCCGATGTTTAGTTCGGCTGATCCCTAAATGACCGGATAAGGGTATGTCATGCGCTATGCGCAGTAACTCCTGTCTATACTTTCGAGGCACAATTAACTGCTTTATGGGTATGGGAATAGACCCGGCTACTACCTTCTCTGCATACCGGTATAATAACCCTTGATCCCAAGCATATCTCTCTCCTTCTAAGCCTGCCTGGTTCTTGTCAATTCGGTCTTTGTAAACCTGCAGGGACGGGTCTAGAGCGACCTCGCTACCAAATTCTAGGGGGGCATCCCAGGGGAGGGCAGTGTGGTTATGGGGTTCATTGCTTACCTGAGCCTCAGAGTCACTGGATGGGACCGTGGTGCGGGCCTGCAG
>OW240913.1:211245110-211338275 GCA_933207985.1 Pelobates cultripes | reverse complement strand
TCAATATAAAAACTTTTCTTGTTCTTATAGGGGCACTTATAGTGTCAGGAACACAAATGTGTATTCCTAAAACCATAGTTCTAAAATCACTGTTTATTAGTGTCCCTTTAATAAATATACCAAAGTGCTTAATATATACACCATACAATATTCAGATACTGTGGTACTGTACATGACAGGTGCTGAAATAATATGAATGATCACGGCAATCTTAAAACACTCAAACACTTGCACAAAATCATTTAGATAGATCCAGCAGATATTAAGAGAGAAAAAAGACAAAACAGAAAAAAAAAATCTAGTAGAACACCGTAGGATGTAAAACAGAAAATGCACTCAGTAGGTTAATACTCACAAAGGAAGAGTGGATGAAGTTCTCATGACTATAGGACTCATGACTACATGGAATCCACAACTTTTGTATCCAGGGACTCACCACCAGTCAAGAACGTTCTGCATGCTACACTGTGTTCCAAGTTTTGGTCCGTGCCACCACGTTCACTTCCAGGACTGGCGTGGTGACGTAATGATACAACGCATTTCGCCAACCTCTCTGGTCTTTCTCAGGCATTTACCAAGTGCTTCCTCCTCTGGTTTATATACAAGTATGAACTTACCAAAAGAGTCACTACAATCCCTAATAGACCTTTGAGAAACAACTTAACACAGTTCCGTGTATTGGCAACAAAATATATAAATTTTGTGATCTATCAATCTGATAACTGTATTCTTTGCCATTAAAACATAAATACCATGATACTGGAAATAGACATTGCCACAGATAAAACTAATAACATAATAACATTGTTAATTGACTCATTATATTGTAAATAGGATACATTATAAAATAAGAATAAAACCAAAATCAAATCAAAAATAAAAATAAGTGGGTAAATCTTCTAAATGTCTCCATAATGGATATAGGTAAATGCAAGGCTATCTTTAAATATCCAAGTCTATCTTGGAAAAAATGGGAGATAAATCTATAAAACCTCATCTATAAAAATATATATATCACTAGAGCAAATCCGCTCTATTAAAACTAGAATATATTATCAGTAAGATTTATATTAAAAATATTAACAAAATAAATCCATATAATACCATATAGCATTGTAAATATAAAATATAGCAAGCCAAATGAGGCAGATCTACTACAAAGTCAAATACTTCTATAGGGGAGGAGAACAGTAGAACTTTAACTATAGAAAATAATATAAATTAAAATCAATATTGAGACATGAGGGGGCCAAAGTGTCCTTGTAAAAAAAAGCACCTGTTTTTTCTTCTACTTTTATAACAAAATCCCCACCTCTTCAATTCCTAAAAACTTTGTGGATTAATGCCCTTAGTTGTTGATAACTTCACACTGTTTGCAAGAGCTGTGAGAAAATTGCATTCTGTACTTAATTTCAAATGTATTTCCACATATCTAAAACTGTGAAATGTGTTATACAATATATGATCCACACCTTGGCAGTGTTTTAACCTGCTCCTTCTTGTTTTGCAGAGGCTAAAAATAATTTATTCATATCAGAGGATATTGGAAGTGGACATCCTCTCCCCGAGTCAGGTAATTGTGGAGAATAGTAATCAAGGTCTCGATTTTTATACTCCAGAGTTTATTTGTGTTAGTTAAAGTGAGTTTCTACTTGAAACATTACACATTACATATAGTTTGCACCTGTGTCCTGGGGGCTAGTTTCACCCCTGGACCATGCGACTAAGGCAGCCCAGAACCCTGTTCTAAGCTACCTAATGTAAATTCTGTGCATATTCCCACAGCCTGCAAGGAGACGCTAAACTCCCACCTGCTTCCATTACAGCCATTTTGCCATTTTCATAATTCAAAATCCCTCAGTAACTATGGATATATTGGGTAGAATTATCTAGCCCTGGAGAGTGGAGAAAGTGGAAAAAATAGGGATAGGTAAGTAAAGAGTCTCTACTAGTAAAGACAAACCCTCATAAAAGCTCTGAAAAGTAAATGAATAAAAATAGGTATAAAAACCTACATGTACCAGGAGATCCCTAAACCAATAAAAGATGGAGTCTAATATTCAAATAGATGGCTATAAGAAGTAAAGTGCAAAGTAAAACCAATACAGTTGGAAGAATTGGCAATAGCAAACATAAAAACGAGTAAAATACAATCTGAAAAACGAACACTAGATGGCAGACAAGTACTGAGTGATCTCACATAGGAGGGGAATGTTATCTAAACAATCCATAATGAGCAGACATAAAATATCAATGAAAGAAATCCAAATATGATCTAAATGGTCTGTGGCTGCAATAAAAATCTGCACAGTCTCATCTGTTATGTAATGTACCACTCAGTAGTCCAAATTAATGATATAACGATAAAAGTCAGTAACTGATGTTCTGGATACCAAAGTTTGTTTGATGTGGAGATTGAACATGATATGGAATGATTTCACTGTCACAGTCAACACATTTTGTAACTATCCATTGAAAAAGATCGCAACATTCATGTGTCAGACTTTAACCCCTTAACGACGAGTGATGGACCTTGTCCGTCACGCGGTAAAAGTAACCCCAGATCGCTGTGATCGCGGCGATCGTGGGGTTAATGGGCTCCGGTCTGCCTCTGTATTAGAGGCAGACCGGGAGCACCCGGTCTCGCTGCCTCAGCACCGGTGCTCGCTCTGACAGGCTGTCAGAGCAAGCACATGTGCTGTATATACTCACTTTCCACCTCCCTGCACTTCCTGGTTCTGTGTGAAGTGCAGGGAGACGGATCATCACTGATCTTGTCCCTGTTAGAAAAATAAAATAAAATTAATTTAAAATCCCACCCCCCTTTACCCATTTTAATAAAAAATTAACCCCTTCCCTGCCAATTGATCACTGACTACAGTGATAAATTGGCAGGGATTACATTTTACTATGATCTGATTTTTTTTTTTTTTTAACCCCTGAGGGTTAATTATTTTTTTTTTTAACCCTCAGTGGTTAAGTTTATTTTATTAATTAATTTAAGTATTTTAAAATTAAATAAATTTAGCTAGCTGGGGTGGGTGGAAGTTAGTGGGGAATTGGGGGATTTGGTGTTCGGCTAACTAGGGGTTAACGTTAAAAAAGTTTTAAAATAAGCTTTAAAAAGTTCAAAATGAAGTTAAAAAAAGTTTTAATAACGCTTAAGTAAAAAATAAAAAAAACACCCCTCTTTAGCCATTCCAAATAAAAATTAACCCCTTCCCTGCCAGTCGATCACTGCCTACAGTGATCAAAATACAGATCACAGTATTATACTGTGATCTAATTTTTTTTTTAACCCCTGATGATTAACTTTTATTTATTTTTTAACCCTCAGGGGTTCAATTTATTTAATTAACTAATTTAAATATTTTATAATTATATATTTTGCTAGCTGGGGTGGGTGGGAGTTATGGGAAAATGGGGAATTTACTGTTAGTGCTGCTTACTGCTAGTTAGGGGTTAACAGTAAAAAAAAAGCTTAGAAAAATGTTAAATCTGTAAAAAAAAAAATTTTAAGAAAGTTTTAAAAAATTAATAAGCAAAACAAAAAAGTTTAAAAACTAGTTTAAAAAAGTAAAAAAAAGTTTAAAAAAGTAAAAAAATACATTTAAAACCGCTCATTACCACTACACCTGGAACAAACTAGAGAAAAAATGATCCCACGATGATCCCAAAAATGATATGCCTTTTGAATTACCCCAGGGTGTATGGGTTTGTGTGGAAGTTTAAATAACCAACCATCTAAACTACTCCAAATTGGAACATGGACACAGCGTAAAACTTCAAAGTTAGAAAAAAACTAAATGCCTGCGTCTCAAATGTGCCCCTTCAACATCCACATATACCTGGCAAAGGTACATACGGGGGTATTGCTGTACTCAGCCGACATAGCTGAGCAACATATGAAGTATTATACAGTCGTAGCACACATAAGGTTTACAAAATATACTGTGCAAACTCCCTTTGTGTGTCAAAAAGGCAGAAAAAACGCTTATTACCACTACACTTGGTACAAGCTAGCGGAAAAATGATCCCACACTAGGGTTCAAAATATGCCTTTTGAAATACCCTGGGATGTTTTCTTTAAGAAATGGTATGGCTTTATGGGGTATTTGGATTATATAGCATGGTAAAATACTCTAAAATGGGACATGGGCACAGCATAAAAATTTAAAGTTTGAAAAAAACTGGAATGGCTGTGTCCCAAAATGTGCCCCTCCGATGTCCACATATACCTGGCAAAGGTACATACGGTGGTATTTCTGCACGCAGCCGACATAGCCGAGCAACATATGAAGTATTATACAGTGGTAGCACACATAAGGTTTGCAAAATATACTGTGCAAACTCACTTTGTGTGTCAAAAAAGCTGAAAAAACGCTTATTACCACTACACCTGGTACAAGCTAGTAGAAAAATGATCCCACGCTAAGGTTCAAAGTATACCTTTTGAAATACCCTGGGATGTCTACTTTAAGAAATGGTAGGACTTTGTGGGTTAGTCTGAATTTAAAACTTGTGAAGATGCTTGGAAATTGCACATAGGCCCAGCGTCAAAATTCAAAGTTTGGTAAAAACTGATATGGCTTGGTCTCCTATATGGCACTGTAGCTTCACGAAATAGTGCCAAAGACATTCATTGGGGGTGTCATTTTACTCAGAAGACTTAGCTGAGCATAATTTGGGGGGTTTGAACTTAGTGGCACATATGAAATATACAAAACGCCCAGCAAAAATGCAATCCGTATGTAAAAAATGCACAAAATTATTTTTTACCACATACTTTGGCATATATTGGTGAAAAAATGGGGGTATGTTAAGGTACAATATGCACCTTATGAGATACCCTGGAGTGTCTACTTTTACAAATGGTAGGCCTTTGTGGGTTTTTTTTGAACAGTCAAACTACTATAATACCCCAAATGGAAGCATAGGCTCATTAAATCCGTCTCTCAAAATTCTACTGTGAATACTGAAAAGGACAGGTCTCCTATATGGCACTGTAACTTCACGAAATAGTGCCAAAGACATACAATGGGGGTGTCATTTTACTCAGCAGATTTAACTGAACACAAAATAAAACTTTGTACATGAATAGCACACACCAACTTTACAAAATACACATGAGAATTTCTTTGTTATAAGTTTGTGTGCCAAAAACCAAAAAAAACAAAATTTTACTCCAATATTTAGCAGAGGTTGGCGGTGAAATGGCTACGTAGAAAGTGTCAAAACAACCTTAGGTAAATAGCCCGTGATGTCTACTTTATAGAAATATATACTTTTGTGTGGCAATTTTGTTTTCTTTTATGGCTATTAAAGTGGCACTGTCATGCCGAATCCCGTTTTTTTTTTAACCCCCCCTCCCGCCTCCACTACATCCAATTGACCCACTAGTCACCCCCAAATGCCCCTAAGCCCCCCACATTACCTATTTTTTAATCTTTATTTTCTGCCCCGATCTATATTCAGGGCGCCGCCATCTTTGTGTGGGTAGGTGAAGTCCCTGTGGGACACGTCATCAGCCCACACTAGACAGACTGTGAGATTCCCGCACATGCCCAGTGAAACACCTGGAAATGCGAACGGGAATTTCATCTATTCACTCATTCATCAGACAGGCGAATGAGTGAATAGAAAGATCAGCCGAACAAACAAACACTATGTATCAGTGTTAGTTTGTTCGTGCAGGTTATTACAAGGAGGGAGCTACCGGCACGCAGCTCCCTCCTTGTAATATGTAACTATAGAAGCGGCAGGGAGCAGTGCTCCCCACCACTTCATAAGCCACCCCAGGTCCCCCTCTCACTCTATGGAGGTCAATATGACCCCCATAATAGCACAAGGGAGATTAAAATCTCCCAAATGCCCCTACTCGCTATACCGCGAGTAGGGGCATGTCTACTAAACAGTGAGCAGCCTGTGGCTGCTCACTGTTGAAAAAAAAGACATAAATTACAATAAGGGGGGGCGGACCTATTGTCCTCTCCCCCTCCCCCACCCTGAGCGGCGGGTGGGCGCCATGAAGATAATGAGGGGGGGGGGACCTACTGTCCTCCCCCCCTGGCCCCCACCCCTGAGCGGTGGGTGGGGGCCCTTATAAAACAATAAGGGGGGGGGACCTACTTCCTCCTCCCCTGGCCCCCACCCCTGCGCGGTGGGTGGGGGCCCTTTTTGCATTTCTGTATTTTTTTTATAATAAATAAGCATATATATACATATATATGTTACATCAAATTAAAGCCCTTTCTGTCCTTTAAAAAAAAGGTATATAATATGTGTCGGTGCAATAAATGAGTAAAATGCAAATTGCAGTTGAACGTAAACAGCAAAAAATGCTGTTGTTATTAAGTGAAAGACAAGCTTCTGAAGCTCTGTCCTTAAGGGTTTAAACACAGTATAACCAATATTGGTAGAATGACGGCAAAATATGTAAAAATGTTGCATAAAAGATTGTATTACTCACATACCACTATAACAGGTAAATCATGGGTCGTCAACCTGGTCCCTAGTGGGCATTTCAGGATTCCAGATGGGTGGTAGGGATTTTCTAATTTTGAGAGATTGGGTGGGCGGGTGTGTGCGAGCCGGCGGTAAACCGCTGGGGCCGCATATGGAGGGGTCCATCTGGTGGCCCATGCTGTCATAGCCACCCGATGGATATGGATTGTAAGGGGGCCTGGTCAGCGCTGGGCACTTTAACAGCGCGACCAGGCCCCCTTTGATAACATCACAGAGCTGGGAGGAAATGACTGCACGTCACTCCTCCCAGCTAACACACAGACCGTGCGGAAGGAAGCAGGAAGGAGTCAGAGTGGGAACTCTGACTCCCATCCACCTGAGCCACCACTGGACCCCAGGGAAAGTCACCCTCCTGCACCTAAAAGGTAGGAAACAGGAGGGTGACTAAAATATTTTGTGTGTGTTTGTGTATGTGTCTTTGTATGTATGTCTTGTGTGTGTGTGTCTGTCTGTATGTATGTGTCTGTATGTGTCTGTGTGTGTATGTATGTGTCTTTGTATGTGTCTGTCTGTATATATGTGTGTAAGTATGTGTGTCTTGTCTTTGTATGTGTTATGTGTTGTGTGTGTATGTGTCTTTGTATGTATGTCTTGTGTGTGTCTGTCTGTGTCTGTATGTGTGTCTTTGTATGTGTCTTGTGTGTGTCTGTATATATGTGTGTGTGCGTGTCTGTCTGTATATATGTGTGTATGTCTCTGTGTCTTGTCTTTGTATGTATGTGTTGTGTGTGTATGTGTCTTTGTATGTGTGTGTGTCTTGTGTCTGTATGTATGTGTCTTTGTATGTATGTCTTATGTGTGTGTCTTTGTATGTGTGTGTCTGTATGCATGTGTGCCTGTCTGTTTGTATGTATGTGTCTTGTGTGTGTGTGTGTGTCTGTATGTGTGCCTGTCTGTTATAGTGGGCTATAGTAAGAAATAGTAAGTGGGATACCTAGCTCAGCCTTCCTACTGGGCAAAAAAAAAGGTGGGGAGGGGAATTGAGGAGGGAGAGGAGGGGAGTGTCACGGTAGTTTACCCCAACTCGCAAGATTTAGTCCAACAATTGACAATATAGAGCAGATACGTCTTACCGGACCTTAGAATGGCCGGACTCGACGTAGAGCAGAGAAAGACAGAGTCAGGAACGAGCCGAGGTCAAGGATACAAAGAGACAGCGAAAACAAGAACTAGCCAAGGTCTGGTACACAGTAATCAGTAAGCTGGCAAACAAGACGAATCAGGGATAAAGAGATAAACGGAGTCAGATACAAAGCCAAGGTCAAGTACGAAAAATCACAACTGAACAAAACAAGCGCTAAAAGGAACTGAAACAGAAACCACGATAGGGCAGGGAGTTAAGGGAGAGGTAAGTATAAATACCCTAGCATTTAATTTGATTGGCCCCTGTCATATCCACACCCTCAAAATGTGAGTGTATGGGGAATGTGGGATGACAGGGGCCAATGGGAGACCGTTTTATATTTTGGCTCCCACTGTCCCTTTAAGAGCGTGCCCGAGACGCGCGGCGCACTCTTAGAACTAGGCAGGACACGTGACCGCATCTCGCGGTCAGTGCCCACCTTCATCTGAGCTCTGAGTGAGCCGCGTGCGGTGGGAATAGAGGACCTCGGCCAGCCCCCGGATAAGGTAAGTACCGCTACAGGGAGCTGACATACAGATGAGAAATCATATTATGCGCAAACAGAGAAGTCGTCTGAATATCACCAAAAGAGGAGACCTTTGTTTGTTCATTATGAAAATCGAACCAGATATCAAATATTTAGTCTCGCAGCATCAACCTCAAGGATCTCATTAATCACTAGTAAAGGTAATTTCAATTTACTTTATTGTTTTCTCATTAAACTTTATAAAGTTAAAAACATTATAAACATGCATTAAGTAGAAATAAAAAGATAAATGTACGTACATTTATTTTTTTTAAAACACCCTCCTTTCGGAAAAATATTCTGCACTTGCACGAAAACTGGTGAGCGGTAAGGAAATGTTTTACCATATATAAGTTTGTGAGCCACACACTATACATTTCTATTTCTTGGCACTATTCCAATTAGTCCGCATAGATTTATTTTATCGCGGCTGACCTCCGTTCAGTATTTTTACTGTTCCTTATTTGTAAAGCTTTCTAGATTTACACACTTTCCTTTTAACATATTGCTTAATAGAACCTATATTTTTAGTGATTTGCACTTTATTAATATATATAGTAGAGGCACTTATACTCTTACCATTTGTCTATTTTGTATTTTTTCATTCACTTATTCATTTCTATGTATTTATTTAGTCATTGAATCACCTTTAAGGCATTTTGATTCCAGTCTTTGATGAATTCACTTTCTATATATTCTAGTTCATCCATTAGGTTCAGTATACTTCTAACAGTAACTATTCGATTATAATATATTTATATGAAGTAGTCTAATATCTGATACCATCAAACTGGTATTATCAAATAATTTGCGATAAACAGAAATAGTTATACTGATTTATAGACACATATTGTCACAAATTATTTATTAGGCTAAATAGTATTGTCTTTCATTTTTGGTCTATTTTTATTGCATTTTACTGCATTTAATTTTATTTATTTATTTTTATTTTTTATTCTATTGTATTTTATGTCATTCTATTTTGGGTCTGCTTTGAAGCGATTATTTGTAGCTATATTGCTAAATTTTATATCAGCTTATTGCATTTTACTACATTTTATTTCATTTATGCTTTAAAGTTTTGATTGAAGAGTGAACTTTATTTAATGGACTTTCTATTTGCCAATTATTTGGTATGTTAGCCACCATTATATTAAGAGCAGTAGGAGCAGTGCTAATTCATCAGCATCTAAGGAAGTGACTCTGAATCGTCACGAAACGCGTAAGGCATTTTGGCATACAGCCGTATACTGAAACAACTGCAGCTACCGAGCAACCGTGGAACGCATTCGAAGAGGGTTCCATCTCTCCTAGCACAGCAAGATCACCTCACCGGCCAGGGTCAGGATCCTCCACAGTATTTTTCCAACATTATCCGCTATTGCATACTCTCAGGACTCATTTGCTGCTTTATTACACTTCATGTTCGTGAGTGGATTTTAATTTTTAATTTTGATTAATAAATTTGAAGCTTTTAATTGAAAAGCACTGCTACCTCTCTTTTTTAGCTTATATCTATGAGCAAGTATTATTACCATTTACCTGCTATAGTAGCATGTGAGTAATACTATTTTTTATGCAACATTTTGACATATTTTGCTTTCATTCTACCAATATTGGTTATACTGTGTTTAAAGTCTGACACATGAATGTTACTATCTTTTTCAATGGATAGTTACAAAATGTGTTGACTGTGACAGTGAAATCATTCCATATCATGTTCAATCTCCACATCAAACAAACTTTGGTATCCAGAACATCAGTTACTGACTTTTATCGTTATATCATTAATTTGGACTACTGAGTGGTACATTACATAACAGATGAGACTGTGCAGATTTTTATTGCAGCCACAGACCATTTAGGTCATATTTGGATTTCTTTCATTGATATTTTATGTCTGCTGATTATTGATTGTTTAGATAACATTCCCCTCCTATGTGAGATCACTCAGTACTTGTCTGCCATTTAGTGTTCGTTTTTCAGATTGTATTTTACTTGTTTTTATGTTTGCTATTGCCAATTCTTCCAACGGTATTGATTTTACTTTGCACTTGACTTCTTATAGCCATCTATTTGAATATTAGACTCCATCTTTTATTGGTTTAGGGATCTCCTGGTACGTGTAGGTTTTTATACCTATTTTTATTAATTCCCTCAGTAACTATACCATCCCATATAGAGTAATCTTTATTACATACTTAGTGGGCATCTAGTCCACATTTTATTGTTCCAGACCTAGAAGACTTGCATACATACCGGGTTATCTACCAACAAACCTACAGAAGTACCGGAGACCAACAAAACCACTAGGCACACAGCTCCTTTCTTCATACTCAGGCGGGACTTTTATTTCCTTTTTTATAAAATAAGTGTCCAAACTCTGAACTTCATTACAACGGTACCAGCAATTTATCTAAAAATACAAAATTGCCAGTTTGAGCAGTATATTTGTTGTGCAGTTTACAAATATACTTGGGAGTCCACACTCCCCAATCATTTTTTTTTTTTAAAGTGAACCAGTTCTTGAATAAAAAAAATTTAAAAAAATTAACTTGCCTAAAATCCCTCCCCTATACATTGAATACACCATATATAATAAAGATACAATGTGTATTCAATGTAAAATACCAGTGTTGCGAAACATGTTGATGCTTTAGAAATGCCAGTATTAAATATTTTCTCACTTTTCTTCTGTTTCTCTTCCATTCGTGGGTGTTACATTTCATGTAATAATCACCTCCTGACCAACCTCTGTCCTGCTCGACTCCTCCTGAAGTCTTTTTTGATTTGCCCTCCTTGGGACACATTCCTAGCAGGGCAAATCTTGTCAGTGGCGTTGGCGTCGGAACAGAGTAACATCACGTCAATCCATTCCTGTACCCACATACACACATATGACAAGGTGTTTTCTTTTTTAAATGTGTATTTTGTAGATCTGATGTGTGATACTCCTGTACAAATCCCCATATTGTGTTCAGCTATCTCATAGTGTAATGATACCTCCAATGTATGGCTGTCACCAGTTTTTACAGTTGGATTTGATGGGCATGTCTCATTTTAGCATTTAAATGCATACCATTTGTGAAAGTAGACACCAAAAGGTATGTCACTGGGTATATTTTGAGCCTTGTTGCACAGCCAAATTTACACCATTAATTTAAAACTTAATGGCACAATAGTTTTTTTTCACATTTTTCCAACATGCACATTGCAATTTAGCAGTTTATTTTGTAAACATGTGTGCTTCTAAAATAAAAATCAATCACCTGTGCTCAGCTGTGACTCCTTATTACAGAATTATCCCTTTGCATATCCTTGTTAAGTTTTTGTGAATATATGGGGCTGAGTTTATAACCTGCCCAGTACGGTTTAAAAAATAAATGGAGACTCTCACATTTGCCACTATTTTTTAGCTTTGTTAAAGTATCGTTTTTAACCAAAGTTTGTGAAATTCATTTTTATATACACATTCCTTGCTGGCCTTAATCCCAATCTGAACCCTAATCCAAATCCTAATTATAAACCTAATGCTTAATCTAATCCTAATCCCAAAGTCTTCCCTCTGCTAATATCAGTACTGATATTAGCAAAGGAAATTCTAGGCTAAAACAGCAGAAAGTGATTTGTTGCTGCCATCTATTTGTGGTTTTCATCATCACCTATCATACTGAAATTGCAATCACACTGTGATTGGTGCAGAGCAACTGGCAATCACCAGCACTGATTCAATGCCATTGGGGCATAGAGGAAGAGCCTCACAGTGTCTGCTCAGACCATGGGTGCCTTAAGCAAGCTGCTCACAGGGAAGCACAGTGACTGAGTTCCATCACTCAGCCACTTTGTAGTCAATAGATTTATTTGGCTGTAAGTAGCACTTTTTTTTTTTTTTTTTTATGTTGCACGCAGCTAACAGAGTGGAGCCCCAGGTAGCGAATGGTTCAATATTACAACAAAGAGGCAGTGTTTTATTTAGAAATTTGGGGACACTAGAAATTGCCGCATCCAGCATCCTTTTTCTAGTTTAGGCAAGTGCCATCTTTATCTGTATGCAGATATTGGCCCAATACTGTTGTTTAGATAGTTCCTGGGGCAGGCTTCTTGTGTTTTAAGAAGGAGGTCATTCCAGAGGTCTTAGCAAACACTGCCTTTATGTTGTAATATTGAACCTTACATTAGCCTGCCAAATAGTTTTTGATTTGTTCTACATTTCATAATTAGTTAGAGAAAGAAAAACAAAAACAAAAAAAAACACACCTCTGAACTGAGTAAACAATGTGAATCCATGGTTTCCACGCACTTACAGTTTGCTTGACTTTGGAATATGCAGAAATTTTATATTGTGAGAAGATGGCATTTAGAATGTCTAATTTTGCAGTAACTTTTCTTTTATCGGACTATCCCACTTTTGTATTTCTCATGTTTGCAACAATGCTGTATAAGGACATATGGATAAAACTATAATTTATAGTTATCAAACCAGAACACAGATGATAATAACTGGATCAATAGCTTGGGAAGATCAAGCACTGGAAGTAACATGTGTTACCCATAAGAGCTATGTTATGATAAATTAACACCAAATTCATAAGTAGACACACTGAGAACCACAATTAAGTCATTTTGGGGCATAGATGCAGCCTTGTAAACAATAAAAGTGCCGTACCTGAGAAATGGCACCAATTACATTTTGCATAGGAATGGCACCAATTAAATTTTACCAACCTCATGCTGAAGAGTTCCATTAACAACAAAACAGCTGTCCATGAGTGGTTCACTGGTTTTGCATCTTTTCCTAAATTGTGTTCCAAGCAGTTGTATACCGTAAACACAGATTAAAAGGAATCCATGTTTAAAATGGAATGGGGCAAAAATGTGATTCTTTAAACTAATTTGCATATGCCCACCCAGAATCCTTTGCGGTTGTAACATCACTGCAGATTTGGGATTTCTATGGGAAAAGCAAGTCTTATGGCTTGACTGGTGTGCAGATTTTTGTTTAACATTGTATTAACTATCCATTGTATTAACTACACACAGTGGGACCTCGGTTTACATAATTTTCGGTTTACAAATGAAAATCCATTAAAAATAATGCCTCGGTTTACAATTTTTTTTCGCAATACAAAGCAAGTTTCCCCAGGATGCATTGCACCTGGGAGGTTTATAGCACCACCCCCTGCATGCTGGATCCTGTGGGTAGCACGTGGCGTTAAGTGTGGAGGTGTTGGAGTGGCTTTTGCATCGAGTTCTGTAGCCAATCTGGAAATTGTTTGCAGTTGTTTTGGGACTTTTTGGTGCATTTCTCGAGCTGTGGAAAGGTATGAATTGGTTTTCAATGCATTCCTATGGGAAACCTTGTTTCGGTTTACAAATTTTTCGCAATAAGAAACGTCCTGGAGAATGCATTAAATTCGTCCCACTGTATGTGTATATATATATATATATATATATATATATATATATATAAATATATAAAAGGGGACAAAGTACTTCCAGTGTTTAATCTGCTCTGTCATCTCACAACCCCCCAAAGAAAAAGGAAAAAAGTCTCAAGTGATGACTGATAGAAGAAAGCTCGGTCTATGTAGGATCCTGTGGTGTTGTACTCTTGCACATGCGCAAGTCTACAGTGCTGCTGGTGTTGGATCTTGGCAGATGAAGCACCAGGAGCTGAAGAGGAACTTGTGGAAGATCGTGGCAGTGACTCCGAGGGACAGGTTCAGGTAAGAACTAACTTACCCTGCACCACCGCACTGGAAGAGGGGCAGTAACCATCTGGGTTCTTTGCAAAATATGCAAAGATCCCAGAAGGTTACAGAACCACTTTAAGTAACACTGGAAACTAAAGAATAAAATTGATTATTTAAGATAACGTTCCTTTATAGTTTCATCTACAAATGTTTGCATATAGAAGCAAGTAAAAAAAAAAGATTGTACATAATGCTATTGAGTAAAAAACACTTTTTTTTCTTTTTTAGGAGCAGTCTTACCACTTGCCCTTGGTTTAACAATCACTGCCCTCCTGTTGTTAATGGTAATTTGTCGCCTTCAGCTGGTGAGACAGAAACTTAAAAAAGCTCGGCCCTTGACTTTGGAGGAGTCGGACTATCTTATCAATGGCATGTATCTGTAGCCATGTTAAAACAATGATCCTTATTTTTTCAATTTACAACCTGTGAGTTGGTATGACAATATTCTTTATAAAATTGAACTTATGGAAATTGAAATAAATTTAAAAAATAATCAAACTCTATATAAACACATTAATTTGTTTGTTCATTTTAACACTTTTTTTTTTTATTTTTAATAAAAAAAATGCAAATACCAGACATTTTATATCCCAGCTGTAAATAGAGGTTTATTAAGCAAGAATATATGCAGTATTCATTTACATGAGAGCCTTGGACTGTGAAACTGCCTTAGTTTAATTAAAATAGTTGTCTTGCATGGGAAAATAATTTTAGTTACTATCATTCACATTATTTGAAATAATGTAATCTTATTTTTTAGAGGAGTTTTTTTTTCTTAAGGTGCTTTAAAGGAGCAAGTTCTAATATTTGTATTTTGAATAAACCTCTTTATTTGGACAAGTTGTAATCTATGTTATTTAAGTAACTCTCTCTATACTAATGGTAAGCAAGTAAAATCAGTCAGAAAGAAGTTAGTGTGCCTGGAATGAGCAGAAAAAGCTCTTGGGATGCAGATATAGTCTTATTTCCATGCAGTGTAACACTTCAATAAACACTGATGGAGAAACCTTGAGGCAAATCCTATGACAGTTGTGTGTATGAGAATCTGTAAAGACTGATTTAGTTCATTTTATTGTGTCTTTAACTTGACCCACTTTGATTTAACAATGGTACTGTATCGATTCATTAGGCTGGCTCTAACACCCTATGTGTATGTCATCTCCCACTATGTAAACTCACTCGAGACTTGTTTCAGTTTTTATTATCTCTGAGCCTGAGGTCCATTGAGAGCAGTACTTTTGATAGATTTCATCCCCCCTCCAATGTTCAGAAATAGTTCTTCAGGGATAACACTGGAATATAATTATCATTTGAAATTTTGAACCAGGACATTTTTTTGTTTCAAATGATCTTTTAGAGAAGTATAAATGTACAGAATATGGACGGCATGTGCATTATAAGTATATTTTTTCTTCTATAACTCTAACTGGTCAGATACATTAGAATAAGAAGTCCTCGTCTCATAGAACCTGTGACCCCAGTAGATGTTATAGAGTAATACTATGAGGCAAAAGCAACTTATTAGATTTATAAAATCTATTTATGCATTATTAAAAAAACCTCCAGCGTCAGATTTTTCCCATAGGAAAGGTCTACGTGTGCATTAGGTCTCCCCCGCTGGCTGACGGAGGGGGGGACATCGGCACTGGATTAAGGTAAGTGGCTGAATGGGTTTTAACCGCACAGCCCCGCGGGAGGGGGGCACTCCATCAGCCTATAGATCCAGGCACTATAGGATCCCTTTAATCTCTCGAGGGTATATGTAAAGAAAATGTTCATGGTAGAGATGGAGAAAATCCTAGATAATAATAGAGAAGGATTGGGCCATACAAGTAAGCGAATAAAGAACAGGAAAAAAGCACTGAAAATTTTAAGGCAATGCATTGTTTTATGGGAAGCCATGTTATTGATTTTAGTAGTACATGGACAAATGCCTTTCTAGAGGAAAGGAGCAAAACAATTGCAGTACCTCAAGCAGAAAACCATTAAAGGAATGCTCCAAGCACCATATAGTCACAGGTACACAAGTCATCTCTATTTATAATTATGAAACGTAAGTACCGTCATCAAGATAAAACACTAACCCTTCAGTGAATACTATCCTAGCAACCTCCTTTTCTACCCTACCCTTACCTTTTGTGTCGCTATACCCCACTCCCTCTAGCATGTAAGCTCATTGAGCAGTGTCAATAAACATCCCTCTGTTTTGGTTTGTCCATCTAGTCTGGTTACAAATACACGTATGTTTCTCCGCCCATTGTATAGCACTGCAGAATTTGTTGGCGCTGTATAAATAATTATTTGCAGGATAAGGCATGCACTCTTCTGAACAATTTTGCTGTAGATTGCAAGCTGTCTTGTTAATCCACATTTGATTGAATTGGAAATGTATTGTAGAATTCATGGCTGTGTTCAACTTCACTTCCATGCACGGTTTGCACAAAATATACATATTAGCATACAGTTTAAATCCATAGCTAGCAATACATTTAGCATATTGATTGCTGTTCAGACAACTAAAATTGTGTAAATTTACACAAATTTTAATTTTTAATTTATTCTTCATGGTAATGTTGCTGAATTAAAAATGCTTTAGATAGTGTGAACTATTGCAACGTAAGAGATCCTATCTGTAATATTATAAAAGCAAAAATAAAATTTCTCTCACACAGTAAGTGTGACAAAGACGGGTAAATAAGGTCAAATATGCTGATTTTAGGTATTTGTAAGGAGCATGGTGTCATTACTAGAAGTACAGCTTACTAAAACAGAAAAATAATGTAAACCGTATGTCTGCATTTGAACCTTTTGTACACATACAGTAAGTACAGTCAAATCAGTTCTAAAACATATATTTAAAAGTCTTATCTCAATCAGCATTAATTTCTGTAATGCTAACAGGTATATGAACAACTTCATTCTCCCCTCCCGGGCTGTGGGAATGGTGTAATCCTTTAAGCTTCCTTTACTATTTGCAAGGTGGAGGGTCTGTCAGGTATATCCCAGTTGCAGACATTGCAATTAGTAATAGATTCCTGGCAGAAAAATGTATTCCTCAATAGGCTGTTAATCTTAACTGGACTATAGATGAAAATGAGGTTTTATGGACTAAATTTAATTTTGCAACACAAATGAAAGTAAAAATGTGTATAACTGTTTATGGTAGTAAAGCTAAGCACTCTGTGGGAACGGCACTGACCAAAGTATCCAATGATCTACTTGCTGCAAAATCTCGAGGTCGCTACTCTATCCTAATTCTCTTTGACCTGTCTGTGGCTTTTGACACTTTATCATCAACAGCTTCTTCTCATCCTCTGTAATATCGGTCTACAAGATATTGCTCTCTCCTGGTGCTCCTCCTACCTCTCTCAGTGCTCTTTCAGTGTTTCTTTCTCTGGCTCTGCTTCTTCTCACCAACTCCTCTCTTTTGGTGTCCCCCAAGGTTCAGTCCTTGGTTCCCTACTGTTCTTCATCTATACTGCCTCCCTTGGTAAACTTATTAGCTCCTTTAGATTCCAATATAATTTCTATGCAGATGACACGCAAATCTACCTGTCCTCTCCTGATCTCTCACCGTCCCTCTTGACTAATGTCTCTGACTGCCTCTCTTCTATTTCTAACTGGATGGCTGTCCACTTCCTTAAACTAAACTTGACCAAAACTGAAATTCTGGTCTTTCCTCCCTCAAATGTTGCTACTCCTGTGTCTGTCTCCCTCCAAGTCAACGGTGCTACCATCAGCTCCACTATGCAGGCTCGCTGCATAGGTGTACTCCGACCTCTCCTTCAAGCCTCATGTTCAGTCTATCGCCAAATCCTGTCGTTTCCATCTCAAAAACATTGCGCGCATCCGACCCTACTTAACGCCAGATGCGACTTAGGTGCTGGTCCATTCCACTGTCCTTTCTCACCTTGATTACTGTAATCCGCTTCTCAGTGATCTTACTTGCTCCCAACTTGCGCCGTTACAGTCCATAATGAATGCAGTGGCGAGGCTTATCTTCCTGTCCACCCGCACCTTCCATGCCTCACCCTTCTGTCAGTCCCTACATTTGCTTCCTGTAAAATATAGGGCTCAATTTAAAATTCTGGTTTTTGCTTTCAAATCTCTACATAATGCGGCTCCCACCTATCTATCCTCCCTAGTACACAAGTATATCCCGTCTAGGCCCCCGATATGCTGAAGACTTACATCTATCTTCTGTCTGTACTCCCACCTCTGATGCTCGCCTTCAAGACTTTGAGGGCTGCACCGTTCCTGTGGAACTCTCTTCCCTCCTCCGTTAGATGCTCACCCAGTCTCCACTCCTTCAAAAAATCATTAAAAACCCACTTCTTCATAAAAGCGTATCAATTAAACACTGTTATAGCTCCCAACTGATTCCTCTCTTGCAACTATCACTAGTCTAATACTATCCTTACCTTTTGTGTCACTTTACCCCACTCCCTCTAGCATGTAAGCTCATTGAGCAGGGCCCTCAACCCTTCTGTTCCTGTGTGTCCAACTTGTCTGGTTACAACTACATGCCTGTTCGTCCACCCACTGTAAAGCGCTGTGGAATTTGATGGCGCTATATAAATAATAACAATAATAATAAAAATAATAATAATGGGGATAATAGGCAATCACCAACTTTGTGTAACCATAAATCCAGGTATTTGCAATATATTTGATTTATAAAGCCTAGCAGATTTTATAGCGCTGTACAATGGTTGGACTAACACACACATAATTGTAACCAGACAAGTTGGGCGCACAGAAACAAAGGGGTTAATGGCCCTGCTCACTGAGCTTACATGCTAGGGGATATGGCTGAATCATACCTCCCAACAATTGGGATGAGGGAATTGGGATGTGGTGGGTGGGGTCATAAGGAGGCATCACCAGTGACACCATCTGCATTACTAATGACACCCACAAATTAGCAAGCCTCACTGAAAAAGCCCTCCCAATGACAGGCTGTCTGGCCAGCCCACAGCTTTCAGAACCATGCACTTTTGAAGCACTCCCTACATGGTCCTGCACAGTGTGAGCACATCTAATGATGTGCTTCCTATGACAAAACCCCAAAAGCAGGACAGTTGGGGGACCTACAGAATAGATCCAATTACCTAACAAAGACTAGAAACCCTTAATATGCAATAAAGCAACACTTCAAACAACATAACGAATACATACAATAGAAACCAAAAAATCAACACTTGTCTGCACAGTGTATAAAAGAGTAGTTACAAAAAGTACACTTATGAAGGAGCTATATCCAGAGGTTTTTCCAGAAGGGCAAAATAATCTGTATAATGTGCACAATATTTAGAATACATATTGTAGTTGCATCCTACACACATTTTTATGATCCTGCATAAAAACTGGCTCAAGTATACAAGCATGGGTAGGATTTAGAAAGTAAGTTTATCAGCTTCTCTGCGCTCTCCCGATTGCCATATGGCGAAGAATGTTATACAAACCCAAAAACCAAATAGAATGTAATTAAGATTTTCAATTATAATTTATGCCAGACATGCAATATCAATAATTTTATGTAAAACCATGTAAGTATATAAAACCAAATATACATATATTTACCTATAGGGTTAAAAATATACCCCGAAACATGATTGAATATAATTCAAATTCTTTTAAAAATAAAGAATTTCAAAATCTATATTCATGGCAGCAGGAGATAATGTATCTAATTTAAAAATCCACCTCATCTGCTTTATTAAAATTGGATAAGACAGAGCAAGAGATACTCAAAATCAAATACAAATATAAAAGAGACTGTGAGGATTACAAAAGAGGGAACATTAGAAAGATCCATAGGAAATATATTCCTAAAAAAAACATACCCCCCCTCAAAAAAAAGGATCAAAAACAAATTTTAAGTAAAGGTTTTAAATTTGCCACTAATGTTGGTTTAAATAAATTTGAGACATTTTCGGATATAAATATATATATTAGGAAATTATGTTTGAATAAATATTTTTAACCCCTTAAGGACACGACGTGTGACATGTCAAGATTCCCTTTTATTCCAGAAGTTTGGTCCTTAAGGGGTTAATACATTTTAACAAAACCTTACCCTAAAAGAAAAGAAAGCGTTGGAAGAACTAAAAAATGATAAAGACATTGTTACAAAACCAGCGGATAAGGGGGGGAGGGGGAAATTTGTTATGGATAAGACTTCATATGTTTTTAGGCAATTAGCCGATAAGAATACTTATTGTCAGTTAACGAAGTACCCTGAACCAGATATAAAAAAGAAACTTAGTAAATACTTAGATGAGGGATACCAAAAAAGGGATCTTAAACAAAAATGAGTACACATTTTAACATTTTCTAAAATCCCAGTAATTTATATATTACCCAAATTACATTACCCTGTACATCCTCCAGGTAAACCTATTGTGGCCGGGGTAGATTCTTTATTATCTCCCCTGTCACAATATATAGATTCACACCTTCAACCCCTAGTGACATCGAGTCGAGTCTTAAAGATACCATGCAACTTATCCAGCTCCTTAAAGGACCACTATAGGCATCCAGACCACTTCAGCTTAATGAAGTGGTCTGGGTGCCAGGTCCATCTAGGTCCATCTACCTGCTGTAAACATAGCAGTTTCAGAGAAACTGCTATGTTTACATATGGGTTAATCCAGCCTCTAGTGGCTGTCTCATTGACAGCCGCTAGAGGCGCTTCTCACTGTGATTTTCACAGTGAGAAGACGCCAGCGTCCATAGGAAAGCTTTGAGAATGCTTTCCTATAGACCGACTGAATGTGCGCGCGTCTCTTGCCTCGCATGCAGCCGATGACGTCAGGAGGAGGAGGAGAGGAAGCCTGGCGCTGGAGAAAGGTAAGATTTTAACCCCTTCCTCCCCCTTCAGCCCAGCGGGAGGGAGGCCCTGAGGGTGGGGGTGACCTATTAATACTATAGTGCCAGGAAAACGAGTTTGTTTTCCTGGCACTATAGTGGTCCTTTATTGATTTTAAATGAAATAAAGACTATCTACTTATTACTAATGACGTTAGTAGTTTATATACGATCATCCCACATGACAAAGGCTGTGGAATTCTTTTTAAACCAATCTAAAATATTCCGCCAAGACCAAATTATTTATAAATCATTAAAACTAAAAAAAACTATCTACAAAAGACGGGCACAGCAATGGGGACCAAGTTTAATAACGTAATTTATCTCCTTTCTTGTAATTGTGGTCTGCAGTATGTCGGCAGAACCACTAGACTTCTTAAAATAAGAATAGGAGAACATATTAGAAATAACAGAAAAAAGAAGTACAGATCCATTCAGTATCTGCTCATTTTGCCCAATACCATAACGGTGATCCAAAATGTCTCCAATTTATTGGCATTCAAAAAGTGAATAAAACATGGAGAGGGGGTGATTTTATTAAGAATAAAACAGAGATGAGGTGGGTGTTTTAATTAGATTCCTTATCTCCTGCTGGCATGAATATAGATTTTTAAATTTTTAATTATATTTAAAATAAATTTAATTATATTCAATTATGTTTTCGAACCGTATAGGTAAATATATGTATATTTTGTTTTATATACTTACATGGTTTTAAATATAGTTATTGACATTGCATGTCTGGCATAAATTATATTTGAAAGTCTTAATTACATTCTATTTTTTGTTTTGGGGTATGTATATTAACTATAGAGGTAAATAAATGTACCCTTTTTTAAAGCGTATATATGTGTTTAATATGTTTATTGATACTGCTTTATTATTCTTTTTACTTGATGTCCTTTTGCCCACACTATAATATCTGTATGCCTTATCCAAGATGGCCGCCGGAATACTTCAGGCAGCATTTCACATATATGAGACTACTTCATAAGGTTTGTGAAAGAGAAGACCTCTTATCAGCCAGAATTAAGTATTTGGGTGATTGTGTGCACCCTAGAATGCTCTTTTGGGTGCAGCAAGATAGCGCAGGAGGAAAGATTGACGACTAGACATAACCGGAAGTGACGCGTTGAAAGTGGGCGTACCAAATTTTTAAATAAAAAAGGGGACAGAAGGATAGTACTATTATGCACCTAATGAAGGCGTCCAGCCGAAACGCGTTGTGCTTATTTTAGGAAGAATTTCTGCATGCAGCTTTTTGTGCTTCTTATATGTAAGAATTTTTATAGATTTTTAAATAAATGTAAAGATCTTACCTTTAATTCTTGCTGATCATTCATCACCATATGACCATTGGGAGAGAGCACAGTAGCTAAGAAACTTAATTTCTACATCCTACCCATGCTTGTATACTTGAGCCAGTTTTGAATACAGGCTCACTAACCCCTTAAGGACGGCGGGGGTGCTATGCCATCCTTGGGAACCTGGCTCTAAACACCAGCAGACGGCATGGCACGCTTACGTCGTCCTTCCCACTTACTTGCCCGCTGGCGATAGGACCTCACGATCACATGGACGGAATAGCCGTCCATAGCAGTGCCAGCAAGGGGAGTGCCTGGAATGACAGGTAGTCCCCCTGCTGCCTGAAATAAAGTTTTTTAAACAGTGTAAAATAAAATATATACTTATATCACACATATATATACATATATATATACACACACACAAAGTGTATTTTATTATATATATTAATATCAAAATACACATAGAATGATATTAAGTATAATATATATACTTTAAAAATGAAATAAAAAGTTAAAAAATATATATGTGTATATATACACACACACACACACGTGTAATTTCATTCTAACTGTATTTTGAGATATATATATATATATATATATATATATATATATATATATATGTATAGGGTGGGTGCCAACTCCCACTACCCTTAACCCTGCAGCTGTAATTATTGCAGTTTTCATAAACTGCAATAATTACATTGCAGGGTTAACTCCTCCTCTAGTGGCTGTCTACTAGACCATGTTTTCCTGGCACTGAAGTGTCCCTTAAAGGGGTTAAAATGTGAGTAGGATGTAACTACAGATTGTTTTGCCCTATGTGAACTTTTCTCTTATAGAAAAACCTCTGGATACAAATCTTTAACCCCTTAAGGACAGAGCCAAATGTACACGTTGTGAACAAAACAAAATGTAAACAAAACCTGGTATTTGCGCTACATGACTGTCCAACCGTAATTCACCTCTTTCATAGTAAATGCACCCACCCTTATTATATATCATTTTATTCAGGGGAAACAGGGCTTCCATTTAATATCAAATATTTAGCTATGAAACATAATTTAATATGAAAAAAAATGGGAGAAAATAATTATTTTTTTATTTTTTAGTTCTACATGACATTTTAAAGGTCAGTGTCATAATACTGTTTGCTTTTACTGCAATAAAATACACATATTTGTATTCAGTAAAGTCTCACGTGTAAGACAGTACCCCTATGTACAGGTTTTATGGCGTTTTGGGAAGTTACAGGGTCAAATATAGCACGTTACATTTGAAATTGAAATTGCCAGATTGGTTACGTTGCCTTTGAGACTGTATAGTAGCCCGGGAATGAAATTTACACCCATAATGGCATACCATTTGCAATAGTAGACAACCCAAGGTATTGCAAATGGGGTATGTCCAGTCTTTTTAGTAGCCATTTGGTCACAAACACTGGCCAAAGTTAGCGTTAGTATTTGTTTGTGTGTGAAAAATGCAAAAAACGCCAATTTTGGACAGTGTTTGTGACTAAGTGGCTACTAAAAAAGACTGGACATACCCTGTTTGCAATACCTTGGGTTGTCTACTATTGCAAATGGTATGCCATCATAGGGCTAATTTTCATTCTTGGGCTACCATAGGGTCTCAAAGGCAACGTAACCAATCTGGCGAATTTTAATGTGAAAAAAATGAAACGCAAGCCTTATATTTGACGCTGTAAATTTTGAAAACACCATAAAACCTGTACATGAGGGGTACTGTTGTACTCGGGAGACTTCGCTGAACACAAATATTTGTGTTTCAAAACAGTAAAAAGTATCACAGCAATAATATTGTCCGTGTCATGCTGTTTGTGCGTGAAAAATGCAAAAAACGTCACTTTTACTGGCGATATCATCGTTGTAATACATTTTACTGTTTTGAAACACTAATATTTGTGTTTAGCAAAGTCTCCCGAGTAGAACAGTACCCCCCATGTACAGGTTTTATGGTGTCTCGGAAAGTTATAGGGTTAAATATAGTGCTAGCAAATTAAATTCCTTTTACTTTTGGCATGGGTTGTCAGGCAGGTCCTGCTAATTGTAATTAATTAAGATACCTAATTATGTAAAAATATTACATAAATATATATGTAGAATTAATATATGTATATAATACGTATGTGTATATATATGTATATATCTATATAATTTATTAAAAATATTTTTATTTATATATAGGTATATATATATATAGTGATATATACGTATATATATTTATGTATATAGATATATATATTTCGTTCTACGTGTATTTTGATATATATATATATATATATATATATATATATATTAATTTCACAATACAGTTAGAACGAAATAACACACATCTATATATTTAATTATTTAGTAAATTTTTTTTACGTATTTACATTTTTTTATATTATATATATATAACAATAATTATATATATATTTAATCAGTATCAGTCTACGTGTAATTTGATATTAATATATATATATATATATATATAATTATATATATATATAAATAGTAAAATACACCTAGATCACCTATGATCTAAGTATATATTATTATTTTTTTTTACACTTTTAACTTATTTTAATTTTATTTTCAGCCAGCAGGGGGACCACCTGTCATTACAGGCAGCCCCCCTGCTGGCAATACAGAAGCCAGCTATCCCCGGCCATGTGATTGTGGGGTCCTCGCAAGGACCCCACTCTCACACGGCCGGGGGGCTCCCTGGGAGTCCCCCCCACCGCGATCGCCGGCGTGGGACCGCCGGCGACCGGGTAAGTACCGAAAGACCGGAGGGCGTACTATTATGCCCGGCGGCGTTTAGAGTCACCTAAAATAGGGTATAATAGTACGCCCTCCGGTCTGAAGGGGTTAATATTTGCTTTTTGTAACTACTCTTTTATACACTGTGCACACAAGTATTGTCACATTTTATATTTTGTAAGTGCGCTAGCCACTTATTTTTTCGTTTCTATTTTATGTATTGTTTGAAATTATGTGGTTGGTTTCACGGTGGTTTTAGCAGCATTATCTAAATAACCATTTGAGCGACATACTATACAACTATTTTTCTCTTTTATAAAAAACTAATACTGCTTATTGTAATGGTTGTGCACAAAGAAGCTGTGTAGTTGGTACCTAAAGTCAATGCCCTCTGTTTGCAGTGTTATACAAGTAATGCTTATATGCAAGCATGACACATGATAATGTTCAAAGGATTACTCTAACTCCCCACCCCCATTTGTCATAAAACCTGTAAAAAACAAAAATTTTTTCGCTCACCTGGAATCCAGCGCTGGTCAAAGCTCCCGGCACTGACTTATAAGCCTTTTTCAGAGGTCAACTAAGGGCCTTGCACCGTCCATTTGATTGTAACATTTCACCAGCATGTGCGCAGTCGCTGGTAAGGGAGATGGGATTTGTTTTTATTTTTTTTAAACTATCAGCTTTATAAGACAGGAGGGGAAGCTTGCCCGTTGCTAGAGTGTGGTGGGCGCTGACTGTGTGCACAAGCCTATCTTCTCAGCTGAGTTCTGAGCTGCACAGCTAGCTCTTAACACAGGGCTCCACAAATCCCAGGCACCTGGCGCCTGTGAGGCCTTTAGCTAAGGCGGGGGGAACATTGAAGCTGGCTGTCCTAGGGAGCATTTGTGTTCTGGCCTTTGGGCTGTGTGTATTACTTTTTGAATGACATATGTATAGCACTTTTTCAGGATTTCTTCTGATGCTGTTATTTCTAAAGGAAGATGTGGATATTGAAGACATTGGACAACACTGGAGTGATACATGAAAGTGTAGAGTGATTCATACAGGAAAAGGCAGAAATTTTACATAACTTTTTCTTCAGTATTTATTAATGAGGATCCTATGGCAAGAGATATGCAAATGATTTCTGCAAAAAACTTGCAGATAACTTGTGATTGGATGACTCGAAACCAGGTGCTACAGCAGTTAAAAGAATATTAATGTAAATAAAGCTCCGGGGCATGACGGTATTCACCCACGAGTACTTAAGGAGCTACGTGAGGAAATAAGTGAACCTCTGTATTTACTCTTTCAAGAGATTCTTTTGTTTCAGGTATTGTACCGGAGGATTGTAGGAAGGCAGATGTCGTTCCTATATTTAAAAAGGGTTCAAAATCCTTGCCTGGAAATTATAGACCTGTGAGCTTAACTTCTTTGACTGGGAAAATATTTGAAGGGCCATTAAGGGGTAATATTCAGTTAATCATTGGGAAGAACTTTGTTATTAGCAATAATCAGCATGGTTTTATGAAACATGTCAAACCAACAGTTACATTCTACAAAGAAGCAGTAGCATAGATTAGGGTGTTGCAGTGGATGTGATCTACTTGGATTTTGCCAAGGCATTTGATATGGTTCCTCACAATAGGCTAGTCTTCAAACCAAAAGAAATTGGTCTAGATGAGTATTCTTGTTCTTGGGTAGAACATTGACTTAAGGGTAGAGTACGAGTTGTCATTAATGGTAACCACACACGAGAAATATTTGGGAATTGTTAGACAACAAATTAAGCAGCAATATGCAATGTCAATCTGCAGTTGCTAAGGCTAGTAAGGTTTTGTCATGTATAAATAGGGGCATAAATTCTCTGGATGAAAATCTAATTTTGCCTCTTTATAAATCACTGGTAAGACCACATCTTGAATATGTGGTGCAATTTTGGGCACCTGTCCTAAAGAAAGATATCATGGCACTAGAAAAAGTGCAGAGATGAGCTACAAAATTGATAAACGGAATGGACATTTTAGTTACGAAGAAAGGTTAAAAGATTTAAAACTCTTTAGTGTGGAAAAATGGAGCCTGAGAGGGAATATGATGATATACAAATATATTCGGGACCAGTACAAACCATTATCTGGAAATCTATTCATAAACAGGGAATACAAGGTCACACATTTAGGCTGGAAGAAATGAGATTTAATCTAAGGCAAAGAAAAGTTTTTTTTTTTTTTTACAGTAAAAGCAATAAGGATATTGAATTATCTTCCTTGAAGATGTGGTTTTATCAGAGTCCATACAGATGTTTAAACTGCAATTGGATAAATACTTGCAAAAACAAAACATACAGTGATATCATTTCTAATTAGTGGGGTAATAGTTGCTTGATCCATGGAGACATCTGACTGCTATTTTGGGGTCAAGAAGGAATTTTTTCCTAGTTTGTTGCAAAATTGGAAACGCTTCAGACTGTTTTTTGCCTTCTATCTGAACAACAGCAAAAACATGTGAGGGAGGCTGAACTTGATGGACGCAAGTCTCTTTTCAGCGATGTAACTATGAATCATCCTTTTTCCTTTATACTTATGGGATAACCATATGGTACAGCTAAAGGCTGGCAGAGCAAGATGCCATTCTACTACAGCTAGGGATATACTATATGGTTAACAATTTAGGGTTATGAGGTCCCAGATACCCAAATTGGTGTGAAGACATGGAGGATATTTTTGCTCAGTACTGCCAGGTCAAGCTGGCCTCTCTTGGCATTATGGGGGAGGTAACAAAGAGGCACAATATTATATATGACCTAAATAAACGACTGAGTGCATACATGCATGACAGTCCTTTTTTGTGTCTCTATGAAGAGGTTACCCTCTTCGTGGAATAAAGTTGGTTTCTGAATATAACATTTCCATATAGTAAGATAGCCACGTCCTAAAGACGGTCCAAGTCAATCATGCTCTGATACAGTATCTCACAAAAGTAAGTACAACCCTCACATTTTTGTAAATATTTTATTATATCTTTTCATGTGACAACACTGAAGAAATTACACTCTGCTACAATGTAAAGTAGTAAGTGTACAGCCTGTAGAACAGTGTAAATTTGCTATCACCTCAAAATAATTCAACACACAGTCATTAACGTCTAAACCGCTGGCAACAAAAGTGAGTACACCCCTAATTGAAAATGTCCAAATTGTCAATATTTTCTGTGGCCACCATTATTTTCCAGCACTGCCTTAACCCTCATGGGCATGGAGTCCACCAGAGCTTTATAGGCTTCCACTCCTCCATGAAGACATCACAGAGCTGGTGGATATTAGAGACCTTGCGCTCCCCCACCTTCAGTTTGAGGATGCCCCAC
This sequence comes from Pelobates cultripes, assembly GCA_933207985.1. Classification (NCBI taxonomy): domain Eukaryota; kingdom Metazoa; phylum Chordata; class Amphibia; order Anura; family Pelobatidae; genus Pelobates; species Pelobates cultripes. Next base: position 211,310,058 of record OW240913.1, on the reverse strand, counting down.
AGATGCTCAAAAGGGTTTAGGTCTGGAGACATGCTTGGCCATTCAAACACCTTTACCTTTAACTTCTTTAGCAAGGCAGTGGTCATCTTGGAGGTGTGTTTAGGGTCCTTATGTTGGAATACTGCCCTGCGGCCCAGTCTCTGAAGGGAGGAGATCATGCTCTGCTTCAGTATGTCACAGTACATGTTGGCATTCATTGTTCCCCTCAATGAACTGTAACTCCCCATTACTGGCAGCACTCATGCAGGCTTAGACTATGACCACGACCATGCTTGACTGTAGGCAAGACATACTTGTTTTTGTACTCCTCACGTGGTTGCCGCCACACATGCTTGACAACATCTGATCCAAATAAATTTATCTTGGTATCATCGGAGCTCAGGACATGGTTCTAGTAATCCATCTCAGTCTGCTTGTCTTCAGTAAACGGTTTGTGGGCTTTCTTTACATCATCTTTAGACGATGATTCCTTCTGGGACGACAGCCATGCAGACCAATTTGATGCAGGGTGCGGCGTATGATCTGAGCACTGACAGGCTGACCCCTGTACCCCTTCAACCTCTGCAGATATGCTGGCAGCACTCATACGTCTTTTTCCCATAGATAACCTCTGGATATGACGCAAAGCACATGCACTCAACTTCTTTGGTCGACCATGGCGAGGCCTGTTCAGCATGGACCTGTCCTTTGAAACCTCTGTATGGTCTTGCCCACCGTGCTTCAGCTCAGTTTCAGGGTCTTGGCAATCTTCTTATAGTCTAGGCCATCTTTATGTTGAGCAACAATTTTTTTTTCTCAGATCCTCAAAGTTCTTTGCCATGAGGTGTCATGTTGAACTTCCAGTGACCAGTATATGAGAGAGAACACCAAATTCAACACATCTGCTCCCCATTTACACCTGAGACCTTGTAACACTAATGAGTCACATGACAACAGGGAGGGAAAATAGCTAATTGGGCCCAATTTGGACATATCCACTTAGGGGTGTACTTACTTTTGTTGCCAACGCTTTAGACATTAATGGCTGTGTGTTGAATTATTTTGAGGGGACAGCAAATTTACACTGTTAAACAAGCTGTACACTTACTACTTTACATTGTGGCAGAGTGTCATTTCTTCAGTGTTGTCACATAAAAAGATAAAATTTTTACAAAAGCGTGAGAGGTGTACCATCTTTTGTGAGATACTATATATCGCGTAAGCATCAAAGAATATGCAGATTTGGCACATGTATGAAAATTACCTTTATTTGTTCATATTACCGGATAGGAGAGTTTTGACCCATTGTAGTATTTTAGGCAGGCTTGGCCTTCCTTGCATTCCTTTGATAAGAGTGGAGTCTTTGGCTGGCTTGATGTTAAATATTTCACATTGTTTGTGTATTCCACACCATTCAGCCCACCAAGGTATTTTGTGCAGCCCGCACACTAAGGAGGCCCACTAGGTGGCTTCTGTCTTTAGAGCCACCTGTAGGCCTTTAACAGTACGACCAGACCCCTTCCTTATTGGCATCGCGGGAGGAAGCGAGTTCCTCAGAGAATGGAGCCGTGCGGGAGGGAAGAGGTGGCTGTGAGGAGGGGGCCAGGCTAGAAGGGCCAGCCTTTAAACATCCTCAGACTGCAGACTGGACCTCAAGGACGCCAATCTCCAGCACTCAAACGTAGGAAACTAGAGGGTGGCCATAAAAGTATATTTCGACCTGCATGTCAGTGTGTCTGTCTATATGTGTGTCTGTTAGTGTGTGTGTGTGTCCTACTTTAGTTTTTACCCCTTCCTACTGCCAAGTTGTGCAGGTCTGGTGTACGGCTTAGTAACAAATCATGACTGTTGGACTGTTACTGATAACACACTTATTGACCAAGCCTCATTTTTCTCTTGAACTTGTTGAATGACTCAATTGTCAAGCAAAATACACCGTATTCCAGAGTTCTCGACCACTGAGCCATAAACATTCCTGTTAAATGGTTTGTCTTTTATAGCAAGTGGCATGTCTCCATCTTTATTATATTTCAGGGAGCTTTAGTGGGCTGCAGCAGCTGCTTAAGTGCTAGACAAATCTCCCCCCCCCACCCCCCCGACTCTCTCATCCCATTTCTCAGGTGATAGAATGTTACCGGTTGAACAACTGCTCAGGCGATATGCCCACACCCAAACATTTCAGGTATTTAAAGAAACACTGAAGTGTTAGGAATACATATCTATATTCCTAACACTACAGTCCTGATGGTCTGTCATTTATGCCCCCCACGTGTCCAAAAAAAAAAAAAAGTTTCCCTTTCTGCTGCCGCAACCTCATTGAGTCACCTCACCCTGGAGCACTGGGGAACATAGGTACATCCACGATATTCACCCAAAAGCACCTATGGATTCCTCCGTAGAGAATCATTGTATTCACAGTATTTAAAGCATGAGAGCTAGGAAGTAACATTTCTGGCTCTCATACCCTGAGAGCCTAGACGCATGTCTTGAGGCCTCTCTTCAAAGCTTTCTATTTAGGTTTTTTTTTAAAAGGGTTTGGGGTGTAAAACAGGTCGACCAGCACTGAATGCACTATAACTACTTCAATAAGATGAAGTTGTTAAAATGTACAGTATTCCTGTAAGGAAGGATAAAATGGTTACGTAGAGGTGCAATAATTCCACATATTTATAACATATTACTGTGGCTGTTACCTAGTAGTACAAGTGTTGACAAGCCACCATATAGCTCACACCCACTGCGCCCACCCCCCCTTTTAAATTTTTTTTTATTTTATTTATTTATTTGCCCTCTGGCAGTGCTAGTAGCCATTAGGAAAACTGCTAAAACAAAGCAAAAAAAAATGTAAAAATCCTATGGTAGTGTAGAAGTTTTTTTTTTTTTTTTTTTAATTCATGTCTGAATTTTAACAAAAGCCAGTCCCTGCTGGTCAGCTGTTTTGGTTGCATCTGGACAGGATGAACTTTAGACTACACTTAACCTAATTTTGCATTGTAAAATCCAGACATTGATACATTTTGCGAACTATGTCCAGATTTTTTCCCCAGAGAAATCAGGGAGAGCTGTTGAATTTATTGACCAACCCAGTGAATCAAGGTGAAAGACTGTTGAGAAATAACAGCATGGACGTTTTTGAGAAGGAAGGTTTACCACGGTATTTTGAGTTATGGAATTTTGTGTATATTAAATATTTTACACTTGCATGATAACGTCTATTTATTGGTTTTCCCCATATACACTGCCACAACATTAAAACCACCTTCCTAATATCATGTAGGTCCCACAAAAGCTGCCAAAACAGCTCTGATTGAGGCATGGACTCCACAAGACCTGTGAATGTGTCCTGTGGTATCTGGCACCAAGACATTAACAGCAGATCTTTTAAGTCCTGCAAGTGGCTAGGTGGGACCTCCTTGGATCGGATTTGTTGTTCCAGCACATCCCAAAGATACTCAATCTGATTGAGATCTGGGGAACAAGGCCACATCTTGAACTCTTGGTCATGTTCCTCAAACCATTCCTAAGCAATCTTTGCAGTGTGGCAAGGTGCAGTATCCTGCTGAAAGAGGCCACTGCCACCAGGGGTGTACATGGTCTGCAACAATCTCTAGGTAGGTGGTACGTGTCAGAGTAACATCCACATGAAAGGTTTCCCAGAGCATAACACTGCCTGAATCTTCCCATAGTGTAATCTCTTCCCCAGGTAAATGATGCATACGCACCCGGCCTTCCACCTCGTGTAAGAGAAAACATGATTCGTCGGACTTGGCAACCTTCTTCCATTGCTACACTTGCCGTTTTAGATGTGCTCTGTCCCAGTTATCACTATTTGGCCTTAATCAAGTCATTCAGATCTTTTAGTTTGCCAATTTTTCCTGCTTCAAACACATGAAATTCAGGAAACGACTTCACTTACTGCCTAATATTTTCCACCCATTGATAGTTGCCATTGTAATTATATAATGAATGTTATTCACTTCACCGGTCAGAGGTTTTAATGTTGTGGCTCATTTGTGTTGCATAGCATATATTTATCCCATGGACCCTCACTCACTTTCCTCTGCTCCAGCACTAGTTTTTCCCCTGCAGACATCAGTATCTATAGAGAGACTGTAATGCTTTTTCCCCTTCCCTTTCACATGCTACAGCAACATTTGTAGGTAATATTTAGTATCTGCATTTTAGCAACTACAGAGAAGCGGGAAGACTGGAGGAGGGGCAGCCTGAGAAAATTGTATTATTTGTACACTACAAAACTACATTAGCACTTTAAAGTAAACTGCAAGCAAAATTTCTTTTTTTTTGTCACAACATATTCATTAAACTATCGGTGATTGGTTGCTATGCTGTAACCCAATACACTTAATTTAGTACACATTTAAAAAAGTAAGACAAAAGTGTATATATAACATACTTTCTCATAAGGATAACTAAAATATTGTGTGAATATAAATGGCGCTTTAATTTGGTCAATACCATGTATTGCCATAATGTGAAGAGCCCTGAGTAACTATGTACACTCAATTTCTGTCTCAACCACATTATTTTCAACAAATATAATCTCATGGATGGTTTTGCTTTGAACTTTATTTGGCAAAGCATAACTGCATAAACTGTTCATTAACAAGAACAATGCTTATGCAGCAGGTGTTGGAGTCTTATACACAGCAGCGAACTATAAACTTCGTTAACATGTATGTGCTTGACATAGCAGATCTTCAAATATTACCAAGATATAGGAGAATGAGAAAATAATTTTTTTTTTTTTTTAAATGTTCAATCTGAACAGCGTCATTTATTTAAACTAAAGCTTTCAATCTGATCCAGTGAACACTACAGGGCAATCAGAGGCCTCGGCAGAATAAGAAAAGACAAACACATTCCTGGTAGTATGGTGAAGCTAAATCCACATGCTACTCTATGAAACCACGCCAAAATAAAAAGCCTGGAAACGGAAGCTCATTTCTATATTTAGCAGCATTTAGCAGACACTCGACATTGTGCGTGTACAGTGTCATTTGGTGACCATTTATCATTTTACCAGCGATGATGAATGTTGCAGTTGAAGTTTATCCCGAGATGAAAACAAAACAAGTGCAAAGTCATTTAAATAGTTCACGAAGTGGGCTGTTTGTATTAAATACTCCTGCGTTGACAGATGCAGAAAAAAACAAAAAAAACAAGGACAAAAAACAAAACAAAAACAAAGCTTAGGTTTAAATTTCCCCACTGAGATTTGCAATCTCTTTTAGAAAGAAAGAAAGAAAAAAAAAAAAAAAACTGAACCAAAACAACAAAATTGGCATATGATCTTCCCATACCATTTTTAACTTGGTAAAGTCCAAAACAAATTTTGAAGGTAAAATAAAATAAGTGCAGGAGGACACGTAATACTATATAATGATTGGAGTGATGGCGCCATTACAATTCATCCCTATAAGAAAATAAAAAGAAAAGTGATGTTAATTCACCCCCCTTTGTCATATATTAAACAATGTCTGAACACATGTATAAGCAAGGAAAAAGCAAAGCCAGAAGCAATTGAAAACTGTGCTTTTTAGATTTGAAATTAACTTTAACAATGACTGCCTGATTGGAAATATATCCAGAAGTAAAAACAAGTTGGCATAAGGTGTGTCAAATAAAAAATCAATAAAATAAAAAAATACAGTAATAACAGTAGAGAGGAAGAGAAAAGCATGAAAGTTAGAAAATCATGATCTGTTAAACTAAACATTAACATATACTCTTATTTCACAGACCTCTAAATGTGAAAGGATATACTGCAATAGAGTGTCTGTGTAGACATGCTTACATTGCCTGCATTTGAGACATGGTAGATTAAAAATGTTTAGCTTCCTGCACATTAAAGGGAAACTCTAAGCACCATCACCACAACATCTTAATATAGTAGGTATATTGCAAAGACCATGTCCCTGCAGCCTTATTTTCTAAAAAAAAATTGGAAATCAGAATTGTTTTCCCCGTGTCTACAGCCATCTCCATAGACTTACCAGCTGGAATATTATGTCCATTTTTTGTATAATTTTAGAATCTGTTGTCCGTACACATAGCATGCTAATGCCAGATACCTTTGATAGAACATAATAAGTTCTCTTTCTAGGTGCACGGGTCAGAAAAAACAAAAACAAAAAACCCTAAGCCCAAAAACAAACATAAAAAATCCCAAAGTGTTTTGTATTTTCTGTCCCATTAACCTAAATGCAAGAGGGTGCCTGATTTTGCTGGGATACAACTCTTTATAGCCCTAATTGGATTTTTTAATATGAATCCCTAAATCTAAATAAAACTACCAATTCCCACGAGAAGCTTTGAGCAGATTTGCTTAACATCTTTGCGTCTAACAGCAGTTAGAGAAAAACTTGTCTGCTTGTGCGCAAAGAGCAAGGCTTTTCTTTCTGTTTGTTTTATTATTATTTTTTTTAAATTGCCAGACCTCTTAATAAAGAAAGACTGCATTTACAAGAAATACGATTGGTGTGGTGTTCATATCATTAAGACTGAGTGGTTGTATGGTCCCAGGTCAAAAAAATAAATGTGTATATATAAATATATATATATATATATATATATATTTTTTTTTTGGACCTGGGACCACATAAGTACTTTTGTTTTGTTTACTTTATTCAACTTTTTAACATACCAGGTACGTCCGCGGTCATTAACGACTTTTGTCGGATGTAGGTCGGGAAGGGGTTAATAAGCATTTGATAGGACAATGCCTAGCACTAACAAGGATGTAAGTGTAGGGCATCATTGTTTTTTTGTTGTTGCAACGATTAAATTAATTAACCCCTTAACGCCGTTCTATGCCGTCGCGGCTTTAAAGCCGTTGCGGCGGCATAGAACGCCGTAACAGCTTTGAGCCCCAGGGGAATCACAGCTACTCACCTCCGCCGCGATCCTCTTCCCGAGTGCTGCCTGACGAGTACTGTTGTACTCGTGAGACATCGCTGATTACAAATATGGGCATTTTTTTGCAGTAATACTTAACAGTATTATGACATTTACAGCTAAAATGAGAGGCGGAACTACATATTTTTTTAAACTTTTTTTTACATTTTTCAGTTTTTTTAAATTTTATTCATAATAAATTATGTTTTATATATAAATATTTGATATGAAATGAAAGCCCTGTTTCTCCTGAACAAAATGATATATAATAAGTGTGGGTGCATTTAATATGAAAGAGGTGAATTACGGTTAAACAGACATAGCGCAAATTCCAGTTTTTGTTTACGTTTTGTTTTGATCAGAACGTGTACTATTGACTCCGTCCTGAAGGGGTTAAATAATATATGCATTTCTAGACACAGACTTTCTAGGAAAAAAATTAAATAAAGTCCCTCTCAAGTCACTGTTCCTTAACTGTAGATTTTCAGCTTCTATCAATGTAGATTTTTAGTCATTACTACATTAGAGGACCTGGCATTTTTCTGATGTGATTACTGAGGGAAAAACGCTGCAGGAGGAATTAAAAAACCCCCCACTTAACTCTGCAACGCATCTGGTTGCTAGGGTGGCTATTCTCCTAAATTGTGAAATGTTAGTGGATGCACACTGTGGTATGTTCTTTCCTAATGCATTACAAGCCTAAGAGAAGTAATTGTATCAATACATCAATGTAACAATGCAATGTTTTGTGGACCCAGGACATACTTGAAAACTAGATAATCTCAACGTATCCTTCATGGTTAAATATTTTATATAAAAAAATAAATGCATGTGCCAGAATCATGGCAATTATTTACATTGTATGCCAGAAAAAAAAGAGTTGCATATAATAAAAATTAAAACCCCAGAAACAAACTCCCTCTCAAGATACATTCATAGGCGAAAACAAACCATCAGTAGGCTAACACAATCCATTTATAGGCTAACCCACAGAAGGGCAAACTGCACACATCATAACCAGAGAAGGACAAATTGGTGGCCTCTTAGATATAAAGATCTGGCGCAAAGAGGGAAAGACACTAGATATAAAGTGACAAGGGAAGAATATAATTAAGCGGTTTAAGGAAGGAAAACTGAAAGAAAAAAATATACAAGATAGTGCAGCTTTAACCCTTTCATGTAATGACACTAAAATCAGGGCTCGCCTGGCACTCAAAGTCCTTCATCTCAGTTGCTATTAAGATAATTCAGAGGTTTTTATATTAAAAATATATACTTTTTTATGGCAGTGACCGGCAAAGAACACTGGGCAAAATTAATCCAGCAGTTATTTGTCAAATCACTCAAAAGCAATAAGCTGTAATAGTTATGATGCTTAGAGTGTCCTGTCCCTTCAAAGTACATGTCTATTTTAAATACATCACAAAGTCAGAATGTTATAAATAAGGGTAGCTACTAGTATACATTTGGCAAATGAAGACAATTTGAACTCTAGCTGCATCCATTAAATTGGGTAATAGTAACAACCCCTGGATGTTGGGCAAAAGTAACATACCCAGGACGTACTTGGAAACCAGAGTAATCTGAATATTCCTGGTTAAATATATTATCCAGATTTAACAAGTTTAGGGATACAATTTATTGGAATGCACCTTTTGCATGCAAAAATTCAATATGCTCTTTATTCAGGTCTGCATCACATCTAAAATGCAGAGATGTTGCCACATTAAAAGGCAGGGCAGAATATGCTATTTCCTGTCCTAAGCTCATTTGAGCAGGGCCCTCTTCAACCTGTCGTTTCTGTAAGTTTTCTTGTAATTTTCCTATTTATAGTTAAATCCCCCTCTAATAATATTGTAAAGCACTACGGAATCTGTTGGCGCTATATAAATGGCAATAATAATAATAATAATATGTTCCTGATTGTTTGCTTCCATAAAAACAACTGTAAAGTCCAGTAGTGCAGACATGCCCACAGTGCAACCTTAATTGGTGCTTGGAATAAACAAGAACATAGAGCCATGCATTAAAGTAATGACAATTGAAACCACTTTTCTCATTTGTTGTTTAAATGGCCATTCCATATCAATGCAGCTCAGCTTGTTAAGGCAGTGTTTAATGGTATGGAAGTAGCAGAGCAGTGATAGCAGGGAAGGCAGCCATTCCAGTTATCTGCTAAACTCCCGACCTTTCACCTTTAGTGTGTGTGGAAGAAGAAATAGTGGAATACAAAATCACTTCCACCTGGACCATTGCTTCTCTTTGTCTGTTAAAGGCACGTAGATCACCCCCATCAGAGGTTTCATTTTGGCACTTCCATCTTCTAGCTTATCATATTGCTCCAACATTTGGTTTCCACCAGCAGGGCCGACTGGTAGTATTAGTCTTCCTCCAGGTTTTAGTTGATCTATAAGCTGTGGCAAAAACCAGACACAATGAATGTTCAGCAAACATTAGTAGCCTCGTAGCTCAAGATATGCAAAATAATCCTAAAAAGAACGTTCTAAAAAATTTTTTTAATATAGGCATATGTTATATGTGTAAAGGATTGCAATGTCGTTCAGGACATGGGGATAGTCAACAGGATTATAATATGTAAATCAAATAAAGATTAAGAACACAAATAAACAAACATACATTTTTGCTAAAAAAAAAAAATAATATATATATATCTAGAAGCATAATTAAAAAAAAAAAAAAAAAGGCTAATTAAGCAACATATCCACTACAGCACCTTCTGATGGTTATATTACAAATTGTTTCTGGGTGCTGTCCCTCAGTTTTCTGCCAAAACATATGGTAGCAGTTTGACAAATACGTGCTACCAGAGACCGCTCTCTGCCTCATAAATTTATGAATCACCAATGTCAATGTGGTTGATTGGTCATTGGTTGTAAGCACTATGGGCAGGTTGGCCACTCCTCTTAGACAATCCTTGCCAGTCAGTTTGTATGAAATGGACATTGAAAAGGCATACGTGGCAATAATAATAATAATAATAATTATAAAGTAAATTCTGCATTATCAGTGCAACTGATCTTTGTTAAACTGCTCCTAAAATGTTTGACAAAGCACTGGTTGAGGACATCCAGACTCCAGGCAATATCATCATACTGAGCAGCGGTGTATTTACCTTGAGGCTGAGAGGGCATTTGCCTTGGGCGGCACTTTCAGGGGGGCAGCAAAAAAAGCCGCTCCCCAAACGCCCTGGCAAATACCTTACCAGCCCCTTGTCTTGGCGGGCCCAGGAGCTGGCCACTTCAGGCCCCCTATACCTGATGTGGGAGGCGGAGTGTCTGTGTGCCACAGTGTGCGTGTGTCTGACTGTGAATGCGCATGTGTGTATCGGTGAATGCGTCTGTCGGTGTGAATGTTTCAGTGAAAGTGTGTGTTGGTTAAACAGGGTGTGTGACAATGACACAGTGTCAGTGTATGCATCAGTGAAGGCGTGTGTCTGTCAGGCAAAGAGCGTGTTGATTTTTAAAAGGAAGTGAAATTTAGAGGGGGGGCTGAGTTTTGTCATGCCTAGGGCAGCACAAAACCAGAATAGACCACTGATACGAAGGTGTAATTATGTATCTTACAGTGTCCCATTAATAGAATCACCTAATAAACAAATCAATAACTGAATTTGCAAACAAAACAATATACATTAATAGGGATGGGAGGTTTTATAAGATCATCAACAAGCGGGATAGTGTGCCTGGCTTGGAAAATAATAAACAACAATGCTCACAAGCAAAATTCTAACCAATGCAGGAAGTGGCCTAACAGAATACATACAGCTTGGGGCACAACAGGGGCTGCTGCACCAACATGAATGGCATCATAAGGAGCTTCTTCTGGATACCCCATCCTCCCGTCACCAACTGGAGGGAAAAAAAATGGTTATTTACGAATCAAACGTCTACAAAATGTGACACAGATGCCTGTTCTCCAAATAATGGCCGCTAACCACTTTAATGTGTTAATATGTTCAAGTGGTTATGATACCTACAGTGTTCCTTTATGCCAACAAACATTTCTCTCAGTGTGTGTTAGATATTATCTACAAACTCAAGAAAGAGTACAGATTACAATCATGGTTGATGCTGGCATTATGTTAAAGCTAGAATTGTGCCCCTTCAAAGCCCTTAATCCTTTATTTCTTAGACCTGGGAGTGCAGTCTGGAAGAATGAGAATTTGACCACTTAACAAAAAGACTAAGCTCAACAGATTAGATAACACATGCACAAAGTAAGTTGGACAAAATTTGTATAGTGTGTTATGGTGGCAAATATATGATCAGTAACTGCCTCTTGCCTGACATTTCAAAGCACAATCAGAGCCAGTGTGCTTTTATAGAATGCCTTGCATTGCTGAACCATACATAACCACACATGTATTATACATTTTACAATTACACTATCAAAAGAACATTCAAGTGGCTAAAACTTAAAATATATTTAATGTTAGTGTTCTTTTTTGTGTAGATTACTGGGTTCTCACATTTTCTTAATTCATAAACTATTAAAAGAACACTCCAATAACAAACCACTACTGATTGCCCTCTCTGTGGTCAAACTGTCCGTTTAAGAACGGTTTGACAACTTACCTGAGATCTGCTGGGCACCTGCAGCTGCCTACTTTTCAGATGGGAGCTCCTGCAAGAAGCTTCCGTTAACTACCCTGAGCTCAGGCAATAAGCCTGGCCATGCACAGTCACACATAGATCAGTGCAGGAGCTTCCACATGAAGAGGAGAACAGTTTGATAATTTTCCTGGGTCTGCCAGGCACCCACTGTATGGTAAACAATCAAAGTGTTCTTACAAGAACACTGCAGGCACCTTAACTACTTCTGTATGAAGTGGTTATGGTGCCTTAAGTCTGTGGGGTTTACTCACTGTTTAGTAGAAATTCTCGGTCCTTGGCAGCCTGCATCAGTTAAGCCCTCTCAGCCAATCACTGTCCCATACTGCTGGCATGAATATGTATGGCACAAGGTGGAAGCATAGCTCCGTCTTCACCATATCGTCATTGGAGGCTGGGCTTCAGGCTGCCAGGCACTGAAAATCTGTACTTAGCATAAAAGTTCAATTAACCAAAGTGATTAAAGTGACTACAATGTAACTTTAATCAGTCTGACTACTTACACCAAGAGGGTACCATAACTTTACCTCTAGTAGTTATGGTACTTGGAGTGTTCATTTAAACATACATGTAATTCAGCATCAAGATATTAATCTCTGCATGCCTATCTGCCCATGACGAGATCATCAAGAACTAGGAGCTTGAATAAAATCTACCTACTTGTCAATAATTTTAGAAATATGTACATACATAGCCATTATCAACATTTGCCTATCAAATGTTTCTCATAGAGATGCATTGAATCCCATGCCTTTCTATAAAAGGCATTAACTGTGTTCAGCATCATCATGCTGTGTGTGATGATGCTGAATGTAAAGTTTTTTGATTATCAGGTCTTAAGGATAAGCAACAGATTATGAAGATGTGGTGATTTTTGATATTTGAGTGCCTCTTGAAACCTAGTGGATCTAGAATTTGTTATGTATAATTATTAACCAGATGTTCAAATATACTATCCATAAACTTACCTAGAAGTTTTACTTGACCAGAAGACATCAATGCAGGGTCATCTTTTTTTACATTATTAATAGAATCATCTACTAACTCTTTAATATGGTCAATTCCTACTACTCTTCCTTTGGGCCCAACCTATAAAAACAACGTAAAGAAGCAGATTGTTTAATTCTTATAAATATATGTTTATAAAGGAAATGCATATTTATATACCATATAGCTTACTGGTGCTAATTTCTACTATATTATAAATTGTATCCATTAACAATTTTGTTTTGTATGTTTGTTACTGACAACCAAAGCTAGATGCATTCCAAGAATGTACTGTTGCGTAATAATGTAATACTGTTTAAACAATACACTAACCTAAGGCTTGCTTCTACATTATTCAAAATGACCACTGCAGGAGATGCACGCACACCAGATGCAGCTGACATCTATGCAGTTTTATCTGCTATATAAGTGAAAGATTTAAAAACAATAATAATTAAAATTTAAACTAGACCAATGCATACTATTGCATCCTTGATGCAAACTTTAAAAGTCTTCTTAAGTAGTTCAGGCTTTAAAGGAATACTGTAATTGTTTAATCTAATTTAAGTGTTTTGGGTGTCTAAAGTCCCCTGGAGCAGACCTTCCATTCAAAGTTAAACTTATTTTTGTGCTGCTTGGGCTAATAAGGAAGTATTAGCATGAGCAGCAATGTAGTGCTTGGCTGAGAGTGTAAGATGACTGCTTCCTGTCTTTCAAAGCTCCTGTTGCTGGAATGATTTGGTATGACTAGAAGTATACAATATGTACCTTTGCCCTCCCTCCAGTGGTGGCTAGGGACCCTTATTTAGTGTTAAATGTCTTAACTATAAATGGAGAGACAACACCATCCAGACATGATAACCAATTCAATGAGATGAAATGGCCATAGTGCCTACAGCATCCCTTTAATGAATTGACAGCAAGAAGACATTTGATTAACCCCTTAAGGACAAATCTCTAATTCACTGCACCAACATATATTATGTACCAGTTTTTAAAGGACAAAAGGGGCTTTATTTGTTGTGACAAATATATGATATGATGGGCCTATGTCCAAGGTTTAAGTTTAAGTGGCCGCAAAAAACACAACCTTAAATTTTCATAGAAATGTAGGTTTGTTTTGAAAAGTACAGTATATATATATAAAATAATTAAAAAAATAACGGAATCCCCCTCTACTAATTCCCAGTTCCCCCCCATACCAAATCCCAGTCCGCCCACCCCCTCCATACCAAATCCCAGTCCGTCCCCCCTCCATACCAAATCCCAGTCAGTCCGTCCCCCCTCCATACCAAATCCCAGTCAGTCCGTCCGCCTCCACAATAACTGGCCCTCCATACCAAATCCCAGTCAGTCCTCGTCTGTCTCAGTCCCTCCTCCATACCAAATCCCAGTCGCCTGTCCCCTCCATACCAAATCCCAGTCCCGCCCCCTCCATACAAAATCTCAGTCCCCCCTCCCCCTCTACACACTGGTGTGCCTCCGCACACCTCCAAGTCCTCCACTGCCCAGCCATCGCAGGGCGGGGGCGCACACCCCCTCTGACAGGGTGGGGGCGCACACCCCCTCCCTCCGACAGGGCGCCCACACACACCCTCCGACAGAGCGGGGGCGCCCACACACACCCTCCGACACGGCGGGGGCGCCCACACACACCCTCCGACACGGCGGGGGCGCCCACACACACCCTCCGACACGGCGGGGGCGCCCACACACACCCTCCGACACGGCGGGGGCGCCCACACACACCCTCCGACAGAGCGGGCACCTACATACACCCTCTGACAGAGCGGGCACCCACGAACACCCTCCGACACGGCGGGGGCGCCCACGAACACCCTCCGACAGGGCGGGGGCGCCCACACACACCCTCCGACAGGGCGGGGGCGCCCACACACACCCTCCGACAGGGCGGGGGCACCCACACACACCCTCCGACAGGGCTGTTTCACACACACCTCCGGACAGGGCGTGGGGCTTCCACACACACCTCCCACAGGCATGGGCCACACACACCCTCCGACAGGGCGGGGGCGCCCACACACACCCTCCGACAGGGCGGGGGCGCCCACACACACCCTCCGACAGAGCGGGCACCTACATACACCCTCTGACAGAGCGGGCACCCACACACACCCTCTGACAGAGCGGGCACCCACACACACACCCTCTGACAGAGCGGGCACCCACACTGACAGACGAAAAACACACACACACACACACACACACATTTTATTTATTGCTCCCCACCGTTGGGAGCTAGTGGGGGGCCTTTCCCTGGGGTCCAGTGGGGATCTTCTCTTGGGAGCTCAGTCTTCCTGCTTCTCACTGCGGGGGCGCCCACACACACCCTCCGACACAGCGGGGGCGCCCACACACACCCTCCACACACACCCTCCGACAGGGCGGGGGCGCCCACACACACCCTCCGACAGGGCGGGGGCGCCCACACACACCCTCCGACAGGGCGGGGGCGCCCACACACACCCTCCGACAGAGCGGGCACCTACATACACCCTCTGACAGAGCGGGCACCCACACTGACAGACGAAACACACACACACACACACATTTTATTTATTGCTCCCCACCGTTGGGAGCTAGTGGGGGGCCTTTACCTGGGGTCCAGTGGGGATCTTCTCTTGGGAGCTCAGTCTTCCTGCTTCTCACTGCTCCATCACATGAGCAGTTTAGTGATGCCGGAATCCTATTCCGGCACTCGGCATCACTACAGAGGGCGTGTGTCAGGGAGCAGGAAGATTGAGCTGCCACCAGCGACCTCTCCTCTCCGACCGGGTAAATTTTAGCAGAGTAGGTACCTGCAATGTAAGGAGAGCAGGTGCCTACTCTGCCTTAGTAAGCATGTCTCAAACTCGCGGCTCGCAATTTTCTTTTTTTGCCTGTCTTAGAAGAAATGCTGCACTTTTTTTTTTTTATATATATATAACACAAGTGAACAATACTGGCTAGGCATACATGCTAATGCAATAAGCAGGGATGCACAATTCCTATCGCCCGACGCCTGGGACATGGCGTGGGCTCGGCGGCTTGCCACCGGGTGCAAGACCCCTCCCGTCTACCCTGAGAGGCAGAGAGTCAGCACAGTCTGCAGCTCTGCAGGGTGTGAGCTAGAGACTGTGCAGTATCTTGAAACCTCTGGCCAATCAGAAGGTTACCACGGCAACAATCTGACTTCTGGAGATAGCGAGATACTGCACAGTCTGCAGCTCACACACCACACACACATACTACATCCCTATCTCACCCCACACTGTGCTCTACACACACTACATCCCTATCCCACCCCACACTGTGCTGTATACACACACACACACACACAACATCCCTAGCCTTTTATGTAATCAAGCATGTCAATGGATATAAATGACATCAGGAGGTTGCCTCAGTTAATTATAGTTCACAGGGGCCATCTTGAAAAGCTGTTTGCAGTGGGTTAGCTCCGTGGGAGCTGCGCGATTCAGCAGAGGTGAGAATGCCAGCACACCAGTGAGAAACAGGATAACCCCCACCGGTCCGAAGGGGGGAGGGAGCACGACAGGTACACGCTACCAACTCGAGAACGAGGAGAGTGGCCGTCTCTCCCCACTCTGGTCACCGCAACCTTGTCTGGACTGATAGCCCCTGACTGCCTGAAGATTTACAGGAAAATTGAATCACAGGAGCCCTCGGTAGTATTCAGGTTGTTTCCAGCCAGATAACAGTTTTCAGGTGAAACAGATAATTGTAATGCTGTGCACCCTGGAGCTCAGCCGAGGTGCTTCTGGCTAGCTCGGCAGTCAGGGTCCACCCCCCTTTAGTTAGAGTTTTGACAGATTAATTTTATGGGCTTATCCTGCATTTTGGGGCACTGCAGCAGTTTGACAGTTAAAATGCATACCATTTCAGAAAGTAGATATCATGAGGTATGTCATAGTATATCTTGAGCCTTATTATACAGGCAATTTAGCACCTATTTCTTCCAAACTGTACAGTATTTTGTTTTTATTTACATGCACAGCGGTATATTTTGTAAACTTAAATGTGCTACTGTACCTAAATTGTACTCAACTATTACTCTTAATTCTCCCCAACCCCTCCCCCCTTGTAATTAATCTGTTACTTTTCTATTCTCTCTGTTAGGCCATGTAACCAAATGCAGATCAGTAAACAACTCTTTAAATATAGTAACAGGGACCGTCTTGATTATATAATTTTTCAATTGACTTTTCTTTATAAATTTCAGCCATACCTGCAAAAGTATCCATAGAATAAAATGTTTTGCCTCCCAATGTGTCATGGTTCATCCATAAAATACTTGTCAGGTTATTCACCCCCATTGACTGTTGCTCGATCCAATACCACTCCTCCATTTGGGAAGAGCGGGATTGGATCTTGCATACATGAGTAAGCATGCGGGCTTGAACATACCTTGCCATACATGGCATGCTTGCGCCCTCTCGGTCTTTGTGTCTGTATAGTGCCTCTACCTTAATTCAAGGTTTTTTAATTCCCCAAACAAATTTATTCACTACCCTTTGAAATTTTTAGCACCATATCATGGTTATTGGGATAGGTATCATTCTAAGGCAATAAAGCTATCTCGGTATTGCATAGGCTCTAACAAAGTTCATTCTGCTGAACAGACATTTACATTGTTCCATTCGCTAGTCATAGAAACATAGAAAGTGATGGCAGATAAGAACCATTCGGCCCATCTAGTCTGCCCAATTTTTAAAATACTTTCAGTAGGCCCTGGCCTGATCTTATAGTTATGATAGCCTTATACATATCCCACACATGCTTAAACTCCTTTACTGTGTTAACCTCTACCACTTCAGCTGGAAGGCTCTACCCTCTCAGTAAAGAAATACTTCCTGATATTTTTAAAACTTTGCCCCTCTTATTTAAGACTATGTCCTCTAATTGTAGTAGTTCTTTTAAATCCCAATCCTAAAATGGCACTGTCATCTCCTCCCCTCCAGCCCCCATATGAGTTTTTATAAAGACAGAATACTTATGAAATACTTATATTGACTGTTATAATTTATTCTAAAATTCCAAACAAGTCAAAAGATATACTGAGACAAACTAAGGACAATATTTTTTCTTCACTTGACAAAGCTTGACACTAGGCGGAGCTACCACCATCTAGCTTGTCATTTCCCTCCACTAGTGATGACTTCATGTATCTGTATTGATATTAGCAAAAGGAATCCAAAGCTTAACAGAGTGGCATGTTTCTGCCATCTACTGGTCATTTTCAGTATGACAGGTTCTTATCTGTTAAACTGAAAACCGTATACCCAATGCATTGTGATTGGTGCTGGACAACTGAAAAAAAACCCAGCAGTGATGAGAATGGCATTGGAGAATGGATGAAACCATATGGGGCTCCCAAACACAAGATCCAGTGAGAGAATCACTGTTGCTAAACTTGATCACTCACCTGCAGTGTTCTCAATAAATTTTAAGGGCTATATGCTGCCCTCTCATTAGGACCTAAAGGAATTAAAGCCAATAGGTAGGATGTAATTACCGGTACATTTTAATGTTGTGAAGTGGTCAATGGCATACATTTGTTATGCATAGGAGTTTATTTTTAACATACCTACTTTTTATTTGTATGAAGGTTACAAATAAAATAAATCCTAACCACAATGGTCTCACTAAAGAAAGTATGTGATGCCAGCTTAATACAGAAATAACTAAAAGCTTTGAATAGCAGCTGCATGGAACAAGTTAGAAGACTTCACTGTGACCGCTACCAGTTATGATTGGCTTGTGGGAATATTTAGCACTCAAAGCTGGCAATGAGACTGCAATCTTGCATTAAAAGGATTATAACAATGAAGGGAGATCAGCTGACAGAGTAAGCTCTGGTCTATCACATTGCTCAGCAAAAAGTGGCTATAAATGTTATAGCAGTGTCTCAAATGATCATGAATTACTGGAGAAAAACTATCAATATTATGGAATTTGTTTTATAACAGTGCAGCAAGGTGATATATTAAAACATCCCATATTAAAATGTAATTAAACTATAATTTTAATACACTGAGTTTTCCCAACCTAGTAAAATTGTTCATCCAACTTAGTAAGCACTAAAGTAAAGGGAAAATGAACTTGCATTTAGGGAATTAGCTAAGCCCTTTGAATTTGCATGTACTTACTGTAACTTTAAAAAGAAACAATAACACTAGAGTGCCATCCCATGTGTTTAGATTTTGGGGGAACCTCAAATAAAATAAAAATGTTTTTACTTTCCTTTAGTCCCACAGCCCTCCTGTCAACCACCACTCCCCCACTGTCTAAGAACATTATATCAGATGACCACAGCCAATCTAATGATACCCCGTAGAAGCGCATGGGGTAGATCCCCAAATGTCCCCCAAAGATTGCAGGACTGCATGAAGATAGGCCTGGAACGGCTGTCAGGCTTAGAAAAGGCTGTGATAGCCAGATTGTGTGTTCAGTTTCTTTGCATCAGAACCACTACATTAAACTTTAGTGGTTCTAGTCCTTAGAGTGTATTTAAATTTCTGAGCTGTTTTGCAATAATCTTTATAATCCTAATTGATTCAGATAGGCTTTATCACAGTGCTGGAGCTGAGCATCATAACCACTACAAGACAATGCAGTAGGTATGGTGCCGGGAGTCCCGGTTAAAAGAGCAAACCATTTTCCACTGTTGAACTGTTTAGGTTTATAAATATTTCAAACTGGTTTGCCATGTACATGGATCACCTGGGTGATTGAGACACATACTTTTCTTCTCACTGTATCTATTGCTAAAGAGGAAATTACGCATTCACTTTAGACATTTAAATTTGATCCAACTATGGACTAAATTTATTGACTAAGCAGTGCCAGCTTGCACTTACCCAGAAGAACTCAACCCAAGTATGAACTAAATTTATATTTCTAAAGTGGAAGGAGAACTTCCACTTTAGCAATATCTATGAAGAGGGTCTAAAATATCTGTGTCCAGGGGACCCATGTATCAATTTAATTTAGCCTAATTAAGTGGTTTTGTATATACCTAATGCACCTGCAGTCTCACTGTTTAATATTCTGCCATTTAGGAGTTAAATCAATTCATTTTTGTAGCCCTGGCCTCAACTCCCTCTATTAAGACTCACAACGCCTCCATACACACTTTCTGAACAATTTTTTGTTAGCTTCCCTTATTGCACATAGTTTTATTTAAAATGTCTCATCTCCTCTTCTGTTAATAGCCTGCCCAGCCTCCTGTGTGACAAACTACAATCAACAAGGCAGGATACAATAACTTCTAAAGTAAACACACTGATCTGAAAATTAAAATATTTTATGGAGGCTGAGTGAATAAGCAGCTAGAGGAAATGTAGTACATGGGCTGCATAAACAGAAACAAAAATGTTTTAACTCCTAAATGATAGAGAATTCATCAGTGAGACTGCCAGGGCATAATCTGAATTTGTTTTGGTGCTTAGGGTGTCCCTTTAATTCCAAAAGCAAAACAAATCCATCTGCCCAGTAACAAGGGTTTGGGTTGTCATGTCAGAGTTAATCTACCAGATTTGTCCACAATCTTAATCCTCATATGGTTTTAGCTTGTCTCAACATACACCTCTTAAAAAGTAAATGTAAAATATAAATCCTTATTACCTTTAGTAAATATCTGCAATTTAGAGCCAATTCTGGAGCTTTTTTTTTTTTTTTAACACTTTTTGAAATTAGGACCATTCTATATACGTACAGCAATGTTTCAGTATAACCATTAAGCTTTTAGAGGGGAAAGGAAAAAAAATTACTTGGCAAAGGCTAAATTAGTCATCTAATCTATTTGATTGTTAAGAATCTATTTGGCCTGATACACAACATAATTTAAAAAAGTGGGGCCTCTGCAAATACTTGATCAACGTGTGTGGTGGGAACAATAAAGTTCCGATGCCACAGTAATTGCTTCTCCACGGAGTGATAGACGTGTGGATCACATGCTCCCTGCTTCAGGTCTGGGCCCCCTGTATTAGCACTGATGCTTGCCTGCAGCAAGGTTCAAAAGTACCAAACTAAAAAAACAAAAAGCCTTCCTGGTTATCTATATAACCTGGGTGTCGTGTGATAGGAATTCTACATCCCTGTAGTTACAACTAGTTTTGCACAGTTATTCTCATGGTTAATGTATTTACATGCACAACAAAGAGCTACTTTTCAAACACCTTAAAGCGGCACTGTCATGCCGAATCCTGTTTTTTTTTTTAACCCCCCTCTGGCCTCCACTACATCTAACACCCTAGTCACCCCCAAATGCCCCTAAGCCCCCCACATTACCTATTTTTCATTCCTTATTTTCTGCCCCGATCTATATCCAGGGCGCCGCCATCTTTGTGTGGGTAGATGAAGTCCCTGTGGGACACGTCATCAGCCCACACTAGACAGACTGAGATTCCCGCACATGCGAACGGGAATTTCATCTATTCATTCATTCATCAGACAGACGAATGAGTGAATAGAAAGATCAGCCGAACAAACACTATGTAGCAGTGTTCGTTTGTTCGTGCAGTTTATTACAAGGAGGGAGCTACCGGCACGCAGCTCCCTCCTTGTAATATGTAAAGACAGACGTGACAGGGAGCAGTGCTCCCCGCCACTTCATAAGCCCCCCAGGTCTCCCCTCACTCTATGGGGGTCAATATGACCCCCATAATAGCACAAGGGAGATTAAAACTAAACAGTGAGCAGCCTGTCATTATGGCCCCCACCCGCCGCGCAGGGGTGGGGACGACATTAGGTCTCCACCCTTATTTTACTTTAGGGCCCCCACCTGTCGTTTAGGGGTGGGGGCCAATTTTTTAAAATCTTTTTTTACAGTGAGCAGCCACAGGCTGCTAACTGTTTACCAGACATGCCCCTACTCGCGGTATAGCAAGAAGGGGCATATTATTTACGAATACTAAGTAATTTTTACTTAGTATTATTAAAGTTGGCTGAAAGACCAATTTAGGTCTTTCAGACTTTTAGTAGATACTCCCTGATACCGTGGGAATTAGGGAGTTATCAACTAAGCGGCTGCAAGGTGCAGCCACAGCAAGAATAGGATCGGAGTTTTTCATTTAAATGAAATTCCGATCCGAATAAAGTGCCGAATTGCATTCTAAAAGAGAGAAACATATTGTTCTCATTCAGTTAGAACGCAATTCGGCAGTTTTGTGTAAAGTGACAGGAAGCATCGCGGGAACACAGAGGGAAGGTGAGGATCATGGGAAAATTGCTCTGACCAGCGGAAATGAAGCACACTTTGCTCCTCCGCTGGTCAAGCGGAGGAATCCTCCCATAAGGCAAAAAGTCCCTACTTTGTCTTATGATTTTAAAGAAAACTAAAGAAGACAGGAAGAAAAGAAGAACAGATCCTGAGAGAGGGGGAGAAGAGGAAGAGATTGAGGAAAGGTAAGTTCGGCATGACAGTGCCGCTTTAAAGGTGCTGCAATTTCAGATTCCACAAGATTCAAGATTTCAAACTTACTAAAAACTTGGTTGGACATGCCTCTCAGGTGAGTTTATTCAGCCTCAATAACAGAATAAGGGCATCGTTGAGCAGCAGCAGGAGAGAGAAACCAGACACCAAAGTGTGTTCTGCATGATTACCCTGATCAAACTTACTCTCTTCCCCATTTTGTCAGGATATTGCAAAGTAAAAAGATCTTCCAACTGCACATTTGTTATCTGTCAGGCATGCCCAATGCATTGTTTCAGAATTTCTAGGGATAAGATACTGATTGGTTATATCAGTGCCCATACCCGCAGTGGGTATGAAAAGCATCAGAAACAGGAATCAGGGTGAGGCAGCAGTCTCATTCAAAACTGAAGCTTTGTAGGAGGAAGTTGTCTCAAAGGGATGTACCGTATATACTAGAGTATAAGCCGACCCAAATATAAGCCTATGCACCTAATTTTACCACTAAAAAAACGGGGAAAACTTATTTACTCGAGTATAAGCCTAGGGTGGGAAATGCAGGAGCTACCGGTAAATTTCTAAATAAAATTAGATCACGATAAAATTACATTAAAGGGACACTAGTCACTATAAGCATTTCATCTCTTTGAATTGGTTATAGTGCCTGGAATACCCTGGCACTGTCCCTCCATTCAGTGTTGCACCATGTTCGTGCAGTATGTCACAAAATAAGAGTCCCTGGCCACCCACAGTCCGGCCCCTTCAGTACGTGTAGCTAAGGCAGAGATTACACACTTCCTTGTTGTCATACCCATTCATACCGTCAGTTGGAACTCTGACAGGCTAAAAGCAGTCAGCTGACACACTCAGCCAATCACAGCTGCCTATTGCTGCTCAGGCTAATACTTCCTTATTAGCCAAAGCAGCACAGAGGGGATGGATTGCCAGGGACTCTTGTTTAGCATTAAAACATTAAAAGTTTAAAAACTGTTTAATGCTGAAAGAAATGATGGTACCAGAGGGCTCCAGACACTATAACCAGTTTAATGAGATGAAGCAGATACAGTGCCTACGGTGTCCCTTTAAGTGAATTTTTATTTACAGTGAGTATATAATGAATGCAGAGTGTGTAGTGTGTATATAGCGCACGCTGCATTAATTATATACACACATTACACAGCGTTTGTGTGAACGCAGCGTATGTATATAGCGCAGAGTGCGCGCGCGCATACGATGCAGAGTGCGTGTATGCATATGTATATGATGCAGAGTGTGTGTGTGCGTGCGCGTGTATATGATGCAGAGTGTGTGTGCGTGCGCGTGTATATGATGCAGAGTGTGTGTGTGCGTGCGCGTGTATATGATGCAGAGTGTGTGTGTGCGTGCGCGTGTATATGATGCAGAGTGTGTGTGCGTGTGTGTGTGTATATGATGCAGTGTGTGTGTGCGCGTGTGTGTATATGATGCAGTGTGTGTGTGTGTGTTTGTGTAGTGTGTGTAAACTGGGTAGCGGGAGGGCATTTTTAATATTATTTTATTATTTAATTTACCTTTTTTTGTCCCCCCTCCCTTCACGTGACCTGGCCAGGGAGGGGGGCTATGTCACTGGTGGTCCAGTGGTATGGGTTGAGCAGTGGGGGGGCTGGCAGCAAGCTGTTACTTACCTTTCCTGCAGCTCCCCAGTGTAAATCTTGTGGTCTGCGTGCCACGCGGAGCGTTGCCATGGTAACCCGTGGCAACGTTTTGACGGCCGCGGGACTCACAAGATTTAAGTTGCCATAATACAGACCCTGACTCGAGTATAAGCCGAGGGGAGCTTTTTCAGCATAAAAAATGTGCTGAAAAACTCAGCTTATACTCGAGTATATACGGTATGTCCCTTTAACCAACTTTGCACCGCTATTAAAAAGGTGGGGAAAAAAAAAAAAAGCAACAATTTACTAAATGTTAAAATATAAAAACACAAAAGTATATAAACAATATAAAAAGATCTCACCATTCTGGCGAAACAAGCAGTAAGTATGCCACTTCCAGATCCTACGTCAAGTGCTTTGGCACCCTCATGTAATTGATCATGAAGTAGTTCTAATGCATATGCATGCTGAAATAAACAGAAACGGAAAGAATGTAAGCTTGATATTTATATTTCCTAAATTACTGAAAGTACTCACCATATCTACTGTTTTCTACACTAGAATGTCTTACATTGCTGCTTTCAGAATTAGGGTCTGAATAGAAAGCTTAGCATTATACCCCTACTTTATTAAAACTATTACACCCGTCTATTGTAATGTAACTCTTATTCCCAGCACCATATAAACGTATAAAGCATATCCAGTATAGCAGATATATTCACAAGTAGTTTTTTTAACATCAATTTTCTGTTAGCCTACATCTCTTCTATAATTGTGCAGCACCATCGTTTGCATCAGAAAAGAACAGTATTACATCTGACATTTCATGTCCTCTATTTAGGCACATCCAGCGGAACAAGATTATAAGAACAGTAATCAAAGAATACATGTTTTCCATGCAAAAAGGTCTCATGTTATATAAATTAGACCATTGTTTTACCTTACCAATTCATCCTTCACTTAAAAATGTCAGTGATAGAAGAAAAATAAATTTTCATACAAACAAAATATCCTTGTATCAAATATTACCATGTGTTACATCAATCTGGTCTCCACAAGCACATTTTTTTTTTTTTTATTTAGACACCAGTGTCGCAGATAAGAGTACAATGACACTTGATACAAAGTATACTACTACTACTACTAATAATTTAATACCAACCGTATTGAGAGAGGAGCCAAACCAAGTTGCTCTATCGTAGTGCCACACCAGCATTTTTGAAAATCATATTTCTTTCACTATATATAATGAATGCAGTGTGTGCACTACACACTCTGCATTCATTATATACTCACACTGCACACACACTATATTAAAACTATTACACCCGTCTATTGTAATGTAACTCTTATAAACAATAGTGAAAGAAAAAAATGCATTCATATTCTGTTATTCCACCATTCTGCCTATTATTTAGTTGTCACACCATTAAGTGGAACCCCCCACTAAGTACAACCTTACTATTTCCATAGTAATTAAGAGGCTACGTAGCAGACAGGGGCAGCTAATCAAATTCCTTTGATTAATTGGGAAAGTGTAACCAAATCCATAAAAGCAAACATTTTAGCAGTTTGCTGGTCTGGATCATTCGGGTGTGTTTTAACACAATGCCAAGGAGGAAAGAAATCGGTTATGAATTTACTGAAGCAATTGTTTCTGCCCATCAGACTGGAAAGGGTTCTAAGGCCATTTCCAAACAATTTAAAGTCAATCATTTTACAGTAAAAAAGATTTAAAAGTGGAAAAAATTCAAGACAGTTGCCAATCTTTCCAGGAGTGGACGTCCCAGCAAAGAAATTGCAAAAAACAAAAAACGAGTTACACCTCAGACTCCACGGGCCTCATTTAGCATGTTAAATGTTAACGTTCAGGACATCAAAATTACAAAAAATAAAGACTGAATATGTATGGTTTGATAGGAAGGGTCGCCAGGAGAAAGCTTCTTCTCTCTAAAGAGAACAAAGAAGCACGGGTTTGCAAAGTCGCATCTGAACAAACCACAAGATTTCTGGAACAAATTTTGGACAGACGATATCACAATGGAGATGTTTGGACATAATACACATACAAGTGAGGTTAACCCCCTCAACGCCTTTCTTTTGGACAAGCCCACACGTTGGCAGTTCTTGCCTGGTAGTCGACCCCCTGACTCCATCTTTATTGCTAATATGGACGTTTCTTCAGTTGTACTTTAGGTGAATGGCTGAAGAAGCAGAATTTGCTTTACCTACAGGCCTGGTTATGTGCAGATTTGGACAGCTCTCTGCCTAAGATGCCAGTTGAGCTCCAATCAGACTTACCTCCTCAGGCACCCTCACTAAATCCCCCCCTCACACCAGTCTGCTGATGTGGGTATCTCCAACAAGCGGCCTCTTCAGATTGATTACAAATCGTAGAACATGGTCCTCATGGATTTATCCAACCTCGAGTCAAAGGGCGCAATAGAGAGGGTGGACAGCCCTCCCTGTTTCCTGAGCAATATCTTTTTGGTGCAGAAAAAGATGGAGACTTTTCGGCCATTGATGGCCTCTGCGATCCCAATCTGCATGTCCTCTACAGGCACTTCTGGATGGCTAGCATCCATCTTCTGCTGGACTTATTCTGCGAGGGTGATTGGTTCTCGAGTCTGTATCCAATGGACACTTCTCCAAATGTTCCAATTAATACAGATGACATACGGCTTCTGCAATTCTGGTGGAACGGCAAGTTGCGGCAGTTCACGTGTCTTCCTTTTGGCCTCAGTTCCATGGTATTTTGCCAAGTTTCTAAGACTAGTCATAGCATCTCCACAGGCACATTGGAGTTCGGTCCATCATCTACTTGGATGACATGCTCTTGATGGCTCAGGATCCAGGCACCCTTCAGTGAGACACTCCTGACTATTCACCATCTGCAGGATCTCTGATTCGTCATCAACGAGGAAAAGTCGTAGTTGACGCCTTCTCAGTCAGTTCAGTTCCTGGGGTTTACTGTGGACTATGTGTGCTGCAATGCTGAAACTCCCACCCTCTGGAATTTAGCAGAATTTACACATAGGTTATCTAGAACTGGTTGCAGGATCCTTTGCTATATGGAGTTTCAGGGCAGACCGGACACACTGATCTTTGTTCCTCCGGATGGTCAAAGTGTTGATGTGCGTTACCTAACAGCCCAGGTGCATCACACTCAAAACTCCAGGCGGATCTCACAAATGATCTCTTCCAGTATTGTGTGGACAGACAGATATTTTCGTCACAGATTAGTTATCCAGCCACTGAAGAGCCAGCGATTGGAGACTTCATCCACTGATGTTTCCTGGACCATTGACAGGTCCCTCTACATCTGGATCTGTTTGCTTCCAAGGCGAATTGTCAAATGGTTGATTTCTTCAGTTGGCTGCCTATCCTCTGTCTAGTGGTGGATGCCTCTCTTTAGATATGGTAGACTTTAGATGCATACGTGTTTCTTACGTTCTCCATGATCCTACGGACTCTTCATCTACTGTAAAGTTAAGGAGTGACAATACTGCTAGTTGCACCGTTCTGGAAGGTTGCTTCCCAATCCTTCTGGAATTGTCCTGTGATGATCCTCTGGGTTCTTCCTCACTCACCCTTCTGTTTCTGGATCCTGAAGGTTCTTTTATCTTACAGGATCACCTACTTCCTGTGCTGTTTTGGGGATCAGGACTTACTCTGGGACTACTGGAAAGGCATCTTGATCTCTTTACTGCCCCTCTTGTGGACATCTTGACTTTTCTCAAAGTAAATCCTACAGGACAACCATATTTTTAGTTCGGCCATTTCTGCAGCCCAGGACCTCTTCAAGGTTCTGAGGTGAAGAAAGATCCTACGATTGGTAGATTACTTTGTAACATTTAAAAAAAAAAAAACCTACACACTAGTGTAACAAGACAGCCGTGGGGTTAATAAAAGAAAAAAATTTTTTTACCCTTTTCCACAATATAGTTTGTAGATAAAACTACTCCTCTGAATCGTCTTAAAACAATGTAACAAACAATCTACAAGAAAAAAAGTCACAGTGTAATACAATTAAAAACACCATATATATCCAGGTAGACTATTGCACACACAAAAAGTTGTTTGCAGGCAGAACAGAAAATCACTGCATCAAAAATTCTTCTGTACGTCAACTCCCTATACTCTCAGTTATATGTAAAAGAGAATAAAAGAACAAACATAGTGCAATACTGTGAGGTATATAGCCAAAACACTTTAATAAGGTTGCACTCACAAATATAGGGGGGGTTAAAAGGCACATCAGAAACACACAAGATCCACACAAAAAAAAATCTTCACCAAATTTCATAAAAGTGAGCCAATTTGACATAAAAAAATAAATAAATCGATAACAAAACCGTTAAAATAAGTAGAAAAACCCTACACGTTTTATCCGCCCCTGCCCACACTACCAAAAGCACCAAAGCTTGGTTCAATGACAGTGGGATTTCTGTGCTTGATTGGCCAGCAAACTCACCTGACCTGAACCCCATAGAGAATCTATGGGGCATTGCCAAGAGAAAGATGAGAGACAAAAGACCAAACAATGCAAAAGAGCTAAAGGCCGCTATTGAAGCATCCTGATCTTCCATAACACCTCAGCAGTGCCACAGGCTGATAGCTTCCATGCCACGCCGCATTGAGGCAGTAATTGCTGCAAAAGGGGCCCATACCAAGTACTGCATGCTTATACTTTTCAGAGGTCCAATATGGTTCTATGTACACTCCTTGTTTTATTGATTGCATGTAATATTCTAATTTACTGAGATTGTGGATTTTGGGTTTTCATGAGCTGTAAGCCATATTCATCGCACTTATGACAAATCATGGCTTGAACTATCTTGCTATGCATGTAATGCGTCTATCTCATAAATTAGTTTCCCCTTTTACGTTGCATTACTGAAATAAATGAACTTTTGCACGATATTCTAAATTTTGAGTATCACCTGTATGTCTCCTTGTGGACATAAAATGGATGTCCTCTAGTGGTTAGGATCCCAAAAGATGCAGAATCGGTGGAATCAGGAACTCCAAGAAGAGGTAAATATATTTAAAACAAATTTATTACTGATATATATATATATAACAAAAACAAAGTGCACAACGCGTGTCAACCCCATAGCTGGGTCTTCCTCACGTGCCGATAAAGTACTTGTCAAGGTGAGCGTTTATATAAGAGTATACATTACAAACAAATTAATTTCACGTGTAAAAAAAAAAAAACATGCCCATTCCCAAATGTGGTCCGGACGCATGTTGTGCCATCTCCAAGATGGCGACGCTTTCGGTTCGGACGCCAATTTCCGTTTCAGCAGCCATATTGGTAGTTCTCAATATAGAAATGAAGATACAATAAGCCGAAATCAGAAAAAAAATAAAAAAAACAAAAGAAAAACATTCATTATCTCTCATCTACTGCAAAGTATCATTTAGTTCATGTGATATCCGTTGTATCTCTTTTGTGTCACCATTTCCGGTAATGTCTGTAACGTCACTTCCTGTAATAAAGGGATTTCTATAAAATTGGATTGATCTCAAAATCAATATTAAGTCCTTTGGGGACTAAAGACCGTATTACAAAGATCCATTTTGTCTCATGAGTGCTTAGTTTTTTAGCAGTATCTCCACCCCTCCAATGAGCATTTATTTTCTCTACAGCACAAAATTCCAGATGTTTCGGATCGGACATGTATTTTTTCTAACAAATGCTTAGATACACTAAAGTTTAAAAAACCTTTAATGTTCTTCACATTTTCACGCATTCTAACTTTCATGGGACTAGATGTTATTCCTATATATTGTAATCCACAAGTACATCATAAAAGATCACATTTTGAGAATGGCATGTAATGAGTGATTTAATTTTGTATTTTTTCTTGGGGATTGTGGAGTTAAAGAAATATTTTTGCTAGTTCTTTTTCGTAATGAGGCATGCACTACACATGCCACAGTGAAAAAAACACACACAAAAAAAATAGGTCACCAGTCTGTCAGAATTTTTTTTTAAATTTCACTTTTAACGAAACTTGGTTAAAATTTGCTTGAGATTTCTTGTACTTCTAAGAACAAACTTTGGTTTTAGGCCTACATATTCTTTTATGTCATCTTCCTGTTGGAGGATGTGCCAATTATTGTTTATTATTCTTTTTACAGTGCCCACATTACTACATTAAAAATAAATGGGATTTGGTCATTAGATGTCTTTAAATCTTTATCATTTATATTTAAGTAGAGGGGATCCATCTAGATTTACCATCGCTTTTATATTTTATAAATCATGACTGTTATATCCTTTTTGTTTAAAATGTCTCTTTAGGGGGGCGTGGCTAATCGCCGAGAGGAATGGACGTGTGATCCCTTCGCTCCGGCATCACGGGTCGCAATCCGACTCCATCCAGCGCAATACGGCGGTACAATCGTTGAAAACTAAGAGATGGCACAGCAGAGGGGTAAGAAGACTGCACCCAAAGCAGAGAAAATTTATTTTTTCGGCAACAAGCCGCACCACGAGCCGGAGGAGGCTCGGGCCTGGTCACAAGATGGCGGCTCCACTGCGGATAGCCCGGAGAATACGGCGGTACTGCATGAAGTGGACTCTGATAAACTCACTAAGAGCTACTTGCAGCAAGCTCTGGACACCCTGTCAAGCAAACTAATTACATTGTGGCAACACACTGCGGATTCGCTGAGGAAAGATATGCAAGAACTAGGCAAGCGCACCTCCCACATGGAGAACAAGATGGCAGAATTTGCTACAGCATATAATGACATAACTTCTCATGTGGAACAACTGGAACAAAAATTACTGGCGACAAAATAAAATAACAGACCTAGAAGATCGCGCACGCAGGAATAACCTGCGCATCAGAGGGATCCTGGAAGACATAGTACCGGAGAACTTGCAGGCATATGTCAGAGGTGTGTTTAACGCATATGCCCTGGACATACCTACCGACATGTTACTCGTGGACCGAGTACACCGTCTGCCTAGACCACGGTTCCTACCAGAAACTGCACCACGAATGCACTATTTTCATATTAAAGAGCACATACTCAAGTCAAGCAGGAATAGAGTGACATCACTGGAAAATTACCCAAACCTGCTAATTTTTGCCGACCTTTCCGCGTCCTCCCTTCGCAGAAGGAAAGAATTTGCTCAAGTTGCCAATTCCGTGAGAGCGCACGGCCTCAGATTTCGGTGGGGTTTACCTACCAAAATGTTGGTGACGAAAGACAACGCCACCCAAATCATCACATCACCTGAAGATGGACTTCGTAAACTACAAGCTTGGGGATTCATGGACCGAGGACTGGAACATAACGCCTCATCTTCCAGATGAATTCCACTGGACTGGCATAAGGCATGAGCTACTGGACATCCGCAAGTATAAGCCTGTTCAAATGTGTGCACTTGCAATATGGCCAAAGACTGAGAAAAGATATCGTAGTGTTAAAAAAAAAAAAAAAGCATATGGACATATAGTTTCCAGGTTAATACGCGATTGGTTATTTCACGTTAGATTATATAGTTCCCCAATACTAATTAAGTTGGCGAGTAACAAATACCCATGTACTCAATAGATATCTGGGGCAACAACTGAACTAGTCTCTCCTAGCCTACTGTAGCCTACAGGGGATGCAATGATCCGCAGAGAACACACCTAACTTCCCAGTGTGACACTTAACGGGTATATTATGAGGATAAAACTGGTAAAACTACTTAGAGATCAATCAGTTAGCAGATCCCCGACCCTTCAAGTACACAGACAGAGCAAAAGATACATAGTTAAGAAAAAAAAAAAAAAAGTATAAAACCTGCTCAGTTGGTAACCAATAGATATCTGTTAAATAACGAGCCCTTCCAGCAACTAAGGTACACGACGCTACCCTACCGGATGTGCTCTCAAGCCACAGTTTAAGGTGAATTTGTGTTTGTATATGCATAAGTACTCACAGATGTGCATAACCAATTTTCTTAATTCTACTACCACTTATCCTCTTCTTAGAACAGCAGAACACATACCAGAGAGCCTATAAGACTATTTGATGTATGGTTGACCTAGTAAGACCGACCGCCCTAAAAGGTTAAGAGACAGCGGAAGACCCATAGCCACGACACGGAAACATGCAAGTTTCCACCCCCATAGTACTCTCCACCAGTACCAAGACTTATTTATGTATATACTTTGTTTTCGTTAGTACCCGGTTCACATCACCCCATGTTCTTGCCCCTAGTCCCGGTTGGATACGAAAGTCCACGCTACTGACCACACCAGCTATGATCACTATCATTCCCACAGAGGTACTCTTACCTAATATGAGCACCATTGGCATATACACACGAAAGAAAGATAGGAGGAGGAGTAAGCTTAGAAATATGCAACGAATACATACGTTATTAAACTATGAAGATATACTCACATAATGTACGGGGATTTAACACCCCTCATAAACGTAGAGTCCTGTTAGAGGAAACTAAGATAGCTAAAGTAGACATTATGTGCCTTCAGGAAACGCACTTTGTGCGTGGGAGAGTACCAGATTTTGGGAAACAAGACTATCCAACACAGTATCATATGACTTACTCATCCAAAACTAGAGGAGTGTCCTTCTTGTTCCACAAATCGCTCACCTTTGAGCTGCTAAGTATTAAAACAGACGCACAAGGCCGATACTTAATAATCCACTGTCAAATCAATAGCGCCATATATACCTTGGTAGGCATATACAGCCCTAACTCTAACCAGCGCAATTTCTTGCATAAAGTACTGAGCAAATTACCCCAAGAGAACATGTCTGCCATCATAATATGCGGAGACATGAACCACATTCTCCAGCCGACTATGGACACGACTGTCTCCTTCCACTCCTAGACACAGATCCTTAATACCACAATGCAAAGCCATCACTAAGCTACTACTTGACCATAATCTATACGACATATGGCGAACAAAACACCCGAATGACAAAAATTATACTTTCCATTTCAAGGTGCATGGAACTCATTCTAGAATAGATGTCATACTGGTGTCCAGAGATTTGGTGCCCTCCACTGTACAAAGTAGCATAGAGGACATAGTGTGGTCAGACCACGCTCCAGTGACCCTCACGACCCAGGACACTTACAAACACAGAGGGAAAGCCCCATGGCGACTAAACGATACCCTCCTATACAACAACACTTTTAAAAGGGAATTGGAAACTGAGATAGATAAATATTTCCAACTTAACAACCAACCTGAAATATCACCCACCACATCTTGGCAGGCCCATAAGGCAGTCATTAGAGGTCAGCTCATTAGCAGAGCGTCCTTTCTCAACCGGACTTCTCAGCAACTACGCCTTACACTGCTGACCAAACTGTGTGACCTAAACGCAGCCCAATTTTTACACCCCAACCCGGGACTTAACATTGAAATTTAACAAATTACCAATCAATTAAATGATCTCCTACTTCAAAAAACAGCACGCACCCTACAAACACTCAAATTGAAGCATTACACCCAAGGGAAAAGAGCGGGGAAAAAATTAGCATCTCTACTGAGGCATCAACTCGCCCATTCCAAAATCCCATATTTACTCACCAGCAGAGGAGGGAAGATATACCCCCTAGATATTAACAAAGAAACAGCAACCTATTACCAAAACCTCTATAATTTAACAGAGGATTCCCAAACGCATCAACCAACACAATGTACATTGCACACTATTTTGTATTCTCTATGCTGTAAACATGATTGTAACCCGCATACCCTGTAATAAGACTGTGAATTTCTATAAATTGCCAATAAAAAAAAAAAGTCTCTTTAAAACATCAGATTGGGCAATTTAGTCCTCCTGTTAGCTGCACTTCCTGCTAATTCTCAGGAACTGCCCATTAGGAAAGTTTGATAACCAGGGGCGATGATGGCAACTATTCAATTCTATGTAACTGTTGACAACTTGTTTGAAAAAAGTGTGAGTCAGAAGTGGATGATTAAAAACAAATATTCAAACTAAAAAAAAATCAATGCTCAAGTCACTGACACATTTTGTAAGAGAAATGCCCCAGTCATTAGTATTAAGGTAATAATAAAAAAAAAAATAAAAATAAAAAAAAAGTTAAAAGAATCACTTGATCCCTTCCAGATAATAAAGATGTCATCTATATATCTTTTTATCTTTTATAAAGGACCAAGTTTGCACCAAATCCATGTTCTCGTTAAATAAATTGTTCCTCCCAATATGCTTAGTCCCCAAAGCAGTACCTTTAATTTGTAAAAAGAAATCTTCAAACCAAAAATAGTTGTGATTTAAAATCATTTTAATTCCCTCCAAAATGAATGTCTTTTGTTTGTTCTTATATTTTTTACATGAGAAAATAAAATTCTACAGCCTCGCATACTTTTTGATGATCTATAATTGCATAAAGGCTGGTGACATCACATGTAATTAAAAGAGTCACCATTCCATTTAAAATCGTTTAAAAGGCACATTGAATCTTGTAAAAATGAAGGGCATGTTTTGACCAAAGGTTGTAAATGAAAATCAATATATTGAGATAAAGAAGATAAAATTGAATTGATTCCAGATACTATTGGTCGACCCGGGGGATTGTTAGGATCTTTATGGATTTGGGGTAAAACTTATAATATACTGGAATCCTTGGATGCTCCAAAAATAAAAAGGAATACTCACTCTTGTTAAGATTATTATTTTCTAAATCCTTACCTAAAAAAATTTTACAATTATTTTTAATATCATTAGAAGGGTCTTTTTTGAGTTTTATATAGGTGCTTTCATCACGCAATTGTCTCTTTAACTCTTGTAAATACATATCTTTATCTAGAATAACGACCCCCACTCCCTTGTCTGGTGGTTTGACAATTGAGGGGTCGTCTTAAAATTTCAATAATTTTGTTTTCTTTTCTTTAAAAGATAGATTTTGTCCAAATTTTGAACGGGGCTTTATATTATAGGTATCTTCCAGGCAAGCCCGTTCACAGACTCTTGTGGTCTGATTTTAAAAATGATGGGTAAAAAAATTAGACTTTTAAAATTGGAATGGATGATGTCTGAAGGTTTTATTTTGGATTTATTTTTTTTAAATTGGAGTTAGATTCCATTTAGTTTCTATTGAAGATTTTTTTAAGACTATTTTTGGGTAAAGCGATTTAGATCTAAAAATGGTTCAATTTGTTTAAATGGCAACTAAGTGCGAATTTAATACTTTTGGTTAAAACTTTAACCTGAATATATTTTAATATGATATAATTTCTCCCTCCTTGTTTTCCTCGTCTGACTTTGTGTCTTTTCCTTGGGGTTTCTTTGGTAATATTTCCCCATCTTGTTCTTTGGCCTAAAAAAAACTCTTCGTCTTTATCATTTATACCATTTTTGAATGCCTCAAATGATTTCTTAAGGGGATGTCTGGGGAGCATCTATTCGGGAAATTTCAATTAAAATTAGTTAATTTTTCTCTTTCCGAAACCTTCTTGTTTGAGGTTGGCTGTTTCTTGGGGTAAGAGTTTTGTTATATTGGGAATAATTATTTATTTACATTGGTTTAAGTTCTTTTTTTCTTTGTTTGAAAAGGACTTCTGTGGTGACTTTTTATAATGTGGAGATATATTTTCTCTAGGTAAAAAGGTTGGTCTATTATCCTCTTGTACTCTTACCAATTTTCTATTAGGCAGGTCTCTATTCTTGTTTTTATTTTTATTATGGTTGTTCAGAATATTTCTTACTCTACCATTAGCGTAGTCATCTAAATCCCTTTGGAATTTTTTCTTTTTATTAACAACCAAATAATTTTCAATTCTCTCTATATTGTTTTTAACTTTTTCTGACAGTCTATCAAAATCTTTAGTCCCTACAAAAAGCTCCAGTTTGATTTTAATTTCATAATTTTATCTATTTCAGCCAGGTTTTCTTTTTTCATTTATGATATTAATCATTGTAATATAAAAGGATTCTAGAGCGGAAATCCAAATTCTTAGGAAACTCTTTTTCCCTGTTAAATGTGGGGAATTTTGTAAATCTTAAACCTCTTGAGGTGATTTCCCTTTCAATATATTTCTCCTGGGTAAAGATTTCCCATTTAATTTTTGTTTCTCTAATTGGGACATAATTTTGTCTAAGTTATCACTTAGAATAACCATTGCTTCTGCTCTAAATTCCTACCTTCCAAATTTCTCAGGAGCAAATTTGCACCTATTTTGTCTTTGTTCAAATAGAGACATTATTCACTTAGCAGCCCAAACTATTTAGTGACAAAAGATAGAGAATTTTAAAAGTGAAATATGGGTGGTGCTCAGGAATACAGCAGTGCAGAGCAGCTAATTCACCCAAGTATATTGTCACTAAGGTATACTTAAAAATACAAAGTGAAAACCAAAAACAAGCGCACACAGTAAAAAAGATAGATTACCTCTTAATACAAAAAATTAAGATCCGAAACATCTGGAATTTTGTGCTATAAAGAAAATAAATGCTCATTGGAGGGGTGGAGATACTGCTAAAAAAAACTATGCACTCATGAGACAAAATGGATCTTTGAATTACGCTCTTTAATCCCCAAAGGACTTAATATTGATTTTGAGATAAATCCAATTTTATAGAAATCTCTTCATTTCTCCTTAACCCCATTAGTGACCAGACCGCTTTTCAATTTTCTTAGCGTTAAGGACCAGGGCTGTATTTACATTTCTGCAGTGTTTGTGTTAAGCTGTAATTTTCCTCTTACTCATTTACTGTACACACACATATACAGTTTCTCGCCATTAAATGGTCTTTCTAAAGATTTTTTTTTCATATCATAATTTACTATAAAAAAGTACAAAATATTATAAAAAAAAATGTAAAAGACAAAAAAACAAAAACAACTTTTCTAACTGTGACACCCATAATCTGTTACACAGATTCCTTTTCGCCTGACGATTTCTTGTAGGACCAGGTTTAGTTCGTCTTCTGTTTCTTGTGTGTTTTTTTCGGATAGACCTCGATCTTGTGTGGCGCGCTGCCTTCAATATTACATCTCAACGACTTCATTGTTCGTTTCACTCTGCGTGGTCGACTCTTGATTTCGTACATAAATCCTTTTAACCGGTTTAAACTCCCACGGTGGCTCGATGAGTCAAATGGATCCTTTATCTTCTGAGCGTGAACGGTTCCTTTGGTGGCCACTCTCTTCAAGGTGCCGCTGTATCGACTGCCATGGACATAGATGGTTCTTTATCAGAGATTTTGTCTACGCGTTGGTACTGGGATTCTTTTTGAACATTACATTTTCGTCCTTGCGCTCATGCTTCTTTTGCCTTTATTTTTTGACGTTAAAATTGTAAACATGAAGCCTCCAACCTTGCTGTAAATGGAGGATTATTCTAGCCTTTGTAAAGAAATAACCTAAATGTTCTCCCCACACCCCTAGTTTTTCTACCCATCTCCTTTTGTCTTTTCAGGTCATGTTAGGTGTTTATGCTATTGTGTTTTGCTTCTTGGGAGTGTGTAATGGTTCCATTTTGTATATTTAGATTATTGGACTGCCTTTATGTTTATGTGACAACTTGTTTCTTACAGACTATAGTGTCTCTAAGTTTAAGTTGGACTTTAATTGTGCAATTGTCACCCAGACCACATCAGCTCAAGGGACACTAGAGTCACCCAGGTTTTAACCCTTCAGATGTAAACATATCAGTTTCTGAGAAACTGATATGTTTACATAGCAGGGTTAATCCAACCTCTAGTGGCTGTCTTCCTGGCCGACGTTCAGAACGTCCATAGGAAAGCATTGAGAAATGCTTTCCGATGGACTGTTAGAATGCGCGCGCGGCTTTTGCCGCGCATTCGCATTCCGCTCCACTCGGGAGGGGACGTCGGCGAGGGAGGAGAGGTCACCAGCGCCGATGGAGCCTGGCGTTGGATTAAGGTAAGCTGCTGAAGGGGTTTTAACCCCTTCAGCGCCACAGGAGGGGGACCCTGAGGGGTCCTGACAAGGATGACAGTGTCAGGAAAACGGGTTTGTTTGCCTGGAACTATATTGATCCTTTAAAGTTTAATTTTTTTTAAATAATTTTGCTGAGCAATAAGGAGTGGAACAGCAAATCTGCAGTACTTTTATTAGAACACAATCAACCCACAATGGGGATATACGATACACCACCACTTAACTCCAACACACACTTTATCAAACCCATGTGAGTTTGGACTATTAACAGAAATGTTTTTTCTTTAATAATAATAAAAAAAATAAAAATAAAAATAAAAAAGCACATTTGTTTGAAATTTCCAGGCCACAAATTTCCACCACCCTGTGCCCATGCATAATATGCAATATTCTAAATATATACAAGAAGTGTATTTGTAAAATACAAAACAGTTGTATTGAATTATAATCACAAACTGTAATCTGAATGGTTTTAGATAGCACTAAAATTGCTATGTGTAATAAATCTTACCATGTGCGGGGCACTAATTGTTGCTTGAAAGCCTGTTAAGAAAAAAAAACACGTAAAGCTTTGTAGCAACAAACATTTTTTTAGCTGTTAAATAAAAACTTTGTGATGTGAAAAAAGAAAAAATGTCTATCAATATGGCAACCTATGTAACGATTTACAGCATGGGTGTCCAACCTTTTGTCTTTTCTAGGTCGCATTGAGCGCAGAGGAATGGTCTTGGGCTTCAAATATCTTTAATATAATTAATTTATATAATAAAACTTTAAAAGCCATTTTCTTAATTTAGCTTTGTAGATAATTCCCTTATTTGTTATCCTTATATATAAAACCAGGGGGTTGCACTCACTTGAACATGCATAAATGGGGTTCTGTTGGGGGCCAAATTATACAATACACAAGATCCAGCGCACTCACTTATCCACTAAACAGCAACTTCAATTCTGATAGATTAAATTTTTTTTAAAACACCTAATCTAGGCAAAAATAATGGGGGTTTAGTTACATTATATAATCATTCATTGCAGAAGCCTGCCACAACGTCAGTGTACCCCATCTTTGGCAGGTCCTACTCTAACATCCTTATGTCTGCTCTTATTAACTCACTCACTTGGGGAAAAATTTAATCTGGGGCTCTCTGCGGTACAAGGCTAAATATGGCCCTGGAATGAGGCACCTGTGACAGGGAGGGGTGCAAAATGTTGGGACAGGCTTATGCAATGTATGATCATATAATGTAACTAACCCCCATTATTTTTGCCTATATTAGGTGTACACACACACACAATCATAAAGCAATATACATAATCACACACAATCACAGACATACACACAGAACCCCGCCCCCTCCCCCCCCCCACAAACACACAATCACTGACAAAACATATACAGAAATTCCATTCATACACATTTTGTACTTAAGAGGTCTACCCAGCCTCCCTACTTTGCTCTGGGAGGGCTGGGATGGATCCTCTGTCCCTGGTGGCTAGCAGTTGCTGCTCGGCTGGGATATCAGTGCTCTTGCTGCACAGGTCCCTCACACGCCCAGTAGCAATACCAATGTCGGGATGATGTCATATCCTGGCGGCCGGATTACTGCAGGACCAGGAAGAGCACAATACTAAAATGTCTCCCTCGCTGCCCGGACTACAATAGGATTGCACTGCTAGCGGTCCTGGGCCACATGTGTCCATCACGTTGGACACCCCTGTTTTTACAGAAAGGTGCATGTAATATTACCACATGTACTTTGTCAATAAATTTAGGGGAATACACTGTTCAAGTTACATATTAAAAGAAGTCATAAGTTTAGATAAATTGTCTGTACCTATTGACTGTGGCGAGTCCATATATGGATTGCATTTTGCATAATGTCTGCGATCAGTTGCTAGCATTACTTCAAATACTCGCTCCGACTTGATTATTCCATTTTCTAAAAAAATAAACATTGAATCAAAAAAAAAAAAAAAAAGGGAAAACATGTTAGATTTTTTTTTTTACTTGAAATGCAATAAAACAAATTGGTGCATAACATCCTCTATAAGAAATGTATATTTAATATGTACAATAATGTCCACTGATACAACCGTTATCTCACA
This sequence comes from Pelobates cultripes, assembly GCA_933207985.1. Taxonomy (NCBI): domain Eukaryota; kingdom Metazoa; phylum Chordata; class Amphibia; order Anura; family Pelobatidae; genus Pelobates; species Pelobates cultripes. The sequence continues at coordinate 211,270,449 of OW240913.1, read as the reverse complement.
ATAAAATAGTTTATGCACCATAGTATACAGTACTCTGTTAAATTCTCTATACCTATTGATCATATAAAAAATAAACCACCAGATGAACAGATTCAGAAATCTTTAAACTATTTAAAGATAACTTTCAGATATTTCGGACAGAATGCATCATCAGAAACTTAAAAGGACCACTATAGTGACAGGAAAACAAACTTTTTCCTTGCACTATAGGGTCTTTAGGTTCTCCCCAACCTCAGGGTACCAGTACCGCTGGGCTGAAGGGGTTAAACACCTTTCTCCAGCGCCGGGCAACTCTCCCCCTCCCGACGTCAGCGCTGAATGTGCATGCCAAGCAATAGCCACGCTTGCATTCAGACAGTCCATAGGAAAGCATTTCTCAATGCTTTCCTATGGACGTCCAGGGTCTTCTCACTGTGATTTTCACAGGGAGAAGCGCCTCCTTTAACTTTTGTTCACTGGTCAACGTTTATATTTAAAATTAAAACTTTTATCAGGTCCTGATGGAAATTTTAAACTGAAACGTCAACGAACAAACAAATAAATATAAAGTTAGGTTTTATTTTGAAGACCCAGGAGTACTGACGTTTATTTTGGTAATATTTCAAATTTCAGTGTAGCAGTCCTAGTTTTTGCTACATTAAACTGAGTGCATACTGAGTCAACAAACTTTAAAAAGAATCCTATTTCACATTTGACAGAAAGTGACATGTAAAAACATAATTTATATTACACAAACTGCAGGATGTGCCAGTCTGCTCTTTTATCTTATTTGTTGCCTTCTGAAATATCATCAGCATCTACTGCAGTGAAATTCAATGCAGTGAAAGGGCTTATGTTCTCTGACATGTCTGTGTAGGCAATTGGCATAATACCACTGCAGTTGAGGTTTGTGGAATTTGCACAGTAAGTTACTTCTTTACATATTCCCAGAGCAATGGTGGAAAGCTTCACAAAACACAGCAACTGTACATTTGATTTTAATTATTCAACTTCTAGATGGGAAATTCTCACAACAGGTAAAACTGTAAATAACTTTCTTTAACCCCTTAAGGACTGGACTGTTTTTGCGATGTTGTACATTTGCGACCAGGAATATTTTTACACTTTTGTGGTGTTTGTGTTTGGCTGTAATTTTCCGCTTTCTCATTTACTGTTCCCATACAAATTATATATTGTTTTTTTCAGGACAAAATGGGCTTTCTTTACATACCATTATTTATATAATCTCATGTATTTTAATTTAAAAAAAATACAAAAATCTGATGAAAAATTGAAAAAAATACATGTTTTTTGACTTTTACTTGAAAAATCTTTTACTCATCTACAAAAGCGAATGAAAAAAACTGCTAAATAGATTCAAAATTTTGTCCTGAGTTTAAAAATACCCAGTGTTTACGTGCTTTTTTGCTTTTTTTTGCATGTTATAGGGCTATAGGTACAAGTAGGATATTGCGGTTTCAAAACATACATTTTTAAATTTATCAATAGTGACATTGTAACACTATTATCTGTCATAAATCTCTGAATAACACCCACATGTACATATTTTTTTTAAAGTAGACAACCCAGGGTATTCAATATGGGGTATGTCCAGTCTTTTTTAGTAGCCACTTAGTCGAAAACACTGGCCAAAGTAAGCATTCATATTTGTTTGTGTGTGAAAAAAGTAAAAAAACTAAATTGAACGCTAATTTTGGCCAGTGTTTGTGACCAAGTGGTTACTAAAAAAGACTGGACATACCCCATTTGCAATACCTTGGGTTGTCTTCTTTTGCAAATGGTATGCCATCATGGGGTAATTCTCATTCCTGGGCTACCATACGCTCTCAAAGGCAACGTAACCAACCTGGCCATTTTCAATGTAAAAATATTTGAACCATATATTTGACCTTGTAACTTTCAAAAATGCTATAAAACCTGTACATGGGGGGTACTGTTTTACTCGGGAGACATCGCTGAACACAAATATTAGTGTTTAAAAACTGGAAAACGTATCACAACAATTATATCATCAGTAAAAGTGCTGTTTGTGTGTGAAAAATGCAAAAAAGTAACTTTCACTGACAATATCATCGCTGTGATATGTTTTACTGTTGTGAATCACTAATATTTGTGTTCAGCGAAGTCTCCCGAGTAAAACAGTACCCCCCATGTACAGGTTTTAGGGTGTCGTAGAACGTTACAGGCAGGGTAAAATACAGTGCTAGCAAATTAAATTCTCTGGAATTTCGGCCTGGGTTGGCAGGCAGGTCCCTCAAATTGCAATCAATAAAATTACTGAATTATGTGAAAATATTACATAAATACGCACGTAGAATTTAAATATATATGCATATTTATATATTTGAAGTCTACGTGTATATTTATATAATTATTTATGTAATTTTGTATATGGACGTATGTATATTTCTATTATTTTTATTTATTTTTATATACATAGATATATATACAAATTCATTCTAAGTGTATTTTGATATAAATATATATATATTAATTTTAAAATACAGTTAGAATAAAATTTCATATAGATATATAATTTTTTTTTAATTTTTATTATTATTTTAAAAAAATTATTTAATTTAAATTACTTATTTATATTTTATAATATATATATATATACAATATATATAGTTATTATATATATTATATATATACGTGTGTAATTTAATTATAAGTGTATTTTTATATTAATATAAGTACATATTAATATAAAAATACACTTAGTATGACATTATATATATGATATATAGACATATATTATATAGATATAATATATGTCTATATATCATATTTATACATATATAATTATTATTATTTTTTTATTACCATTAACTTTAATTTTTTTTCTGATTTTACAGTTGCAGGGAGACTGCCTGTCAGTACAGACAGTCCCCCTGCAGGCAGCACTATGGACACCTATTGTGACCATGTGATCGCTGTGTTAAGCGATCACATGGCCACAGGGGTCATAATCTGCCGTGGGGAGACTGTCTGGGCTGCAGGCAGTCTCCCCACAACCGGAGGAACACTGATCGCCGCCGGGGGAACGACGGCGATCAGGTAAGTAGCCCCAGACCGTTTGGACGGTTCAGGACCGTCATCGGTCGGCAAGGCAAAAATGCCGATGACGGTCCTGAACCGTCCTCGGTCCTTAAGGGGTTAACCCCTTAAGGACGGAGCCAAATGTACACGTTGTGAACAAAACAAAATGTAAACAAAACCTGGCATTTGCGCTACATGTCTGTCCAACCATAATTCACCTCTTGCATAGTAAATGCACCCACCCTTATTATATATCATTTTATTCAGGGGAAACAGGGCTTTTATTTAATATCAAATATTTAGCTATGAAACATAATTTAATATGAAAACAATGGGAGAAAAGATTTTTTTTTTTGTTCTACATGACATTTTAACTGTCAATGTTATAATACTGTTTGCTTTTACTGCAATAAAATACACATATTTGTATTCAGCAAAGTCTCACGTGTAAGACAGTACCCCCTGTGTACAGGTTTTATGGCATTTTGGGAAGTTACAGGGTCAAATATAACACGTTACATTTGAAATTGAAATTCGCCAGATTGGTTACGTTGCCTTTGAGACTGTATAGTAGCCCAGGAATGAAATTTACACCCATAATGGCATACCATTTGCAATAGTAGACAACCCAAGGTATTGCAAATGGGGTATGTCCAGTCTTTTTTAGTAGCCATTTGGTCACAAATACTGGCCAAAGTTAGCGTTAGTATTTGTTTGTGTGTGAAAAATGCACAAAAACGCCAATTTTGGCCAGTGTTTGTGACTAAGTGGCTACTAAAAAAGACTGGACATACCTCGTTTGCAATACCTTGGGTTGTCTACTATTGCAAATGGTATGCCATCATAGGGGTAATTTTAATTCTTGGGCTACCATAGGGTCTCAAAGGCAACGTAACCAATCTGGCGAATTTTAATGTGAAAAAAATTAAACATAAGTCATATATTTGACGCTGTAACTTTTGAAAACACCATAAAACCTGTACATGAGGGGTACTGTTGTACTCGGGAGACTTCGCTGAACACAAATATTTGTGTTTCAAAACAGTAAAAAGTATTGCAGCAATAATATCATCCGTGTAAGTGCTGTTTGTGCGTGAAAAATGCAAAAAACGTCACTTTTACTGGCGATATCATCGTAATACATTTTACTGTTTTGAAACACTAATATTTGTGTTCAGCAAAGTCTCCCGAGTAGAACAGTACCACCCATGTACAGGTGTTATGGTGTCTTGGAAAGTGGTTAAATATAGTGCTAGCAAATTAAATTCCCTTTACTTTCGGCATGGGTTGTCAGGCAGGTCCCGCTAATTCTAATTAATTAAGATACCTAATTATGTAAAAATATTACATAAATATATATATGGAAATTAAAAAAATTATTATATATATATATATATATATATATATATATATATATATATATATATATATATATATATATATATATATATATATATATATATATATATTGATATCAATTAGAAAAAGGATGAGGTGGAAGATCCACTCACAAAAAGTAGGTGGAAATGCCAACCCATAAGAAAATACCTCCTTAGTATCAAACGTCACATAAAATAAAATATGAAAATCTTTATTTAACACAAATACTATTAAATATACCAAGAAAAAGTGTAAGTGATGAAGTGCCAACACCTGTTAAAAAACCTGGGTGCACTAGTGATATATACGTATATATGTTCTACGTGTATTTTGATATAAATATATATATACATATCACAATACAGTTAGAACTAAATAAACATCTATATATTTTTTATTTATTTTTTATTTTATTTTTTAATGTATTTACATATATTATATATAAATATATAGAACAATTATATATATTTAATCAGTATCAGTCTACGTGTAATTTGATAATATATATAATTATATACATTAATAGTAAAATACACCTAGACAGTGTGTGTGTGTGTATGTATATTATATAATTATATATATATATATATATATATATATATATATATATATATATATATATATATAAAATCTAAGTAATGTTTTTTATTTTTTTTTACACTATTAACTGAATTTTATTTTATTTCCAGCCAGCAGGGGGACTACCTGTCATTACAATGGCAATGCAGGAGGCAGCTATCGTGGCCATGTGATTGTGAGGTCCTCGCAAGGGGGGACGGGACTGCAGGACGTCGGATGTGCCGCGGGGGGCTCCCTGGGAGTCCCCCCAACCGCGATCGCCGGCAACCGGGTAATTAAGAAAAAAACGGAGGGCGTACTATTACGCCCGGCAGCGTTTAGAGCCGCCTAAAATAGGGCGTAACAGTACGCTCTCCGGTCTTAAGGGGTTAAAAAAGGGAAAAAAAATAAAAATAAAGGTAAGAATCTCTGCCAAATAGTAAACAGAACTTAAGAAAAGTCAGATTTTCTTAATATTTCTGCATGAGTAAAACAATACATAAATTGAATACTGCATATAAATATAGTGTAAATTAAGGATTAAAGTAACACTATAGTGACAGGAATACAAACATGTGCTCCTGTCACTATAGCTATGTAGCCTCTCTGTCTAATGTAAAAGGTGAACCTACTTACCTTTATTCCAGGGCCACAATGGTCCGCCGTGCTGGCCCCGCCCCTGATCTGCCTTCCTGGCTGACATCAGAATGGACAATCTCAGCCAATGGAATGCTTTTTCATAGGAAAGGATTGGATTGGCTGAGATCATCAATTCTGATTATCTCAGCCAAGGAGGCTGGGCGTGTGGTGGAGGCAAATGCTGCCCTGGCCAATCGGCATCTCCTCACAGAGATGCATTGAATAAATGTATCTCTATGGGGAAGTTAGACGTTGTGCAGCACTGACCCAGGAAGCACCTTTAGTGGAAGTTTGCTATTGAAGGTGTCCCTAGGGGTATATAATCTTTACACCAAAACTGCTTTACTAGGAATACTTCAAAGAAATAGAATAGTCACCAAAAATGTTTTAGCTTAATGAAGCTCATATATAGATGTATATAGATCATGCCCCTGTAGTCACATTGCTCAATTCTTTGCCATTTAGACATTAAATCATTTTGTTTATGCATTCCCAGTCACAACTCCTTGCATGTGACTTATGCAGCCTTCCTGAAATCTTTCTGCAAAGTGAGATCCAATGTTTAACCTTCCTTTATTGCACAGTCTGTTTAATTTAGAATTTCTTATCTCTTGCTCTGTTAAAGGCCTGTTCTGACCTACAGGTGCCTCCTGTGTGTGATTAAAGTTCAATTTACAAAGTTAAGAGTAAAGTAAGTAAAGATCTGATTGGAAACAAAACCATTTGTCATGCAGGCCGTTTGAATCACAACCAGATAAGGTGAGGCTAGGGCCGCATGGTCATATACAATCCATATTGTAGAGCCAGATTGAGTTCCCCTTGAGAAAGGCATCAAGCCCATACATTGGGGCAATGGTCTCCACTCTCTGATATCGAATTTAAGGAAACACTTGTGGATTTATAGCTTTTACACTAGATTTTTGTTAGCATGTATATTTATATTGTATGCATTTGAATGTGGCATACACATTGGTAATATCTGATATTCATATAAGGCACATTATTAGTGCAGCCTTTCCTATTTTTGTACCAATAACATTCTTTTGCATAATGAGATTGGAGTGCTATGGTTTATTAGATATAAGGTGTTTGCATTCATAATTGGTTATTGGGATTGCACCATTTAACACCCTGTACATATTATTCCTGTTAGCATTAAACACCTACAGATAAGCACTTCCTGCACTAACTATTTTACTACATCAGTGGTTCCCAAACCAGTCCTCATTGCATAATTTTTTTTTTTTTTTTTTTAAAGGCCAATGGAGATGCTGACAAAACCTGGATGGTTGCTGGGTTGTGAGGACACTTACTACATGGACAGAAGCATTTAACTCCTAACTAAATTGAGAGAATTGAGCAGTGAGCTTGTATGGTCATGATATTTGTGTCACAGCACAGGGGGTCTGTATCAATGTGGTCACGCCTAATCAGTGCGGCCGCTGCGATACTTCAGATAAAAGTAATTCCCTGATCAGCACGGCCGCCCTGCTGGGGTCAAAGGCCATGCACTAACCAATCACAGTACTGAGAGGCATATTTAAATCCTGTAATTCCTTTTCTCAGTGCCCTGTCATGGTTTCCATTTGTTGGTTGTCAGGGAGCACGTTCTTGGTATATTTTTCTGGTTATTGACTTTGGCTATTGTTTTTGACTTTCCCTACTTCTGGTATCCTGACCCTTGGCTAGTTATTCGTATTTGTCTCATTCTGTAACACCGTCCTTGGCTTGTTCTTTGACCATTCTCTTTTACGTTAAGTCCAGCCAGTCCAAGGTCCAGTATACGTTGTGTTAATATAGTTTTGCGTGTTGGGTCACACAGTAATTATGACAATTTACACCAAAACTGCTTAATTAAGGTAAAGTTGTTTTGATGCCTATAGTAGCCTCTTTACAACATTGTATAAAGATATTGTAAATAGCAAGTTATTAATTTTCTTCAACGTTGCGCTTATGCAAGATTAGCTGAGCAAAGAACATTCGGTTTGCCATGTTGGGCTCTGGTGTCAGCCACTAGGAAAGCCAGAAGTTCCTGCACACAGCTTTATAAGCTGCAGGGCCAGCTCATTGACTGAGTGCTTTCAACCAATTAGCCAAGCACTGCAACCCCGGGCTGGCTCATTGAAGAAAGCTTTCAGCTCTTCTAGAGCAGTTGAACACGGCACTGGCAGACCCAGGTTAGTTGTCAAAGCATTTGCAAATGGTTTTGACTACATATCTTAGAATACTGCCAAGGCACTGCTGGCACAATAACCACAACTGCATGCTGTAATACTTATGTTCTTTGGAACGTTAGGAGTCCAAAACTTAGAAAGTTCATTAAATGTGTGTTGGTGCCTCGAGTGCACCTTTAACCCCATAAGGACGATGGGCGTATTATGCAGTCCTTGAAAGAGTGGCTCTAAATGCCAGAGGGTGTCACTGTACGCCCAGCTGTCATCCCGCCGTCCTGGTCCCCTGTACTCACCTGGACCGGCAATCCCGGTCCAGGGGGACTGCCGAGACCCCAGAGCCATGAGATTATCATGATCACATGGCCACAACAGAAGTCTATGGAGCTTCCTGCAGGGGGACTGTCTGAGCTGTCAGACACCTAAAATGATATATATACACATATACACACACTCCCAACCTCTGACACTCAGAGTATTCTCATATAGAAATGCCTTAGATTATTATGTGGAACAGTTATGTTTTGTGTGTACCAATGCTAATATGTCACCACACTTATGGATCATGGTTATATAGTTACATAGTTATATAGCTGAAAAGAGACTTGCGTCCATCAAGTTCAGCCTACCTCACATTTGTTTTTTGCTGTTGATCCAAAAGAAGGCAAAAAAACCCAGTTTGAAGCACAATTTTGCAACAAGCTAGGAAAAAAATTCCTTCTTGAACCCAGAATGGCAGTCAGATTTATCCTTGGATCAAGCAGTTATTACCCTACATTGAAAGATTATATCCTTGAATATTCTGTTCTTGCAAGTATGCATCTAGTAGCCGTAGTGTTATCCTTTAGAATAGGATTTATTTTAGAGGTTCAGGGGAACCTCTTTACTTCTCACATTGGTAATACACAATTACCCTATTGGCTTTTGATTTGGTGTTTCAGCTCCCTTAACCATTTCACATTGGTCACTTGGGATTTATCACACACTCACTTTATGTACAATATTGTTCACTGACGCTACTTTTTTTTTTTTTTTTACACGTTTTGGTTGTTTCACTGCAGTTTCACCCATACACACTTTCATGTTGTTCCTCTTTTTATGGTTTTATTGATCTCATTAGGCGCAATGCCAATTGGATTTAATTTGTAGATTTACTTCCATCTGGTGTTATAGTAAGGCATGTGTGTTCCTGACTTGCCCTTTCAGTAACACACTAGCTGGCCAGTACATTATGTTTATTTTAACTTACATCATTTCACAGGAGGTGGATATTATTTGTCTATTCAACACTGGGCACTATTGAGATATATACATGTCAAAATACACTTATAATGCAATCTATTATAAAATGCTTCAAATATATTATATATATATATATATATATATATAATACACACATTCTACATATATTCAACTATTCATTTTACATCATTTGATTTTATTAACCCCTTAAGGACACAACTTCTGGAATAAAAGGGAATCATGACTGAATATTTCCATCATGTGTCCTTAAGGGGTTAATTATAAATTGAGAGACCTGCCTGAGAAGCAAGACAGACCGTCCAAAGAATATTATTGTCAAGTCCTATATTTAACCCCGTAACTCTCCAAAACACCATAAAACCTTTACATGGGGGGTATTGTTATACTCGGAAGATTTCACTGAACACAAATAGGAGTGTTTTACAAAGTAAAAAAAACTTATCACAACCATAATATCACCAGTAAAAGTGCAGTTTTTATGTAAAAAACAAAACAAAAAACAAACAAACATGAACGCTAACTTTGCCAAGCGTTTGTGGCTAAGTGGCTACTACAAAAGACTGAACATACCCCATGGGTTGTTTTTTTTTTGTTTTGTTTTTTAAATGGTATGTCATGGTGGGGTTAAATTTTCATTTCTGGGCTGCCATACGGTCTCAAAGGCAACATAGGCCCAGCAAACCAATCTTGCACAATTTCAATGTGCGAACATGGAAAAGGGCAAAGCCCTAGATTAAACTCCTGCAAGTTTCCAAAAACCCATAAAACCTGTTCATGGAGGGTACTGTTGTACTCGTGAGACATTGCTGAATACAAATGTGTATTCTATTTCAGTACATTTCAACAGTATTAAGACATTCACAGTTAAAATGCCATGTAGAACTTGAAAAATAAAAATCTTAATTTTTCCATACTTTTTTAGATTTTATTCATATTAAATTATGTTTCATATATAAATATTGCATATGAAATGAAAGCCATGTTTCTCCTAAATAAAATGATATATAATAAGAGTGGGTGCACTTAACATGAAAGAGGTGAAATATGGTTAAACCACATATAGTGCAAATTCCAAGTTTTGTTTACATTTTGATCACAATTGGCTCAGTCCTTAAGGGGTTAATGAAATGTGTTTGGTGTCCTTCATTGATTTGATGGTCACACAAACAAAAAAAAGTAATTACTGATTTTTCTTTTAGAATTTGATAAGGTCAGATATTCCTATATTTAAGTGCTTTCGGCCTTTACATACGCAACAAACAGGAAATAATTCTCCAGGCATTCAAGATGTCTAAACCATAGACAGATTTATTAGGTCAAAAAGCAGCTGTTCTAATAAATCTGCCTATGGTTTGAACACCGTGAGAACCTGGAGACCTCTTTCCTATTTGCCCTATTGTTGTTGGATTTGCTAGTCCTGCTCCAGTGCACCTGGTGTCGATATTCTTTACATACGCAACAGACATTACTGTAGTGGTTGTGGTGCAGTCCCTCTGGGTTTTTGTATGAAAAACATCTATGGCTCTTCTGGCACCCAAAATTCAGACTACTCCTGCTACATTGAAATAATAGAAAAAAAAGGAAGTGCACTACTGCATTATACAATTTTGGAAGGATTCGAACACTTCCACCATTTTACCCACTACAATAACACTCGTAATCTTTAGTTCATGGGTGTCCAAACTTTTGGCTTCCCTGGGCCGCATTGAGCGCAGAGGAATTGCATTGGGCCACACAAAATGTATAATTAATTTATGTAATAAAATTTCAAAACCCCTTTTCTTTTCTGGGGGCACAGAATTGCCGAGAATTGTAAAGGGAGCCTCACGGGTCACAGGCCACGGGAAAAATAATTTAAATGCCTTAAGGATGAGAGCAGTCTGCCAGGTGCCGCGCCAGTCCAGCTCTGCACTCAGCACCCAGACTGCAACCGGGCCGCATGCCTGCTCTGTTAAAGAAAGATTTAACATAATACTAATGAATCCTAAAGAAGGATTTTTTGTTTGTTTGTTTTATTACAAAACAAAAATTAACGTAACCCCTTAGTGACCAAGGATGTATCAGGTACATCCGTGTGGAATTAGAGGGCTGCAAGGCATCGTTAAATAGAAAAAGGATAAAAGAGTTTGAGGACATTTAAGGCATGCAAACTGCATACAGTAATAGCAAACCTATACACGGTTTCTGTGATCAGCAGATTCTCTCTAGCTGACAGAACAAACTGTGCTTGGACATATCTGATATTTGGCACTTACACTGAAACATGTCTATCAGTAAAATGGATAATGCATAAGTCACAGAGAGATCCCAGTTGCATTTGATTTTAAGTGATTGTTTGCAGAGTGTTGTGTTTGATCATAACAGAGCAGCAAAAATGGTAAAAAAAAAAAAAAAGGCATCTGTAAATTAAACGAAATCTGCCAATATTATGTAAAAAAAATTTCTAAAAAATTACAAGTGCATGTATTAGAGCCTCTGGCTTATACTTTCTCTGTGGGATGGTGTGGCGAAAGTAACCTCGCCACTGGTACTTGGAGGGGCCTGCTTGCCAGCCTCTTGCCCCAGGATTATGGGCCCTGCAAAAAGACATGCTGAAAAGTGACTTCCATGGAAAAACCAAACAACTGAACCGATCTGGGTGATTTTTGGATATGTTGGTCACCCAGATCAGGGCTATCCGAGGATGTGACTCTTGTGGGGTTTCCATGGATCTTGTGGGTACTATTGGGGTGTTTGTAAATTGTGTATTTTTCTGTACCTGGAGATAATTATCTCTTTTAGAGACAGAGGAGGAGTATATTACTTGTCTGTGCCTCTTCCCTTCCTCCCTTTTCATGTCCCATTGTTTCCCCAGGAGGGCGTTGTTCCAGGGACACTGCCAGACCATTTTAAATTAGCTTTGTCCCTCCACAATCTCCCATCAGCCCTTGCTATTGTCTGACCCCACCCTTCCTTGTACTATAGTGCTCTACGTAACCGATTGTATGTAAATGAGGCTGTTGGGGGTTTAAAATGTGTGTATAAATTTTAAATGCTGGCTTGCATTAAACAGATCTGCTTTACCCCTGCATAAAGTCTTGGCTCATGTATGGGAGATTGGGGAATTACACTCTGGGGATTGCTATAATCACTATACTCCCCTGAGTATAATCATTAGCTCTTCTAAGAGCTGTTCCTGCAACGCTCTCTGGAGGAGGAGAGGTCTACCCACTGGGAGCTGGATCCTGGTCTTGGGTCCAGTGTGGGTGGAGGACGGAGAGACCCCAACCAAGCTGCGGCGGTTCGTGGGGTCTACAGTGCTTATGGTGTCTGGTCAAGTTCTTGGAGCCCTTGGAAAGCACTAGAACTCTGTTGGAGTGCCAGGCGGTCCGTCACAGATGGTATCTTTGGTCCTGTTTGACTGGAACACTGCAGCCACAAAAATAAGCAGTCTGTATCTCTTTGGCTTGCTGCACACAGCATGGTTTAAATCTGGTTATGTATAAAACAACAAGGTATGACTGCTATCAAGTTACTAAACGGTTTAACTCATTCAGCAAAGCCTACATTCATTTTGACAGGTTCATAATTCAGGTCTCTGTTGGCATGAGAGCATTCCCGCAGTTAATGCAAACTTGTCCCCCATTCCATACCAACCCTAAGTTGCTCTACTTGAGATCTGCTGACTCTGAAGGCTTTTAGATAACACTAAACCAACGGTCATGTTTGTGGAACCAGTTTGAGATAATGTTTGCTTTGGGACATGATTCTTTATCCTTCGGGAAGTAGCCATTAGAATATAGAGACTGGCCATAGAGTGTTGCGCACAGTCCGCAACAATAGCATGTGACACTTAAAATATTGTTTACACTATTCCCAAGAACCATTCACAAAGCAGAATAGATTAATGTTGTTCACACCAAATTCTGACCCTTTCATCTGCATGTGGCAGTAGAAATTTAGTTGATTTTTTTGAGTTTTTCAAATTTTCCAAATCTACTGCACCCAACTCTTGCGTCATTAGCCTCAATTTCCTGTTCTTAATCTAGTGTGGAATTCTAGAGGCTGTTGTCTGTGAAAATCCCAGCATATCAGCAATTTAAGAGTTCTTTTTGGCACAATTTACTAAAATGTCAGTTTTTGTTTGTTTTACATCTGTAGTTTACTTTGTGCCCCAACTGCCATTTTTAAATACACAGCCTTTTTTCAGATAAAGTATTTAACCAGGAAAGGCACATTCAGATTACTCTGGTTGTCAAGTACGTCCTGGGGGCTGTTAATTTAGCTCAACATCCAGGGGTTGTTACTATTACCCAATTTAATGGTACTCATTTTATTGGAATGGCTAACTAAGACTGTAATCTCCATATTACCCATAAGTCAAAAGGGGGCAAGGCTGAGAGCAGCCAAGTGATGGCTACATTGGACACTTCAAACCACTTCAAACATGCACCTCAAGGAAGATCCGCCTATCCCATGGCACACTAAGTCAACCCACTACCTACAGAGATGCTCCCGTTCAGCTGAAAGCTGCTGAAGGAAGTCCCACAATTTCTCAGACTTTCTCCGTTATTAATTCATCTTGCGTTCATACAGTGCAGCCCTACTTTTCCTCTCTCTCCAACAATCACACCTGGATCATACCTTCCCTACCCTTCAGACCTTCTCCCAAGCCACTGAACAGGGAGTGACTGCACTTTTCTTCTCACCCCCCACCTTATCAGATCTCTCTCTCTCCTCTTGTCTTGTACCATACTTAACATACATCAACTGTTCTTTTGTCTGGTGTTCTCCCTTCTCCCCTTAAATGTGCTACTGTCATACCCATCCCCCAAAAAAGTTATCCATAGACCCATCCTCCCCTTCTAACCAGATCCCTTCCCCCTTTTTCCTCAAAGCTTCTAGAATGACTAGTCTTAACTCGTTTGACTTGCTTCCTCAACTCCAACTCTCTCCTCAACCCCCTTCAATCTGTCTTCCACCCCCTCCCCTCTACTGAGATTGCTCAGACTAAAGCCACAAATGACCTAATCACAGCTAAATCAAAAGGCCACTAGTCCATACTAATTCTTTTTGACCTGCTGCTTCTGACACTGTTGATCATGCCCACTTTCTCCAAACTCTTCAATCCCTTGGTCTTTACAGTCCTCTCGGGATTATATTCCGATCCCTCCCAACGTCTCGTCTTTCTTCAATCTCTGCTTGGAAGTTATCCCACTTTCTGAAACTCAATAGCTCTAAAACCTGTACCTATGAAGCCCTAAACAACTCTAGCCCCTGTTACTTTTGTTACAGAGGGTAGTGGAGTCGTCGAGGCAGGCTCAGGCACCGAGGGTAGTGGAGTCGTCGAGGCAGGCTCAGGCACCGAGGGTAGTGGAGTCGTCGAGGCAGGCTCAGGCACCGAGGGTAGTGGAGTCGTCGAGGCAGGCTCAGGCACCGAGGGTAGTGGAGTCGTCGAGGCAGGCTCAGGCACCGAGGGTAGTGGAGTCGTCGAGGCAGGCTCAGGCACCGAGGGTAGTGGAGTCGTCGAGGCAGGCTCAGGCACCGAGGGTAGTGGAGTCGTCGAGGCAGGCTCAGGCACCGAGGGTAGTGGTGTCGTCGAGGCAGGCTCAGGCACCGAGGGTAGTGGTGTCGTCGAGACAAGCTTGGAGACTATGGTGAGGCCTAATAGAAAGCTGTTGTTGTTGGGGGATTCTATCATAAGAGGTGTGGAGATGGACAATGGTGGTCTTGTGAGAAGTCTTCCCGGAGCTACTGCTCACAGAGACAGGAGACGTATTTGTAATATTGTTAAGCGAGCAAAGCAGGAAGGGGAATTGGATGTACTTGTCCATCTAGGGACAAATGACTTGGCTTGCAATGAGGTTTCAGAGGTAAAGGACATTTTTTGTGTTTTTGCCAATGATATACGGCAGGTTGCTTCTACACTGTCATTCTCTGAAGTTCTGCCTGTGCATTACATTCAGAACGACAGGCGAAAGATTATTAGGGAATTTAACTTGTGGCTTGGTGAATGGTGTCAGGAGCAAGGATTTGGCTTTATTTCTCAAGGTAACTCTGTTTGGAATAGAAATAAACTGTGCAGAAAAGATGGTTTGCATCTTTCTCAAAAGGGAACAAATGTTCTCAATGAGCAGTTCATAGGTTTTGCTAGGATGTATTTAAATTGGGGGGGGGGGGGCAAAAAGGAAGTAAAACATAAATCCACCTGCCCCCGAAAACAAGGACAGAAGGTGCCTGTAGCAAGTATGTTAAAAAATAACCTTAAATCTGTCCCATGACGGACTGGGGCGACTAGACGCAGGCATAACGTACACCTGATCAGGGGGATATACGAACGCACAGAAACAGTCAAGCTAACGTTTCTTACGCAATCCTCCGTTGAGGCCACTTTCTCTAAGAGATCCCTGGCTAACGCTAAGATTTGGGGAATCGCTTTCTCAACAGCGACATGTGAGAAACTGGAACCCGAGTTATCGATTCCATTACGATAGAATTAATTAAGCGAATAATTTCCTATACTAAGCTTATTAGCCTATGTGCCAACTGTCACTAATCATTGACGCAATTGCTCTTCTGCTCCACGTGTCACATATTTTTAGTAATAAAACTACTACCCCGTCTTTTCCGTCAGACCAGTAAGCTTAAATCTACAGCAGAATTCTATAGTTTGGTAGAATGTAGCCACTCGTTTCCATCTAGCCTGTTATTATTGCTTTTGCTTCAGCTTCAGAAGTGCGCACTCACCTACAACTGTTAAACCTATCTACACCTTAATGATTGCTGTTATGACACTTGCAAATGTTACGTAACCGAAAGACACTAATGCTCATTATTTGCATCGTTCTTCATATTATTCATCTTATTCCTATGCCCATGTGCACTGTTGTGGTGTATGTATGTATTTTGTACTCACCTGAACGACAAATAAAGAATTAAAAAAAAAAAACAACCTTAGAGGCATGTCTACAAATGCTTGCAGCTTAGGGAATAAGATCCATGAACTTGTGCAATAATGGCAACTGATAATGTAGATTTTGTCGCTGTTACTGAGTAATGATATAATGAGAAAAGTGACTGGGACATAGCAATACCAGGGTACTCTTTATATAGAAAAGACAGGAAGGCAAGAAAGGGGGAAGAGTGGCCCTGTATGTGAAGGATAGCAAAAAAATCTAGCCTAATAGAAGTTGGCAAGGCGAAGAGACTAATTGGGATACTTTAGAATTTGGTAATCACACAGTAACTCATGTAGGTGTGATTTATAGGCTCCAGGACAAATAGAGTTAGATAATCTACTAGTTGAGGAAATAGCTAAAATGACAATGAAGGGGGGAAGTTATCATCATGGGTGACTTTAATCTTCCTGATGTGAATTGGAAAACAAAAAATAGCTGCTTGTGCCAGGAGCACACATGTTCTAAACTCCCTACTGGGATTGTCTCTAAAACAAGTCGTTGAGGAGCCAACTCGTAAGGAGGCCATACTAGATTTAGTGTTAACAAGTGGAGATTTGGTATCAGATATTACTGTAGGTGAAAGTTTAGGATCCAGTGATCAGTCAGTGTGGTTTAATATAAGAACAGTGACTGAGTCACACCACACAAAAACAAAAGTTTTAGAAAAACAGACTTTTCTAAAATTAGAATATGTGTAAAGGAGTCATTATCACACTGGAGCTATTTAAATGGAGTCCAAGAGAAATGGGATTATTTAAAAGTTGCACTGCTGAAGGCAACAGAAAATTGCATTAGGCTTGTCAGTAAAAGCAAAAATGTCAAGTAACCACTGTGGTACTCCACAGATGTGACCAAAATAGTTTCAAAACAAAAAAATTGCATTTAGTAATTATAAAAAAAAAACCCCAGAGTGAGGAAGACAGAATGATCTATAAGATTAGGCAGAAAAAGGCTAAGCAAGTTATCAGAGCTTCCAAATCACACACAGAAGAGAAAATAGACCAGTCAGTAAAAAAAAGGGGACAAAACATTTTTTAGATACATAAATGAGAAAAGGAAAGTAAAACAAGGGTTAGATTAAACACAAAAGAAGGAAGGTATGTAGATGAGGATAAAGGTCTAGCTGACTGCCTCAATTAATATTTTTGTTCGGTATTTAAAGATGAAAATGAAGGAAAGGGGCCTCAGTTAGGAAAAAGGACAAATTACTCATTTGTTACATGTGACTTTACAGAGGAAGAGGTTCTATTTCAACTGTCAAAAGTAAAGACAAATAAGTCAATGGGACCTGATGGAATACACCCAAAGCTATTAAAAGAGCTTAGTGGTGTACTAGCAAAACCATTAACAGATTTATTTAACCAATCATTGTTAACAGGAGTAGTCCCAGAAGACTGGAAGTTAGCGAATGTTGTGCCCATTTACAAGAAAGGTAATAGGGAGGAGTCAGGCAACTATAGGCCAGTAAGCCTTACTTCAGTAGTGGGGAAAGTGATGGAAACCATGTTAAAGGATAGGATTGTTGAACATCTAAAAACACATGGATTTCAAGATCAGAGACAACATGGGTTTACTTCAGGGAGATCATGCCAAACTAATCTGATTGATTTTTTTGACTGGGTAACTAAAATAATAGATCAGGGTGGTGCAGTAGACATTGCTTACCTAGATTTCAGTAAGGCGTTTTACACTGTTGCACATAGAAGGCTTACCAATAAACTGTAATCTTAAAGTTTGGATTCCAATATTGTCGAATGGGTAAGGCAGTGGCTGAGTGACGGGCAACAGAGGGTTGTAGTCAATGGAGTATATTCAAAGCATGGTCTTGTCACCAGTGGGGTACCTCAGGGATCTGTACTTGGACCCATTCTCTTTAATGTTTTTATTAGTGATATTGCAGAAGGTCTTGATGGTAAGGTATGTCTTTTTGCTGATTAAACTAAGATATGTAACAGGGTTGATGTTCCAGGAGGGATAAACCAAATAGCAAATCATTTAGTTAAACTAGAAAAATGGCCATTTAATGTAGATAAGTGCAAGATAATGCATCTTGGACGTAAAAACCCAAGGGCAGAGAACAGAATATTTGATAGAGTCCTAACTTCAACATATGAGGAAAGGGATTTAGGGGTGATTATTTCTGATGATTTAAAGGTAGGCAGACAATGTAATAGAGCAGCAGGAAATGCTAGAAAAATGCTTGGTTGTATAGGGAGAGGTATGAGCAGTATAAAGAGGGAAGTGCTCATGTACAGAACACTGGTGAGACCTCATTTGGAGTATTGTACGCAGTACTGGAGGCTGTATCTCCAGAAGGATATTGATACTTAAGAGAGAGTTCAGAGAAGGGTTACTAAACTGGTTCATGGATTGCAGGATAAAACTTACCAAGAAAGGTTAAAGGATCTTAACATGTATAGCTCGGAGAAAAGACAAGACAGGGGGGGATATGATAGAAACATTTAAATACAGAAAAGGAATCAACATAGTAAAGGAGGAGACTATATTTGAAAGAAGACAAAAACTAACACAACAAGAGGACAGTCTTAAATTAGAGGGGCAAATGTTTAAAAACTATATCCGGAAGTATTACCGTACTTTACTGAGTGGGTAGTCGATGCATGGAATAGCCTTCCAGCTGAAGTGGTAGAGGTTAACACAGTAAAGGAGTTTAAGCATGCATGGGATTGCATAAGGCTATCCTAACTATAAGATAAGGCCAGGGACTAATGAAAGTATTTTAAAAATATTGGGCAGACTAGATGGGCCGAATGGTTCTTATCTGCCGTCACATTCTATGTTTCTGTAATGAACGAGTGCTCTACGGACACCGGACTATGAAGTTTCAATTCTAGAAGAATTTTGAGATATTAAAAAAAAAAAAAGGAAAACTACTTTGCGGTGAAAGATCGACAAAACTACAACTATAAAGGGGCAGAGAAAGTCTTACCATATCCAGGGAAAAACTGTGCGAGTAAGTTTACAGGCCAAAGACAACCTCTCTAATCCTTTTGTGACGTCAGAGCTAGAATCTGTGGTGATTTCAATTTATTTTAGCAGCCAGACTTCTTACAGGAACACACCAGCATTATAAATACCGTATTTTTCGCTCCATAAGACGCACCTCACCATAAGACGCACCTAGTTTTTAGAGGAGGAAACCCAGAAAAAAAAATATTCTGAACAAACTGTTCCATAGTGTTTCTTACCATGGGACAGTTTGTTCAGAATATTTTTTTTTCTCCCCTGTCCCATAATGATCTTTAACCCCCCTTTCCTCTGTCCCATAGTGATTGTTAACCCCTCCTACCCTGTCCCATAGTGATTGTTAGCCCCTCCTACCCTGTCCCATAGTGTTCTTTAACCCCTCCTCCCCTTGTCCATTAGTGTTCTGATCCCATAGTGTCCCCCCCTCCCATTGTCCCATAGTGCACTTTCCCTCCCATAGTGTCCCCCCCTGCCCTTGTCCCATAGTGTCTCCCCTCCCCCTTCCCCTTGTCCCATAGTGTCTCCCCTCCCTTTCTCCCATAGTGTCCCCCTCCCCTTGTCCCATAGTGTCTCCTCCCCTCCCCTTTGTCCCATAGTGTCTCCTCCCCTCCCCTTATCCCATAGTGTCCCCCCTCCCCTTCTCCCATAGTGTCTCCCCTCCCTTTCTCCCATAGTGTCCCCCTCCCCTTGTCCCATAGTGTCTCCCCCCCTCCCCTTGTCCCATAGTGTCTCCTTCCCTCCCCTTGTCCCATAGTCTCCTCCCCTCCCTTTCTCCCATAGTGTCCCATTCCCCTTGTCCCATAGTGTCTCCCCCTCCCCTTGTCCCATAATTACTTACCTGTCTTGGAGCGTGGGCCGGCTTCACAGCGCGCTCCGCGGTCCAGGAACTAATATTTCAGGTTCCGGTTTCCGGCGGGACTGAAAGGAAGTGTGCACACTCAGTGTGCACTTCCTTTCAGTCCCGCCGGAAACCGGAACCTGAAATAGAAGTTCCTGGACCCCGGAGCGCGCTGTGAAGCCGGCCCACGCTCCAAGACAGGTAAGTAATTCTTCACATTCGCTCCATAAGACGCACAGACATTTCCCCTCACTTTTGAGGGGAAAAAAAGTGCGTCTTATGGAGCGAAAAATACGGTAGATGGAGATGATTAGAGGAGCTATTGGAAAATGGTCACAAGAAGAATTTTACATTAAGAATTTGAAGATAGTAGGTAATTGATTAAATTAATAATTATATTTTTATTTTTATTATAACATTTGCTTTCTTTATAAAAGGCAATGTTAAAATAATACTTTTTAATCTTTCCTTAAAAATGTTGTAGTTAATAATTCTTCACGGAAAGAAATATGATAGGAACTGGCATTTACAAATTAGGATAGAGGTATTCTGAGACCAACCGAAACCAGTTGTATACAGCATCTTTCTACTGAATGTGTGTTTTTTTTATTCAGGCCAACAGAAGAGGTGACGTTATGACACACTGAGCGTCTTCTCACATTGGAGAATAAAACACCTAGTGTTTCAAAACTCACATACAATAAGATAATTGCTGTAGGTTCTGTTTGCTTTTCATAGTCTTGTGCCCAACAGCTGATCAGCAGATGGTGGGAAACTAGAATCTCATATACTTAACTCTGAAACAGGTATACAGTGACAAATACCGACACACACTTTTTCATGCAGCCTCTGCCATGACACTTACACACTGATTGTTGCCTGACAAATCAATTCAATGGCTCCTTTCCTCTGTATGTGTAACAGCATCATTTAGAGGACCAAGAGTCCGCTAGCATCCAAGAAGTGCCTCTAGTGCAGAGATAGGCAACCTTCGGCACTCCAGATGTTGTGGGCTACATCCTCCATAATGCTCTTACACCCATAATGCTGGCAAAGCATCATGGGAGGTGTAGTCCAAAACATCTGGAGTGCCAAAGGTTGCCTATTCCTGCTTTAGTGGCTGTCTGAAAACTGCAATGATTTAAATTACAGGACTAAGTGGGACTGGGACACTGCACCTAGCCCACTTCAATGAGATGAAGTGGTCTGGGTGACTATAGTGTCCCTTTAATGAATGGTGGACCTGGCCGCAGGAAAAGGTTCTCTGAGATGAGGTAACTTGGATATTGATAAGATGACCATGGTTTCGATGTTTGCAGGAAACAGAATATGTAAGATATTACTCACCACTGAAAGAAGGAATATTTGAAAATTAATTTTGTGGTGGAGAGGATCATCAATGAAGGAACTACAACTGTTCATGAGAACAAGTGATGGGGAACATGGGAACAAGTGATGATGAAATATAGATTAAATTCAAGTCATATGGAACGGAGAAAGAAGTGGAAACTGGGTTCGGTTATGGAAAAAGCAATATGAGGCATTGGTGAGTTTACTGGGTGCTGTGGTATAGTTGTGGTGTGATTATAAAATTAATTATTATTTTCTCAAATTAAATAACTCCACCAACACATATACAAGCACTGAATAAAGGATATGATGGAGATTTGGTCATGTGTCTGTATAGGAAAAGAAATGTAGTGTGTAGGTGAAGGAAAGGGAAGACTAAAAGCATGCATTATTAATTTGTCATCTATTTACATTATACACTCTTATAAATTCAATGATTAATTATATTTTTCAATAAATTGGAACATCCATATAATTAACCTTCTTTAATTAGATGTTAACCCACAATGCTTTCTTTACACTTTTAACTCTATCCCCATTGCTATCCGAAATGAGATAATTATAACCAAACTAAAATTAATTAATTTGCAGTATAGTAAGGTAAGGTATAATAACGAGAAACAACAACAAAAAAACCTTCAAACTTTGTGCACAAGAAACACAGTTTTGTCTTCAGAACAATACTTTACCTTTTCAGTGATATATTGGTTTCCAAATCTTGCCCAAGCTATTGAAGTAAAACATAAGAATGGAATGGAAAAAAAAGTCTTCACATTTTAATTCCATCAATAGAATTACCTTTATATGGTAAATTTTCATATACTATTATATAACGAAATCATATCTCCATTTTTGCCTCCTAGGCTGGGATTCATCATTAGCGTTTCCCTTTGTAACTTGCTTGGATTGTGAAATACTTATATTTATCTTAAACAAGAGACATTTTTGATTTCTGCATTGGTCTAAAAGTATGTCTCTGTTCTTTATCATCACGATATGTCATAATGAGTTGTCTAAGTTCCTGTAGCAGATTTGGAGCAATACTAACATGTACAAAAAATGTGATTCTCAAACTTTTCCACTTGTGCGATGCTTTAGAAGGAACTCTGTCCACCTCTCCCATTTTCTTTTTAATGGTAAATAACCATTAACTTATAATAATAATGAAGGTTTGATTAGTGTACCTTTTTCAAGAGTACACTCAAAAAGCATGCAATCTCTTGCCAGTAGCAAAAAGTATGCAAAAGCAATGTATATCCAAGATGCACCTTTTGCACCGAGGTACACCTATGTAATGGATTGTGAGACAAGACTTTATTCTACGACCAATGATGGGACATCTGTATATATTGTCCACAATTTACTAAAATGTTATATTCATGGGTGGCAGCTATTTCAGTTGACACCATTAAAATGGCAGTGGCTGCTGTTCAGGAGTCTAACTCTTATCAATATTACACATTCAGTATATATATAAACTGCATGAAAGAAATAATGGGCAGATTTTATATATATATATATATATAGTATTTTTTAACTACACAAAAATGCCACAGTGATTCCTGATATTAATCCACTGAAGAATGGTGGGTGGGCATATAACAATAGTCAAGGGGAGGTGGAAGATTTAATCCCACACCCCCTTCTTTCTCTCCATATATTAATGGATGGATTATAACCTATGCAAATAGCAAATAGATCTTACTGCTTGCTCCACTCCATGGCCTGACAGGTGAGGGAAAATAATTATATTCTCGAGCTTCCACAGGGGAATACTGGGTCGTATGGTCCTAACTGTTAAAATTACTGTTAAAAGCAATCCTTATAGTCAGACTGTTGTACCAGAATAATCTTGCCTCTATTTTGATTGGTTGTTGCAATGAACGACACATAAATGGAAAATTTGATTGGATGGAACATATCAGTCAATCACAATGGTTTACTGTTTTGATGTTGTAAATCCCTTGACGTCGGTATTGAAAGATATTATCATCTTACATTTCATTTTGCTTTTGCTAAAAAAGGAACACTCCAAGAACCTTAACCACTGTAGCACACTTTGGTGAGTATTGCCCCAGGGGGGCCTGGAGCACTCCCAGAGTAATGTTTAACTTAGTACGGATCTGTCAGACGTCCATGCTGCATATGATGATTTTAGCCGTAAAAGCACAATGTCTTGCTCGAGCTAAGAACAAATACATGGCCGTATAACTCTCAAGAAGCTCTCAGCCAGTGGGAGCAGCTCTGCGTGTCCCTGCTTTGCTCAGTGACGCTAACTGTATTGCAAGCCTTGCAATAGGGCCCACACCCCAAAGACTCCCTGGGGAACCAGGCAAGTTGTCAATCAGTTTTTAACCAGCTTGAGAAATTAGCTTGGGAGGGCACCATAACCACTACAGCAAGTTGTACTATCAATGGTGCTTAGAGTGTTAATTTAATTGATTTAGTAATTTTAAATTGTATACACATTTAATAAACATTTTATTTCAACCTATTTCTTATGTTTCATAAATCCATTGTGTAAACAGGTTAAGTATTAGAGATTGTTTAAAAACGTTCCATGTCCCAAGAAAGGTTTTAACTGTAGATGGAAGCTGAGGACAACTCTAACCAATGATGGTTAAAATGGATACACAAAATCCCCTGAGAAGTAAGACTGTATACAAAAGATAGCTCAGTACTTTTTATATACATATCATATATAGTTTATTCTCTGCAGACAGATGGGAATCTTTTTGTGCTGCTGTAGCTGAATATTGTCTGCCTGCTTTTGGGAATTACTTGACAGATATTTGGAACAAGATAATGCTGGACGCCAGCCACGGGTCTCCATCTATGTATCCATATAATCAAGGCAGCTGTGCTTCTTACTGTAACTATGAGTCTGCTTTCTGACTTAAGAGTAAGTCATAATTAACTACTCCAAGATTTCTGTCACGAAGATTTACCTCTGAAAGTAGCTGTTCGTGTCTAACATGTGTATTATAGAATGCATTGCTACTTCTAAAGAGTTCTTAAATTAAAAGTGGACACGGATGTAGCGATTTAATTATTTCTAAACACAGCAGTGCATGTTAGATATGTTAAATGGATTTTCAGGATAAAAATAACATGTAAACATGGAATTAAATCTCGAGTCTCTGTTATTTTACATCACTGAAGGAAAATTGTAGTGATTTTTAAAAATTTTTTATTTCTGTTTAAAATAAAAAAATATAAGTCATGCCCCCTGGTTTGCTGGCTGTGCTGGGGGGCGGCAGGGTGGGGGAGATGCGGCACTCTCCCTTCCTACCTTCCCCTAACTCCCTTTTTTCTCTCTGTCTTCTCTCCTCTTTTCCTCTCTGCTCACCTTATCTTTTTCACAATCCTTTCTCCATTCTCCCACCTCTCTGCCCCCTTCTCACCTACACAACCACTCCATATATAGAGTCTTAATTTAGGACCGATGAGGGGTGGAGCCCACCACTACGCCATAGTACCCCAATATCGGTGGGTCCAACACTAGTTCCAAACATGGGAGACAAAATAAATAGTGCTAGTGCTAAATAAGCTAAAGTGTATACAATTAATCTATTGTAAGAGCATATGTGAGTATACAGAATATAAAATTAATGTGATAAAAAAATAGTGTCAAAACTAAACAATAAAAGTGATAATACTTGGATAAATATACAAAAAAATGCAAATTATATATGTGCCAAATAAGGGTTATAATAAAAGTGTCATTACTATTCAAAAACTCCTTTTATTTATATATATATATACACACACACACCTATGGTCACCTCCAAACGGATCTCTGAAGCTTGGGGGCTGGACAGGGAGCTAAACCCCAAAGGGAATCTAGTCTGGATTCCAAACTTGCATAGCAAAGACAAAAAGGAAAACCTGATTAGTAACCCTTCCTGATATGTTATGTATCTTAGGGACTGCAGTCTCCCTCTCTGTGCTTTTTGCAAGTCTCTTCCACTGCCCCCCTCTCCTGCTCGGTCTGTGTGATCCTTCCTTTGTTCTAAAGAAGTCACATTTAAGGTGTAGGAGGCAGAGGAGGATGATGAACAATTGGATTGCCATCTTTTGCTTGTATGTGTCCAGTTAACATCTTGAAACTTTCATCCTTCTGGTACTTGGTATCTAAAATAATCTAATGCATCTTTTATTCCTCTTAAAAT
>OW240913.1:211201127-211245010 GCA_933207985.1 Pelobates cultripes | reverse complement strand
TTATGTAGTAAATGTTACTTTGTGCATTTTAAAGTGTTATGCTGGTTTTGTGTTCCCACGTGTGTAATGGAGTTTTGCCTTTGTCTTGGGAGATAATTGAATTACTTCCCAATTATCTCCCAGGGCAGAGGGGAGGAAGCCAGGATGCATTGTGGGAATATACCGTGACTGTGTGTCCTATTTGTCTGCTTGTCTGTCCCTTGTCACAGTCTCCCATTTGGTCCCCTAGAGGAGTGTCCACCAGGTGGGAGACCTGCATAAATACTGGGCAGGTAGCCCTCATTAAACCAGACCACTGCTTGACCCTCAACACGGAGCTCTGTCTCGTCTTTGGGGGGATTTACTGTATGCTGTTAGAGACTGACTGCCAGGAGTGTAAGCTGATTCGTCTGCTTTTCCTGTTCGTCTGCTAGCAGCTATTTGGGAGGTTCCAGTTCGGGAGTTGGAGTGCTATTTTGTATCCAGTTCGGGAGTTTGGTGTTCTGCAGTAGCTGTGCCTGTATCTCTGGAAAGGGGGCCGATCGCCTAAACGGTTTTACCCCTTTTGTGCAAAATGGTCCGTTACAATTGGTGGCAGCGGTGGGATCGTTCCCACAGACTACAGGACAGCTACAGGCAACACCATTCCGCGGATTTACAATTTGAGGGCAACGCATGTCTGAGTACAGCGACCCTGACAGCAACAGAATGGAACCAGCAGTGTCATACGAGGAGGAGGACCTGGATGGCCGGGATGCATTAAGGAAAGGCATCTGGTACCAGGCCCTGGATAATGTACAGTACCAGCGGGGTGAGAGTCTCCCCAGTGAAGAGCAGCGGTTGCAGAAGCAAGTGGCCCTGCGGATGCCCTTCCTGGGAGAGCAGCCCCTAGATGAATGGGTGAAGGAATTGGAGCACCGGGCATGGCAGGAGATTTGGCTGGAAGATGCCTACCAGGCGCTCTGGTGGTATGGGGCACAGTACCTACCCTGGACAGCCGAGCATGACAAGCCAGAGGGAGAGGAGTTTGATGGTCCTGGCTTGTTATGGGAGGCTTTTTCAGAGCCTGAATTTGGGAGCCCTACACAAGCCCGGTTCAGTGATCTCTTGGAGTGGAGGGAGAGCAGGCATGACTGGGACGACACTCACGACATTGAGCAAGACCTGGCTCACCTAGCAACCCTGGAGTGGGAACTGGAGCAGGACTACCGAGATCTCTTCCACTCCATTGAGAAGATTCAGCAGGACAGCAAGGTGACAGAGCCAGAACCAGACCCATTCAGCTGGGAAGACATTGTGGATATTTTCTGGGAAGAACCCCAGGTGGCCGGTAGAGATGGGACCGAGGTCTCTCCACCGGTCCTGCAGGGAATTGGGAGCCCAGCCTCCATTCCCCAGCGGCCGTGTGATTTATTGGGAATTGGGAGCCCAGTCTCCATTCCCCAGCGGGAGATATTGCAGGGAATTGGGAGCCTGAGCTCCATTCCCCAGCTGCAGGCTGAGTTACAGGGGACAGAGATAGTCGCTCCTGTCCCCCAGCAGCAGAATGAATTGCAGGGAATTGGGAGCCCGAGCTCCATTCCCCAGCGGGAGAAATTGCAGGGAATTGGGAGCCCGAGCTCCATTCCCAAGCGGGAGATATTGCAGGGAATTGGGAGCCTGAGCTCCATTCCCCAGCGGCAGGCTGAGTTACAGGGGGCAGAGGTAGTTGTTCCTGCCCCCAGCAGCAGAGTGATATGCCGGGAAGGCAGTGTAAAGTGCAGGGAGAGGAGAACAGCGTCCTCCCTCCCCAGCGGCAGGCTGAGATACAGGGGGCAGAGGTAGTTGTTCCTGCCCCCCAGCAGCCAAGTGATATGCCGGGAAGGCAGTGGGAAGTCCAGGGAGAGGAGAGCAGTGCCCTCCCTCCCCAGCGGCAGCGTGATTTTTTGGGAATTGGGAGCCCAGTCTCCATTCCCCAGCGGCAGAATGATGCTTTGGGAATTGGGAGCCCAGTCTCCATTCCCCAACGGCAGTATGATGCTTTGGGAATTGGGAGCCCAGTCTCCATTCCCCAGCGGCAGTATGATGCTTTGGGAATTGGGAGCCCAGTCTCCATTCCCCAGCGGCAGCACAGATCATTGGGAATTGGGAGCCCCGTCTCCATTCCCCAGCGGCAGAGTGTCCTACCGGGAATAGAGAGCCCAGTCTCCTTTCCCCAGCAGCAGGACTCTGTATTGGGAGCAGAGACAGTCGGTCTCTCTCCCCCGCAGCTGGAAGTATGTATGGGAGAGGAGCTTGTTACCCCCTCTCCCCAGCTGCAGCTTAATGTACCAGGGGGAGACAGTAAGCCCCACAACCGTGCAGATGGGACCGTAGTCTCTACACTGCCAGCACAGGGGGTAGGGACGGTCGGTCCTGCCCCCCAGCGACAGGGCTGTTTAGCCAAAGGGGAGACAGCCGGTCTCCCCCTCCAGCAGCAGAGATGGGTAACCAAAGGGGAGACGGTCGGTCTCCAGCAGCAGGACTGTGCATCTAAAGGGGAGACAGTCAGTCTCCAGCAGCAGCAGCAGAGCTGTGTATTTAAAGGGGAGACAGTCGGTCTCCCCCTCCAACAACCAGGCTTCCACCAGGCTACCCTCCCAGTAGCGCTGGCAACAGGGCAGAGTGCCGCTGGTCTCTGCCCACGCAGCAACCCACCAAGTCAGCGTACCCGTACCCAGCACAGCCGTGGTGAGGCACCTGGGCATGGACAAGCTTTCCCTTTACCCAGGTGTAGTAACCATTTATTGCGGGTGGGCTGTGCTGTTTATTATTTGTTGTGGGTGGGCTGCTGGACTAACAAGGGCACTGACCGGCAGGAGGTCAGATACCCTGTTAGTCTGTTTGGAAAAGGGGAGAGATGTGACGAGACCAATCTCGCCACATTGCATTGGAGAAGCCTGGTTGCTCGCCTGCTGCCTTTGGACTATGGCCCCTTTTAAAAAGACTTTATTTTTGCATGCAGAAAAGCTGTATTCGTGCTTTTCTGCCGGTTGTTCGGTAGTTTCAATCTACCGAACAACCGTACGAATGACTGGACCACCTTGGAGCTGGAGTGTGCCGGCAATTAACCTCCCTGAAGCTGCGGTTAACCGCAGCTTAATTGATGAACGCTGGGTGGCCGCCGTTCGTATCCCGAACACGAGGTCGCGGCCATTTTAAACCATACGAATGAACAGCGGTGTTCGCCTCTATTTTATGGAACTAAAATCGGACACAGTTTTGCGCGAACACCGCTGAAGCCGCCGACCTCCCTTCTCGTTCGGTGAAAGCACACGAATGACCCGGTGTTCGGTATTTTTGTGTGAATATCCTATACCCCAGATAGGAATCCCATGGAGCCCATTCGTATGAAACTGACTGTAAAGACTTTGGCTCCATGGCGATTGAACTGTATTCGTGTAGTCTGAGTGCCATTCACCTAATAATGTGCACTCAGACCTGAGCTATCTGGGGATATGTTACATGTCTGTGGTTTATGAAGTAAATGTTACTTTGTGCATTTTAAAGTGTTATGCTGGTTTTGTGTTCCCACGTGTGTAATGGAGTTTTGTCTTTGTCTTGGGAGATAATTGAATTACTTCCCAATTATCTCCCAGGGCAGAGGGGAGGAAGCCAGGATGCATTGTGGGAATATACTGTGACTGTGTGTCCTATTTGTATACTTGTCTGTCCCTTGTCACAGTCTTCCATCTGGTCCCCTAGGGGAGTGTCCACCAGGTGGGAGACCTGCATAAAAGCTGGGCAGGTAGCCCTCATTAAACAGACCACTGCTTGACCCTCAACACGGAGCCTTGTCTCGTTCTTGGGGGGATTCACTGTATGCTGTTAGAGACTGATTGCCAGGAGTGTAAGCTGATTGTCTGCTTTTCCTGTTCGTCTGCTAGCAGCTATTTGGGAGGTTCCAGTTCGGGAGTTGGAGTGCTATTTTGTATCCAGTTCGGGAGTTTGGTGTTCTGCAGTAGCTGTGCCTGTATCTCTGGAAAGGGGGCCGATCGCCTAAACGGTTTTTACCCCTTTTGTGCAAAACGGTCCGTTACACTGGTAATCTAACTTAGCCTTTCATCATTAGAGCTACCATAAGGTAAATACCTGACCCATGAATGGGGTCAAAGACTGGGGGTGAAACTCCCAAAGTGTTCACTTGGAGGCTGCCACTGTCTACCATTCTGGCTGGACTTTGCAAGGTGAGAGTTGATTCGGGCCTCGGTTCTCCACCGGATTTAGATTCCACAATCGTAGGAGCTTATGCCCCTCTTCCGGTGAAGCAATGCTTTTGTCGACTCCACTCCTCGTGACCAGGATCTTTACAGGGAACCCCTATCTGTCACTGTGTTCGTGATCTGCCACCTTTTCCTCTAAGGCATGTGATTTCTTTTTCATGGTGTTATATGCATCCGCCAAAGCATTATGGGCCTCTATCAATGCCTCTGTTTTGTCCTCTAAGTGTGAGGTGCAGTCCCCAATGGATTTAATACCAGCCCTGATGTCATTTGCACTCCGGTCTATGTCTGCCTTCAGACCTGCTTGTAATTCCCCTAGCCCTCTATGTATTGCATGCTCTGTGACTGGGGTTGAATTCAGAACAGAGACGGGGGTGATATCACTCACATCTGAGCTTGTGGCAGGGGCAGTAGAGCCGCTGGCGCCATCTTGGATTTTACTCGCTGCTGGAGACATGGACGATATTCTGTGTCCTGGAGCCTTCTGTTTGACTCTTTTCCCTGTTTTTGATGACATTGTGGTGTGAAGGAATTGTCAGCTTGAACAGGTCAGATTTGCCGTTGGCAATTAGCTGTGGAAATTGCTTTAACAAGCTGTGATGCCCGGAAGCTTTCTTGCTGCACGTCTGCTCACATCGAGTTTTCGGCCACTTCCCCTCTTGTGCAATAATTTTAAAGTGTTATTTTAACTATTTTTAACATATTTTAACAGAAACCGTATTAGTGAGGAGAAAAAAAAAATTCAATTCACCAAAAAAACAATTCAATCCATTTTGCAGCAATACTAATCACCTCTTCCAATTATCTTTAGACCTTTTAGTTTTTTCTATTTTCTTTTCCCCTTGCTCCTTCTCTTCTTAATATATCTTATAATTAGCAATATTACTTGTGCAATAATTCTTTAGTGGTCTTATTATTTTAATTTACTCTTTTTAACTCTTCCCATAATACCTTTACAAGAACCACTTGAGTAACCACACACAAAAGTGTCCATTCAACCCATGTTAAAACAATACAAATAATCTATTCTTTATGTCTTATATTTACCAATATTACTTGTGCAATAATTTTAATGTGCTCTTTTTAAATATTTTCATAATATATTAAGGGAAGTCATTTTAGTGAGGAAAAAAACCACTGATCAATAGCAAAACATTGATTCAATGAATATTTTAACATTACATTTAATCTTTTATTATTTTTTTATCTCCTCTTTTCTTATTCTTCTTTGAAACTCGTATCTTATTTTTGCCAGTACCTTGTGCAATAAATCTGGAGTGCACTGTTATTCTAAATTAGTATTACATTTTGTTAACTTTTGTCTCTTCTTTCTCATAATGCCCTTTACAAATACCAGCTTTATGGGAGGGAAAAAAAAAGTTTATTTTTCTTTTCTCCTCGTTTTCTCCACTTTTTTTTTCTTCTCATATTTGATAGCAGTGCATATCCATTAATTCTATCCCTCTTTTAATTCTTCTATGCTTTTCTCTTGTGTAGAGCCTTGTCTTTTTCATTTTTTCTCATTGATCCAGTTTTCTACTTCACTGCTTTCACAGTGGATATTTTATGTTCCATTCCAGAATATTGTAACCAATTTGAATACACCCCATCAGTATCTTATATTGTGATGTTTTAATGGTATCAAAATGTCTGCTAAGCTTTGTTCCATTTTATGACATATGGTGCTAAGAGTGGGTAGATAGCTATGACTTTAAATATATGTTCCATTGTTACCCCCTCTCTGATTGTCTTCATTATTTCTTGTTTTAGATACAACAATACTAGATGTAGTATGATATCTCTTGGAGTGTCACTTGGAATATTATACTGTTTTTTTATCATATAAAAGCTTTCTAGTAGTACCTTCTGTTGCTTTATTTTATTGCCCAGCGTGCACAAAAACCCTTGTAAGTATTGTTTCATTTTGTCATCTGTAAGAGTTTCTGGGACTTTTTCAGGCAGATGTTCTTCAATCTTGATCTCTCTTCCCATGCATTGATTCTGTTTTCCAGACTTTTTATTTCAATTTCCATTTTGTTCTGGATATCTATTGTTGTTTTATGCTGGAATTCCGGGTGCTCATATTTTTCCTCCATTTTTAAACCCAATACTTCTATTTTCTGTTTCAGCAATATTGAGCTATTTTGCCTCTCTTCTGTTTGCTTTCCTAAACTTATTTTAATAAGTTCTTGTAAGTTGCTCATAGAGCTCCTTCTTTCTTCCATTATTGACTCCTCCATCAGGGAGGTTTCTGTTGATCTATTTTGTGACTCTTCAGGTGGATAGCAAGGGCTGACGGGAGATTGAGGAGGGACAAAACAGCCAGTTTAAACTGGTCTGGCAGTGTCCATGGGACAACGCCCTGCTGGGGAAACAATAGGACAGGAAAAAGGGGGAGGGGAAGAGGCACAGACAAGCAATACATTCAACATACTTCTCCTCTGTGTCTCAGAGATAATTAATTATCTCCAGGTACAGAAAAACACACAATTTAAAAACACCCCAAAAGTACCCCCAAGATCCATGGAACCCCACAAGAGTCACATCCATGGATAGCCCTGATCTGGGTGACCAACATATCCAAAAATCACCCAGATCGGTTCAGTGGTTTGGTTTTTCCATGGAAGTCACTTTTCATCATGTCTTTTTGCAGGGCCATAATCCTGGGTCAAGAGGCTGGCAAGCAGGCCCCTCCAAGTATCAGTGGCGAGGTTACTTTTGCCACATTACCTAAACAGCGAGCAGCCAGTGGCTGTTCGCTATCATTTAAAACTAAATATAAATCAGTATGGGGGTCACTATGGTCCCCATAATGATAAAAGGGAGGTTAAATTGAGGCTAAAAAGCTATTGCTGCCCAGTCACAAGTGCAATAAGGGGGGACATGGCACAGGTAAAATCCTCCCGCATGCCCCTTACTGTGCCAGGTCCCCCCGTGTAGTAGGGGCATGTCACCTGAACAGTGAGCAGCCAGAGGCTGCTCGCTGTCATTTAAAACTGGATATAAAAATCAGTATCTTATATAGAAGTGATAGAGGGCTACGGTAAGAGTAAGTGTAACCAAAAGTTATATCAAAAATTATAACAATGTTGCAATATGAAAAAGTAGCTATTTAGATCTAAATAGCTACTTTTTACACGTATTCATACCATACGCTTTACACTTCTATACAAGATACATTTATATCCAGTTTTAAATTACAGCGATCAGCCACTGGCTAGTAGGGGCATGTCGACTAAACAGCGAGCAGCCAGTGGCTGCTGTCATTTAAAGCTACTAATCCAAAAAGGGGGGACCTGGCACTGGCTGCTCTCTGTTTAGGCGACATGCCCCTACTCGTGGCATGCGGGAGGATGTAACCTCCCTTTTACTAATATGAGGTCATAGTGACCTCCATAGGTTTTAATGGGGTGGTAGAAATTATTATTACAAGGAAGGCGCTGGTAGCGCTGTCGGCTCCCTCCTCGTTTTGTTTTTTTCGCGCATGCGCAGTTATTTTCTCCATGCTGTGGGCTTTAATTCCCCTGCAGCACGGAATTTATTAAATGAACGAAACGGTAATGCATTCGCCCTTTCGATTCTGTATGTAGGGCTTTTGTTTACGTTTTAGTAAACGAATGCGAAAAAAACCTGAATTTTTGGACTAAAGCATATTCGTACGAAAACGAATGCACATGTCTAATTTTTTACCGTATAGAGACAATATTATGTCATCCTCTAGAGCACTTTAAACTTCCCTGAGCCTTTTCTATGGTGGCACTTTATTTACGGTATATAAGATATAAAGAAATAATTATCTCGCCATTGGAGGACTATCTCAGAGACTGATAACAATTTTGTTCTCTATTCTTTTCATTTTTATACATAAAAATCCATTTATTAGTTTGAAGATTTAGTCACTCTTCCCCTTGTTTGTAGCGTGGATATGTAATTATGGTATATTTTTAATTTAAAGTAATTAGGAATTCAATAACAGCATAGATATTATTTTAGCATGATCATTAACGTGAAATATGCATCATCTATTATGATTTTTGTGTTTTATGAGGTTTCAAAATGTGCCACAATACAATATTGTATAATCATGTTATGAAGATCAGTAACAAGATAATTTGCTCATTTCCTATATTCACCAAGAACCCTTTGGTTAGGTAGTGTTTGAAATGGACATTAAGACTCCATTATTTTTATTCCCTGCGAAGAAGCAGGGAAGACCAGAGAGACTGTCAGTTTCCAAACACTGTCTGACTCAAGATGCATGTATATAGCTGAAGGATCCTGTCATAAACTAAATGTAGGGCAGAGCTATCATTTTTTTTATTTTCAAATACTTACAACAATCTATTTCCTTTTAAAAGTAGATGAAAGGATTACTACATTAAAAATTTGTTTTGATGTGAAAGTCGTTCTTTAAGCTTTGTTTATTGCCAAAGATCAAACTGCACATGAGAAGAAGTAATTCCTGCATTTTCTTATGTACAACTATACTAAGGTCAATTTCAAAAATAGGAAATTGGCTCTGTCTATGAAGGATCCCGTGGTCTCCTCCATAGAACTCAATGATGTACTTGCACCAGTAACGTGGCCTCCTGGGGCTGAGGCACCAGTAACGTGGCCTCCTGGCGCTGAGTCACCAGAAGCAGATAAGGACTGCCCAGAAAATGCAGCACCCGTGAGGGACAGGTTCGTGTAAGTTACATTCACCTTTGCCTGTCCGCCCCAGAGGCTATGTCACCATAAGGGGTTTTGCAAATTATGCAGTCTCTAGACAGTGAAAGTGCCACTTTAACTCCAAGAAACAACACTGTACTTCCTCTTGCTGTGCATGAGTATACCCAGGGTCTTCAAATCCCCCATAGAAAAGCAGTGATTCAATGCTGTCCTAGTGGGAAGGGCTAATGCATGCAAGGCGCTCACTGCATGTGCACATTAGGTTCTCTGTTTGCAGATGCCCGAGGATGCAGTGTTGTTCGGCATTGGAATAAGGTGAGTGTTTTAACGGAGTTTTAACCCTTTAATTGCCACAGGAAAGGTTGCGCGGGGACACTATAGTGTTAGGAATGCAGCTTTGTATTTTTAACACAATCAACCAACTTCATCTCATTGAAATAGTCTTGGTGCAGTGTCCATTTCCTCCTTAGTCCTGAAATGTAAATAGTTGCAGTTTTTGAGAAACTGCAACAATTACCTTGCAGAACTAAGACTGCCTCCAGTGGCAATCAGACAGCCACTAGAGGCTCTTCCTGGATATTAGTGGATTCTGAGTCCCTTAACCTCTTCAGGACGGAGTCAATAGTACACGTTCTGATCAAAACAAAATGTAAACAAAAACTGGTATTTGCGCTATATGTCTGTTCAACAGTAATTCACCTCTTTCATATTAAGTGCACCCACACTTATTATATATAATTTTGTTCAGGAGAAACTGGGCTTTAATTTCTCATGAACTATTCATATTTGAAACCTAATTTATGAATAAAATTTAAAAAACTGTAAGAAATTAAAATTTTAGCTGTAAATGTCCTAATACTGTTAGCTTTAACTGCAAAAAAAACACATATTTGGATTCAGCAAAGTCTCCCGAGTACAACAGTACCCACATTAACAGTTTTTACGGTGTTTTGGAAAGTTAAAGGGTCAAATATAGCCCATTCCATTTTTCCAAATTGAAATACGCCAGGTTGGTTATGTTGCCTTTGAGACCGTGTGGTAGCCCAGGAATGAGATTTACCCCCATGATGGCATACCATTTGGAAAAGTAGACAACCCAAGGTATTGCAAGTGGGGTATGTCCAGTCTTTTATAGTAGCCACTTAGTCACAAACACTTGCCAAAGTTAGCGTTCATATTTGTTTTTGTGTGAAAAAAGCAAAAAAACTCATATTTGGCCAGTGTGTGTGACTAAGTGGCTACTAAAAATGACTGGACATACCCCATTTGCAATACCTTGTGTTTTTGAAATGATATGCCATCATGGGGGTAATTCTCATTCCTGGGCTACCATACGGTCTCAAATGCAACGTAACCAATCTGGCAAATTTCAATGTGAAAAAAATTAAATGCTAGCCTATTTGACTCTCTAACTGTCCAAAACACCATAAAACCTGTACATAGGGGGTACTGTTATACTTGGGAGACTTCACTGAACACAAACATAAGTGTTTCAAAACAGTAAAACATATTACAACAATATCGTCAGTAAAAGTGCAGTTCGTGTGTGAAAAATGCAAAAAAGTAACTTTTACTAAATATATCATCTTTGTAATACAATTTATCATTTTGAAACACTAATATTTGTGTTCAGCGAAGTCTCCCAAGTAAAACAGTACCCCCATGTACAGGTTTCATGGTGTCTTGGAAAGTTACAGGGTTACATATAGCGCGTGTGGATTTAATTCTCTGCACTTGCTGCCTGGGTTGTCATGCACGTTAATCAAATTTTAATTAATTAAATCACATAATTATGTTTAAATATTACTTAAGCATACATGTAGAATTTTTATATATATACATATATATGTATTTAAATTCTACGTGTATATTTATGTAATTATATATATTTATCGATATATAAATATTTGCAGTTATTTGTATTTTATATATAGATATAAAATGTCATTCTAAGTGTTTTTGTTACCAATATATATGTATTAATAACAAAATACAGTTAGAATGAGATTACATATGTATATATAATTTATTTAAATAAAAAAAATTATTTCTTTTATTTACTATTATTTTACGTATATAGATATATAAACATAAAATATATTTATATATGTATTATATATACACAATATACATATCATATATATAATTCTAAGTGTATTTTAAGATTAATATATGTACTTATACTAACATTAAAATACATTACGTATCACGTTACATATACAGTATATAAGATGTATATAAATACATTTACTTTATTTTAAAACATGTTTAATTATTTTTTTTTTTTTACTTTCCCACCAGCAGAGGGACTGTCTGACATTTCAGACAGTCCCCCTGCTGGCAGATCTACAGCCAGCTATAGGGGGCCATGTCCCCCCGGGGGCCTCATTTGCCATAAGAGGATTGCGGCGGAGGTAAGTCCACCGGAGCTCCTGGGGCTTAAAGCCGTTACGACGTTATATGCCACCGCAACGGCTTTAAAGCCCATTTAATGCGGGGCGGCATAGAACGCTGGGGTTAAATGACGCTGGATGTTCTCACACTTTACATGAGGCCATCTACCGTCAGTGAAAACAATGCTTTTCTATGTGGTGTCTAATGTGACAGCACTTGCCAAACATGCACATTAGGCCCCCCCAGTCGGAGGAAGCAGAGCACCAAGGGACATTGGCGCTGTAATGAAAACATTTTTAACCCTCTTTCTACCAGAGGAGCAGCGGGGGACGGGGATTCACCACACTGCACTTAATGATGCAATATTAAACATTGCAGATCCATATAAACTGCAATGTTTACATTGCAGCTCTAAGTCTGTTCTCAGTGGCTGTCTACCAGACTGCAACTAGATGGTTCCTTAATTGAAAAAAGACCTTTGGTTCGGTATCCCACGCTGGACATCCTCACGCTTTGCATGAGGACCTCCAGCAGCAGATTTGTCCCCATAGTCTAACGCATGCGGCATTTACAGTGGATGTGCATTAGACCACCGCGCAGAGGGGCCATGGCGCTGGGAATAGGTGAGTAAAGGGTTTTTAAACTTTTTATTTACCAGGGCCATGGGAGCGATAGTGCCAGTAATACAGCTTTTCCCTTTAAATCCCTGTGCGGTCAGTATGAATATTTCATAACACTCTCTTCATTATAATATAATACTCAATACTGATAGCCATGGCCGAGCTAAGCACCCTGAGCTGCTCTCTGCCCATACATCTCGCGGCAGAGGCGTGTTTCACTGCAGCTGTGACACACGGTGCGCCTCATATTGCAGTTGCCTGCTCACTGCAGGTCCACAGCGGCTGTTTCCCGTCTCAGTGTTGCAGGAGCCCGGGCGAGCGGGTGGGCTGGCAGCCACCTCTCTCTCTCTCTCTCTCTCACACACACAGTGACAGAGCGCTAAACCCCCCGCTCTCCGCGGCAGCGACCAGCAGCACGGCAGCCATTGCTGACACTCACGAATGCCCGCGCTCAAAGTTCCTGACAACGCGTCCCACGTGACGTCTGTGGGCGTGGCTCCCGCAATCTCCGGCGGCCCCCTGCCCGTGCGCGCTCCCGCCCACTCTCCCTCCTCCCCCGGCGGGCCCGCGGATGACGTCTCTTGGCTGGAGGTGCTGGGCTTCCTGGGCAGGCTGCTGGGTGCAGTCGCCGCGCTGAAGGCAGGAGAGTATTTGCTCCGTGCGCTGTGTGCAGCCATGGCCTGGAAGTCAGGGGGAGCCAGTCACTCCGAGCTGGTCAACAACCTGCGCAGTGAGTGTGCAAACACAACCACTGACACACACACTGACACACACAACCACTGACACACACTGACAGCTGATATTAATAGGCATTAGCCGTGCTTATAATAATAATAATATACAAGGCTTTATTGTCATGAAATGGCGGTTACTCCCACTCCGTGCCCGGTATGTGCACACTGGCGGCATGGTCTGATGGACGGTGTGTGCCCCGGCCTGTGACGGTATGAAGTCCCCGATGGGAGCGCACAGCGCTAGCGGTTACCCTGTGTGAGCCCAGCTGGGGGGGGTCGGTGTGTCAGCCTGCCTGCCAGCCTTAGTGCTGTTTGGCCTGGCATCATCAGCTGGGCTGTCAGTTATTATAGAGAGCGGTGACTGGGACTGACAGCTCAGGCAGTTTAATAAAATAAAGCACTGACCCCCCCCATGTCCATCTAATATTAGGGTTTCTAAAGAAAAAAAATGGTCATGGTCGAGCTGTAACTTTGTAATGCTGATATAATATTGAAAACATTTACAAATGTGATCTCTTTAGTTACCCTTCTTCTATGATGACATGGTGTATATAGTAAATGCTATTTATTGTACACATGGTTTTATGTTAACACAAAGATTTATGAGCGTAATTCCTTCACATTTATTGGTAATTAGATCCATCCTAAAAATATATATATTTTTTTTTTTTATGCAAAAAGCAAATATCTTTTATTGCACTAACCATTAATTAAAACTAGTTCCAAAAGGCCTTATCTGAGCTACCCATGGGAGTAACTGTGTATACCTGCATGTTTTTCCCACATGAGCAAGTAGTGAATATTTATATCTACCATACTGCAATATATATAAATATATATCTATATATATAATTTGCAGCACACAGAGGTCTTCCAAAAAAAGTCTTTACTTATACATGTCCAAAAATTGAAGTTTCTACCCTATAGGGTCATTATCAATACCATGATATTAACCCTATAGGGTCAAAACGTTGATGTAAAGACATATTTTGTAAGACTTACAATGCAAGTCCTCTGGGTGCTTCCAATTATTATGTTTATTCATATTTGCATGGGTTAGCACCTAGGCATATTGCAGAATATTTTTTTTTTTTTTGATAGCTGGAGCTTTGTTTGTGTTTATGTGTGTATGTGTGTGTGTATATATATATATATATATTCTTTATTGCGCTTCAAGAAACAATACTGGAGATGGTGCATATACTTAAAGGCCCAAAGCAGCTTTGGCTTTGTTTAAGGGAACATAAGGATCTCAAGACTGCAAATGAGCTCTTGGGGCTGTTGACATCAGAAACTCTACCTCACTGTTCAGCCCTTAGTACACTTATCAATGGTGCCTGTATTCATTACCATATTATATTGAGGTGTAAATATTTCTAATTTAAGCAAATTAAACTGTTTAACAGAGTTCACTAACTCCTGAATCTATCTACCATACTACCAACACATGCCCTCTTGATCATATCCCCTTGCATCTTAGGACATAACCAAAAGGCAATGACTAAGATATCAACCACTTTCATTTTTTCACATTCAGTGAATTCCAGATCCTGTTGCTTCCATCTTAAAAGCATAGCCTACCCTATGTCAACCGTTTCCTAATACCAGATAAAACGAAAATGCTTCACCACACTCTGATTATCTCCCACCTTGACTAATGTAACCTGCTCCTCATTGTTCTTACTGAAGTCCAAACTGTTTACTTAAATCCATAATGTGTGTTGTTGCAGCTTCATGTGCCTCTCCTTCTATTCTCTAAAAAGTCACTCTTCTTAGTTTTTAACCTGGCCCCCATATGATTTTGGTTAATTTCCCAATTGTATTTCTTGGCTATAAAGCTCTCCTTAAAAGCTCCTCAATCCACACAACCTCACTAATAAGCATGTCCTGTCCTCTCCCCTATGCAAAAAATGTATACCTTCCCTCAGTTTGCACCTTCACATCCAACTACGACTGCTCGTTGAGATTGAGCATCCTCTTATTTTGAGCTGCAGGCTTGTGTGCAGATTTTCAATTAATAGACGTCTCATTGAGCTACCATACAGATCAATGAGTAGTCTTAGCTGGTCAAACACAGTTGCATGCTTTGACAGGCACATCAAGATTTGGACATCAAGACTTTGATGAGAAGACAGATGCACTGTTGCAGAGCGCACCTCCCACTTCC
Organism: Pelobates cultripes; assembly: GCA_933207985.1. NCBI lineage: Eukaryota > Metazoa > Chordata > Amphibia > Anura > Pelobatidae > Pelobates > Pelobates cultripes. The sequence continues at coordinate 211,230,204 of OW240913.1, read as the reverse complement.
GTTAGCTCTGTGAAGCTAATGGAAGCTGAAGATAACCTGAGTGACATTCAGGGAGATGTTTCTGCAATGGTTTATAAAAGTAATTTCTATTTAAAGCACTTTTATGAACTGCAATTAAAATAGAATGATCCTGACACACAAAGCACTTCAGGTTTATGTGTGAGGAGCGTTCCTTTAAAATGTCATTAAAACTCACTTTTTTAGAGAGGCATCTCAACTAACAAAAATAGAAAATTTGACTCCAAATTTACCAATATTTTCATTTCCTGGATATTGGCCCTTGGCAGCACTACATATGGTTTAGCTACCAAATTGGGCAGGAGTACATAATTAAAACAAAAAGAGTCGCCTCCTCCTACCCCTCAATCTCAGTACAAAGCCACAAACAAGAAACCAAAAGGGCTGGGACTGTAGTGCTGCTCTGATGACCTATATCTGGGAAATGAAAATATTGGTAAGTATGGAGTAAATTTTCTATTTTCTTGAATATATCCATGGCAGCACTACAGATGGGTTATACCCAAGCTAAGGAAGAGAGGGACAGAAAACGAACACTGAAATTCGATGCCCAGAAACACTTCTTTATTATTTACATAATTACAATGCCGTTGATGGGTCACTTCTACAAACTCAGAGGTAATGGTGAATGAAGGTGTTGAATGAAGACCAAGTTGCTGCTGAACAAATGCGGTCAGGAGAAATATTTGCTGCAGCTTTCCATGAAGAATCCAATGATATTGTGGAATGGGCCCTTAGACCCAATGGGACCTGAACCTCTGAGGCCTCATATGCCTGTGAAATTGCTGTGATTATCTAGCAACCAATAGTTGCTTGCTGTAGAAGCCGATGGAACTATATGATGACCAGAAGAAATGATAAAGAGGCTTGATGGATTTTCTAATGCCAGATGTATGGTCCAGGTAAATGAAAATAGAACAGACCAAGTCCAGACAATGCCATTTCTTTTCCTCTCCAGATGAGGGAAGAATGCTGGTAAGATAATATCCTAGTTAATATGGAAAGAAGACATGGCCTTGGGATGAAAGGTTGGAATAGTCAGAAGAATAGCTATCCTCTTGCAGTATAAGGAAAGGAGATTTGCATAAAGGAGCCTGAAGTTCTGAAATCCTTCTACCTGAATGTAAGAGCCACCAGAAAAACTGTCTTCACTGTTAAAGTCAATAAGGCAGTATTCTTTAAGGGCTCAAATACCAGAGGCAAGTCCCAGGGAGGAGAGCAAGACCTTACCAGAGGATGCAATTTTAGGACTGAAAATATCTGCATATATTTGGCTCAAATGCCAAATTTGATCGAAGAGGATGGAGAGCAGAAAGCTGCACTTTTAGGGTGCTAAGACCTTTATCAAATCCTTTCTGAAGGACTTGAAGTATATTAATTATACCTGGAAGCTGTTGAGAAATGTCATGAATATTACACCAGCTGCTGAAAATACTCCAAATACAATAATAGACCAAGGATGTTTTCTTTCTTGCTTTAAGCACATTTTTTGACAACCTTTCTTTGAGTTGTTGCTTCTCAACTTCCACACCATCAACTTCAAAGTCTGGGGTGAAGTAACCTATGTTGAAATGACAGATCTAGAGTGAGATCCTGGGATAACGTCTGTAACAGAGGGAACCATGGTCGTCTGGGCTAATACAGAATTATTGCTAGAATGGTCACAGGTTCTTGTTGGATTCTCTTCAACAGAAGAAAAATTAGGTGTTGTGGGAAACACAATATCCCAGATGGAACCTCCACTCGCAGCATAGTGCATCCCTGTCTTCTGCCAAAGGGTCGAAGAAACGCGAGAAGACCCTTCTTACCTTTCTGTTCTGGTAACTTTCTTATCTTTCTGTGTTGCCATCAAGTCTACTTGTGGAAAGCCCCATTTCTGGACTATGCACTTAAATGCTTGGGGAGAGAGCACATTCTAATGGGTCTATGCTCACTCTGCTTAGGTAATCTGCCAAAAGGTTGTCCTTGCCAGGTACATAAACTGCCTTGATGCCCTTCAGATTTTTTTCTGCCCAGGTCATAAGAGGGAGAATAATTTTCATTAGATCTCGGCTTTTCATCCATCCATGGTGGTTTAAATAGGCTACTGCTGAGGTATTGTCTATTCTCACCTTTACCTATTGATTTTTCAGGGAGGGAAACCGGAGAAGAGCTTGAAATACAGCTTGTAATTCCAGGATGTTCCAAGATTGATGTTTCAATCTGCTTTTCCATATACCCTAGATGTGTTGGGAACCTAAGTGTGCACCCCAACCTGACTGACAGGCGTCTGTTAATGTCATCCAAAGGATTGTTCCCAGAGGAAATCCTCAATTGATGTTTTGATCGGTCAGCCACCATAACAGCTCCTTCTTGACTTTGTCTGAAATAAGAATTGGTTGATTCAGGTCCTTGTTCAAATATTGGTATAGGAATTCTATTTGAGGAATTCTCATGTGCCACTGTGCCCATCTCGTCGATGAAAGACTCACTAAGAGGCTCATGACTTCTCTTGCTGAAACCGACTGACGAGAAATCAGATGGAGAATTTTCAATTGGATTCTTAGATTCCTGTCCACGGACTAGAATTTTGTCCAGGAAATGGAAAATGGCGATGCCTTCCAAACGAATATGCGCAATCAAGAAAATTATAATCTTTGAGAAGGTTCTGGGAGCAGTGCTTAGGACGAATGGAAGAGCCCGGAATTTGTAATGTTGATTTACTGTAAATCTGAGGTATTTCTGGTGAGGAAAGGCAAAAGGTACATGGAAGTAGGCATCCCGAAGATCTATGAAGATCATCCAATCCCCTGGAGAGACCACTTTGATGGAACCAACGGATTCCATCTTGAATTTTTTGACACACAATCCTTCATTGAGATCATGAAGGTCTAAAATTGACCTTCGTTCCCCAGATGCTTTCGAAGTTAGAAAAAGTCTTGAGTAATACTCCAATCTTTTTTTTTTTTCTCTTGAAGGAACTTGACAAATGACTGTCTGCTAGGAGAGAGGTCACAAAGGAATTAAGAGCTTTTGCCTTTACTGGATCTTGATAAATCCTGGTTTGCAAGAATCGAGATAAAGAAATGTAGAATTCCAGGAAATATCCTGTACTTACAATTTTTAAGACTCATTTGTCTGGAATATTTTGAGCTCAGATCCTGGAGAAGTCTTACTTCCCCGTACTGGACTGGCGCCCTTCAGAATTGCTTAGACTGCCTGACACTGCCAACTCTCCCAGAGTATTTTTGGAGGAGGAGAAACCACCCTTCCATTTTTGGGATCTGGAAAACTCCTTCCCTAGTCTGTTCCTTCCTATAATCCTTATCGCGAAAGGAGCGTGTGTCTTGTGGATATGATCCTTTATTTGCCTATTTTCATGAAGAAAAGCTTTCCGTCCTTCCACTGCCCTTTTAATGCATTCATCTAAATGTTTTCCAAACAGCATATCCTCCTGATAGGGAAGGGCACATAAGCTATTTTTAGAAGCTGAGTCTGCAAATCAATTTCTAAGCCACAACGCTAGTCTTGAAGCCACCGACAAGACCATGCTTCTTGATAGGGTCTGACTAAATCAATAGAAGCGTCAGAAGTAAATTCAATCAAATTCTTTAGAGAATCCAAAATTCTAGATCTGCTGATCCCATGGGAAAGATCATCCTCAAAGTCTTCCATTGCTTTAAGGCCCTAGAGACAGATGTCAAGACCAGAGCTGGACAAAGCTCAGAAACAGAGGTAATATAGGCTTTACATGAGTTGGAATCCATGCTTCTGTCCATTGGATCTCTAAGTGATCCTGCATTGACAATTGGTACGGTGGTCTTCTTGGCCAGATGAATAATGGCCGCATCAACTTTGGGAACTGACTCCCAAGGAGTACAATCACTAGGCTTAAATGGATAAAATTTAGACAGCCGGCCTTGCAAGGAGACCTTTTGTCTTCCTCTATTCCTCCGTAATCAGATCCTCAATTGTTTTTATGAAATGGAAATGTCGGGGGGTTTTTTTTCCTCACGACTGCAAAATGTTTGCTAGATGCTGGTTGCTCTTCCGTCTTATCCTTTAAATTAAGGATGTTCAGAACTGCCTTAAGAGCTTGGATTTTCTTATGATCCAGGAAAGCTGGATCAGAAGGCATATCATCTTCTGAAGAGGCATTTCCTCATCTGAACTCAAGTCTGGGTTCCATTCAGGACAGAAAGATCTGCGTCTTTTTTCCTAGTTTTCTCTGGTGTAGACCCTCCGTTACAGCTTGATGGATATAGGCTAGAACATCCAGATCCATTTCTTTTATGACCTGCCGCTGCTTTTAAACAGGATATGCAGAGCCTCTTCTCTGGAATAGCCTTATCACATGCTTCACATAAAGGAGTCTTGTCCTTCTTTTTCTTGTAGGAGGATCTATGAGCAGAACTGTAAATCCATATTAGGATAGGAGGAATGCACACTTTTTAATATTTATCTGTAAAATAGATTTATGTATGAATTCCAATAGATTCCAAAAATACCATTCACTTACTGAGAACCTAGAGAATGCAACTTATTTGTAGATGAGTGGCCTAGGAACTCCATTAGATCTGGCAGCTATAAAATAAATCTAGCTTAACCCCTTAAGGACCAAACTTCTGGAATAAAAGGGAATCATGACATGTTACACATGTCGTGTCCTTAAGGGGTTAAAAACCTATATCGAAACTCCCAACACTATAAATGGATAAAAACTAAAACAATCAAATAGAAAAAAAGGAATTAACTGACCAGCAGCAAAATGAATACAAGACTACCTCACCACACCAGCATGAACGAACTCTGGAAGCTCTATTGATTGCAACCAAATATTTTTGTCTAGAACCTGGGGAGATTAGAACCGGAACGACAATTGTCACTTTCTGAGTTATTAAGGGTGCGTTCCAACATAGACTGGGAGAACCGGAATCGTGCATCATTAGGTGCGCATTCCGGCGTGCGTTACACTACCGTAATGCATATACAATCCCCAGAATACACATGAAATTCTATGTAGAGGAAAGAAAGAAACAAGGTAAAGGAGACTCTTAAGCCTAAAGAGGATCCCCAGACCAGCCCCTACAGGTCCATTACCTGGCAATTTATCTTGGGCCATGACATGTCCAGGTAGGTGTACCCATGTAGGGAACTACCACCTATAAAGGGAAAGCCAGAACACAAATTTCCAAGTTTTATCATGTGTACCCATATTAGGGACATTACCACCTTAGTGGGTCTGGCACATCCAGCTGCTACCTGTCTGGTTACTGCAGCATATGCTTCCCGTTCGCTAACGGGATACTCCTCCAGGGGATCGCCCTTGGTGAGGCGCCGTATACTGAGACTTCCATTGGAAGAGAGGATGAATTTCACATAGGTTAGGGGTACGGATGACCCAAGTAAGTCACAAAAGAAAAAGGTGCCAAGCAACCTATGTCCAAAGTGAAGTGGACAGGAAAAAAGACTGAGGGGTAGGAGGAGGCATCTCTCTTTTATTGTTTTGATTAGGTGTTCCTGTCCAAATTGGAAGGGGGTGGAGTTAAACAATCTGTAGTGCTGCCATGGATATATCTGAGAAATATACATATATATTTTTTTTCTCTGCCTTATTAAAATGTCTTCATTAATCCCTGTCTCTCCTTCACCTTTACTCAAATCATGTACTTTTTATATGCTATGCTACCATTCCACATAAGTTTATGTATTATCTTTAAAGTGCCAACATATTCCACAGTACAGTAAAGTCAAACCAGTACAAATGGAATAGACCCGATCTATGAGCCGAGATCTTGCATTTACAGCCCTTTATACACAGTACTAAGCGAACATTATCCTTTGCATTATTGTATTAAATTTCCTTTAGATGGTAAGTCTGTATGAACAGGGGCATCACTGTCGCTTGTTCATGTAAGTCAACCTTGTGTTTTTTTTATTTATTTTTTTGAGTATACTGTATATCATCCACCCTATTGTTCATTGCTGCAAATAATGTTGGTGTGCTTTAAAAATATTTGTTTAAATATATTTATTGCTGAATTAGTTTTTGCACGCATTATAGGATCAAAATCAAACTTGATAAACATAGCTTGTGTTCATTTTAGAATATATGTACACTTCAGTGTTTAGAATTCTGTATCAATTATTGCAGCAACCTCCACATACAAATTGCTATGCAATCCATCCGAGAAGTACAGATCTTCTGGGCAAAAATGTCCTGTGTCAATCAGCAGCTGCTAAGGTCAATAAGTTATTGTCATGTATAAAAAAGGGGCAATAATTCTTGTGCTGAAAACATTTTGCCTCCTTAAAATTCAGTGGTATGACCGCACCTTGAATATGTCATGAAGTTTTGGGGACCTGTTCTAAACAAGGATATTATATTAGAAAAAGAGCAGAGATGGCTCTACAAAAATTAATAAGGGGAATGGAAGGCTTTAGTTACTCACATTGGGCCCTGATACCACTTCTTGCTGTATCCAACCCCACCCCTTAGCCATGCATCTTCTGGTCACAAAGCAACTTCCTTATTAGAGTAAGTGAGAAGTCATTGTGAGCTGTGTTGCCAGTCATTGCCTTCCTATTATTTGCCTCTATTCCTTTTTGCACGACTTTTAAATACTGTACAGATAATGTGAGGTCAGGATCTTTCTTGGGCAGACAAGTAATCATTGATCTGTCATTGGCCGAGCTAGACTGTGTACCTTCCAATCAATAAGAAGGTTTTGTAAAAAGGTGAGGTGTAGCTAAGGGGTTGGTGGAGAATTGCTGCAGAAAGCAGTAAATTATAAAAAATATATTCATTAGACGTAGCAAAATGTAAAGAAATGTGGAAACGGAGAAAATTAAAGCATGAATATAAGGGCAAACCCACCCACCCAAACAGCGGTTTTGTACTATGTCAAGAATACACATTTGTATTTCTTAAACTAAGGTGTTCCCTTAAATTATATTGATGCAAAGAGTGCATTAAGTTACAGGCAATATCTGTTATTCGCCTGAGGAATCTTATCATAAACGTAATCAGGGTTGATTTGATTTTAAATCACTAGTCAGTAAGACTCAGTTTAATACATGATTTTTAAATATAAAGACTGAATTTTGCTAATAGTTGTAATATTTAACACCTTAATGACAGATGCAATTGTACAAGTTCTGACCAAAACAAAACCTAGAATTTGAGCCATGTGTTTGTTCAATCATAATGTAGATCTTTCATATTAAGTGCACCCACACTTGTGTATTATTTTGGTCAGGAGCAATGGGTCTTTCATTTCACATCAAATATTTATATATGAAACACAATTTAATATGAATAAAATAACATTAAAAAGGTTATTTAAAAGTTCTGTGTGGCATTTTAACATTGAATGTCATAATACTGTTAACTTTACTGCAATAAAACACACATTTGTATGCTGTGATGTACCATGAGTACAACAATGCTTCCCATGTAGAGGTGTCATAGTGTTTTGGAAAGTTACAGGGTAAAATAAAGGGCTTATCCCATTTTAGCTTTTTCTGACCATATGGTAGACTAGAAATAACGAATTAGCCCCATGTCTCACAAATAAAACCTAGCCTGCCATGTACAGGCTATATGGTGTTTTGGAAAGTTAACAGGTAAAATATAAGGCTTGCAAATTAAATTATCTGTTATAACTAATAAAATCACATCATATACAAATAATACATAAATATAAATGTAGAATTAAAATGTACGTACCATTTCATTCTCGTATATTTACATGCCATAATTAAGCGATTTTTCATTAATACTATGTTGGGCGATCTGCCTGACCACCCAGTTAGTGATGTAACCTGGCTGATCCGGTCGTGTGATCACAGTGTCTCTCTTGCCAGTCAGTTCATGAAGCATGGACGAGCTCAGTCTCTCGGACAAGACTTTTTTTTGGGGGGGGACGTCACTTTTAATGGGAGACACAGGGATGGTGCAACCACCAGACGCCCATGTTAGGGCACACCGCCCCAAGGGGGGTGTAACAGGAAGGAAGGTAGCTTCTATCCTGCCGGTTAGTTTATGTAGCCTGGCTGAGCTCCAAGAGCAGCTCTGTCCGGCAACTGGCTCTGGAACATGCACAGGCTAGGTGGAGGAGATATGAATCACGTCATATCCCTGATCGGTGTATACCTCAGCGCGGCAGCACCTTGGTAAAGAGGGAAGGCTGCAGGATTAGGACTCCACAGAGCCAGGCACCATGCTCCCATGGTTGCAAAGGGCTGATATGTAAGGATTAATTGTGATTGCAAATGTATGTATGCCTGAGAGTGTCTGTATCACTGGGTCACTATAAATTTAGCAAATATAAAAAAAAAAAAAATATGAATGTAGACTAGTAACAACATTGTCAATTAAGCACAAATTATTTAATGAGTAAAATCAGTGACATATTTCCTCATACACAGCTCAGCCACCTCATCATATAAATTTGTTTCTAAACAGTTTTTGCTATTAAAGCAAGCGGTGAAAAACGGAAAATAAAGTCCTTTTGATCTCCCCTGACAGCCTCAGCCCATTGCCGCCGGGCTCCTTCATTCTGTGAGTCCATTTCTGACTGGTCAGTCCGTGTTGGACTGGTGTGTATTGAGTGAGAGCAGAGGGAAAACTCGGGGACAGCGCTGGGCGGCAAAAGCTCTTGCTACGCCATTGTAGCTGGGTGGCAAAAGCTCTTGCTACGCCATTGCAGCTGGGTCCACATGGAAAAACTTAAATCGCTGCCTTCTGCAGCTCGTTCATCTACGTTCTCATGTTTACATATAATCTGGAAAAGAAAAACAAGATGTCTTTCAGTCTCCAACTGATTTCTAAATTTAAAATAGCCAGCAGAAGAGGCCACTGTTAACAGTGAAATCATTACTTAAGCAGTTTTTGAATCCAAGTGCTCAAAGGGGACACTATAGTCACCAGAACAACTACAGCTTAATGTATTCTGGTGAGTATAATCATTGCCTTCAGGCATTTTCATGCCAACACTTTTCAGAGAAAAGGCAGTATTTACATGTCCCCCTAGGGACACGTCAAGTGGCCACTCCTCAGATGGACGCTGGAGTTGCCTTCTGGGGCAGTGCTGCACAGTAGGTAGACTGCCGTTCACCATCTCCACACTCTGCATGGAGACACTGAATTTTTCTCAGAGATGCACTGATTCAGTGCATTTCCATGAAGAGGTGCTGATTCGCCAAAATGGCGTTTGGCTCTGTCCCACTCCATCTCCTTGCTAATTTCAGACAATCCAATGCTTTCCCTATGGGAAAATGTGTGCTGTGGGTATCTGGGTTGGTATTGGAAGTTGGCATCATATGGGTTAGTGATTGTTGCTTTCCATAACTTGGTTGCAGCATGGGCTGATTACGTAATGGTTGGTGCCGTTGGGTGACTAATACATAATATCTTCGGCTAGGAATGTTTAGATAGACTTTTTTGAGTGCTTTTGTTTAATAAGATTATCATGGTCATGAGGGTTGGGGGGAGGAGCGATGACGTAGGATGGAAAGCACACGGGAGCGCACGTCCTTCCTCGTGGTGATGCTGACGCCCCGGTGGGAATGAACCGCTGACGGAGTCTAACTGTTGAGGGAGAGCCAAGCCGTGTGGTATACCTGCTGCTCCGAAGTGCCTGGAAGCGGGTCTCATTGAGGGGAAATCTCACTAAGGGAAGGTCTTGCTGTCTTTGCATAGCGGACCACGAGACAGGTAAGACCCAGAGACGCGGAGGCGGGCGAAGGGCTCTGAGGACGCCGAAGTGGCTATCCCAGGAGAGAGGAATACCTGGCCTGAAGGTTTGATGTATAAGAGAGGGGGAAGAAATCTCTGCTGAAGGTCTTAAGACCTAAGAAGTATAATTTGTCATTTGTACAGAGGTTTAGCCCCTTGAAACCCTCAGAAGTTTTGAGAAGTCATGAGAAAGACATCCTTTTGAGAGAGGAGGAAAGGAAAAAGAGAAGGGAAAAAGAAAAGAAAATAAGTTTTACTCTCAAGGGAAGTAAATGATCATCTATAGGGTGGAGTAAATGACTGGAGTAAATGACTAGGGGTATTGCTGAAGGATTATAGATCAAAGAAAATTCGCTTCTCTTCTTATATTCACTCCTGATATATGATATATATATGATCGAGCGGTGTGGGCCTCTTTTTTTTTTTTTATTTTTTTTTTTATTTTTTTATTAGTATCCTCTGTTTAAAAGGAAGGGGAAGGGAAGAAGAAGGAAAGGGGAAGAAAAGGAAGAAAAGAGGCTTAAAGACAGTCGATATAAACGCTGTTCAGTGCAACAACACCTACCACTGAGGTAAAAAGGCCAAAGGTAGTTTTTTTGTTTTTTTTTTTTCTCTTCTACTCGTGATATGGCTGCAAGAAAAGGCCAAGACAATAAACCGCTTACCAAGAGGGATAGAGATAAGAAACAAGAAGGCAAGACCGATGGGAGGCTCTCCTTTTCAGCCTCCGTGCTAACCCAGAAACAAGAAACAGACCATCAGAGTGCTTCGGATTCCTCATCTCAATCACTTAAAGAATCCGATAATTTGTCGCCAAAGAGTCTACCAAAAAGAAAATTGTCTTCTAAAGAATATAGCTCTGAAGAATTACATAGTTACCTTGAGGCTTGCTTTGAACGCCAATTAGATAAGATTAATAATGGGATCCATGAAGGTCTTATGGAATTCAAGGAGGAGCTATTACAGCTGGAAAAAAAATTCAAACTAAATGAGGAAAAATTAGAAGCTCTGAAATTCCAGCAAGACTCTGCAGAAGATAATATGAAAAAAGCAAACCAAAAAATAGCTGAATTGGAACTCAAAATTACAGATCTAGAAGACAGGTCTCGGCGTAATAATTTAAGAATTCGTGGTATCCCAGAATCTATTCATAATGATATTTTGCAAGAACACATAATGGAGCTCTTTGTGCAATTAGGCATCCAAATGACAAATCCTGAATTTTCTGGAAAGATGCCATTGAATTATGAAACCAGACTTTGTGGCGCAAGGAGAGTCTAGAGATGTAATGATTTGCTGCTTGACATATAAAATGAAAGAACAGGCCCTAAAAGCAGTCAGACTTAATAGATTGAATGATCCATATACTAATATCATGATTTTTCCGGATATCTCATTCTACACTAGGGCTAAAAGAAAACAGTTTGCAGTATATACAAAGATTCTAAGTCAAAATAATAATTTCTTATGAAGCAAGGACATATTCTTTTTCCGATGTCACAGCAATTTCCAAATGGTTCAGAGAGCAGAATCTCGTTGATTGGATTAATTCAACAGAGGGAGATAAAAGATGAAGGAAAGAAGATAGATATATATATATATATATATATATATATATATATTTAATACAATGCTAAACAAAAATCTGCACACCAGTCAAGCTATAAGACTTGCTTTTCCCACAGAAATCCCAAATCAGCAGTGATGTTACAACCGCAAAGGATTCTGGGTGGGCATATGCAAATTAGTTTAACAAAGAATCACATTTTTGCCTCATTCCATTTTAAACATGGATTCCTTTTAATCTGTGTTTGCAGTATACAACTGCTTGGAACACAATTTAGGATAAGATGCAAAACCAGTGAACCACTCATGGACAGCTGTTTCGTTGTTAATGCAACTCTTCAGCATGAGGTTGGTTACTGGTTTGCTTATGGAGGCTTGGTAGTGCTTGGGAAGCAAGATCCAAATAGATTATGGTGGGGAAAAAATTGTGATTGAAAACCCCTTCCACCTGAAGTATGTGGATAGTTAATACAATGCTAAACAAAAATCTGCACACCAGTCAAGCCATAAGACTTGCTTTTCCCACAGAAATCCCAAATTTTATATATATATATATATATATAATATATAATTATAGAGGACATTATTAATTTTTATTTTTTTTCTCTCTCTTCTTTTCTCTATGGTTCACATGACATTTATAGAGGGCAAAATATCATGGGGAAAAGGAGAGGATGAAAGGCTGGAGAAAAAAGAGAACATTATCTTTAAAATATAGATTGGAAAATCCTGAGTATGATGCTTAATATTGGACACTATTATATTTAGATCACTGATGGAATTAGGAGAGATAATGCTTTATAGAATGAACAAATGAAATATAGAAATATTACTATAAGTATGTGTATTTAAAATTAGATTTGGATTATCACTGAAACGAGGTTTTTTCAATATTTATAAAGTTTGAATCACTTAAAAAGAAATAGATAATAAGAGTATGTCTAACAGTAAAGGGCAAGAAAGGAAATGAGTTTAAAAAAAAAAAAAGGGTAATAAGTAAAAGTCAAGTAAGGAGATTAGATATTTATTGGTTCAATTAATGATTTTTGGTGTTCACAATATGAAGAAAGTATAAGCCAAAGTGTGCAGGAATTGATTATTCACTGGTTTGATTAATGATTTTCAGTGTTCACAATATGCAGAGAGTACAGGGAGTGCAGAATTATTAGGCAAATGAGTATTTTGACCACATCATCCTCTTTATTCATGTTGTCTTACTCCAAGCTGTATAGGCTCGAAAGCCTACTACTAATTAAGCATATTAGGTGATGTGCATCTCTGTAATGAGAAGGGGTGTGGTCTAATGACATCAACACCCTATATCAGGTGTGCATAATTATTAGGCAACTTCCTTTCCTTTGGCAAAATGGGTCAAAAGAAGGACTTGACAGGCTCAGAAAAGTCAAAAATAGTGAGATATCTTGCAGAGGGATGCAGCACTCTTAAAATTGCAAAGCTTCTGAAGCGTGATCATCGAACAATCAAGCGTTTCATTCAAAATAGTCAACAGGGTCGCAAGAAGCGTGTGGAAAAACCAAGGCGCAAAATAACTGCCCATGAACTGAGAAAAGTCAAGCGTGCAGCTGCCACGATGCCACTTGCCACCAGTTTGGCCATATTTCAGAGCTGCAACATCACTGGAGTGCCCAAAAGCACAAGGTGTGCAATACTCAGAGACATGGCCAAGGTAAGAAAGGCTGAAAGACGACCACCACTGAACAAGACACACAAGCTGAAACGTCAAGACTGGGCCAAGAAATATCTCAAGACTGATTTTTCTAAGGTTTTATGGACTGATGAAATGAGAGTGAGTCTTGATGGGCCAGATGGATGGGCCCGTGGCTGGATTGGTAAAGGGCAGAGAGCTCCAGTCCGACTCAGACGCCAGCAAGGTGGAGGTGGAGTACTGGTTTGGGCTGGTATCATCAAAGATGAGCTTGTGGGGCCTTTTCGGGTTGAGGATGGAGTCAAGCTCAACTCCCAGTCCTACTGCCAGTTCCTGGAAGACACCTTCTTCAAGCAGTGGTACAGGAAGAAGTCTGCATCCTTCAAGAAAAACATGATTTTCATGCAGGACAATGCTCCATCACACGCGTCCAAGTACTCCACAGCGTGGCTGGCAAGAAAGGGTATAAAAGAAGAAAATCTAATGACATGGCCTCCTTGTTCACCTGATCTGAACCCCATTGAGAACCTGTGGTCCATCATCAAATGTGAGATTTACAAGGAGGGAAAACAGTACACCTCTCTGAACAGTGTCTGGGAGGCTGTGGTTGCTGCTGCACGCAATGTTGATGGTGAACAGATCAAAACACTGACAGAATCCATGGATGGCAGGCTTTTGAGTGTCCTTGCAAAGAAAGGTGGCTATATTGGTCACTGATTTGTTTTTGTTTTGTTTTTGAATGTCAGAAATGTATATTTGTGAATGTTGAGATGTTATATTGGTTTCACTGGTAATAATAAATAATTGAAATGGGTATATATTTGTTTTTTGTTAAGTTGCCTAATAATTATGCACAGTAATAGTCACCTGCACACACAGATATCCCCCTAACATAGCTATAACTAAAAACAAACTAAAAACTACTTCCAAAAATATTCAGCTTTGATATTAATGAGTTTTTTGGGTTCATTGAGAACATGGTTGTTGTTCAATAATAAAATTAATCCTCAAAAATACAACTTGCCTAATAATTCTGCACTCCCTGTATAAGTCATTGTGTCCAGGAATTGATATTATATATATTTTTTTTATTATTTTTTTGTTAGTGTTTATCTGATAATTTTATGACTCAAGGTAATATTATATAATATAAGTGAAGATATTCCCTGATGGGGGCGGTTCAGCATCAAAATATTGATCCCGAATAGGATCTATCTGGAGGTTCTGTGAAAGAGGGTTAATCACAGGCCCATCCATACTTCCTTAAGGGATGTTTATTTTATATTTTGTGCTTTATGTAAGTGTTGTATGTTATAAGTTGATGCAGTCTGTTAGGAAATATAAAACTCAATTATATAAGTCAGAAGCAAAGAAAGAAAGAGATCCATTTGAGGCAGACTTGGGGCCTAAATGGGCAGTATAATGGAAACAAAGATAATAAGATATGGAAAGAGAAAGAAAAAGTAGGATAAGAAACATATGATCAGTGTTGTTTCAATTAACGCTCAGGGCCTGAATTCTCCTCAAAAAAGGAGATTACTATTTGAACGTGCAAAAAGAGAGAACGCGCAGGTTGTTGGAGTACAAGAGACTCATTGGCGGAGAGATGAGACAAAATTTAGCTTTAAAGATTTTCCTATTTCTGTGTGTTCCTCGTTTAAAGATAAAAAAAAAAAGAGAGGAGTAGCTATTTTTTTTTTCATCAGTTTTAAATCTCTCTATAAAGCACGTCAAAACTGACAAGATGGGTAGATGGATTATTCTCATATGTTTAATAGAAGATCAACTATACACAATTGTGAATCTTTATGCCCCGAATACTTCCCAGATTCAGTTTTTATATAAATTTTTTGTTCAATTAGACAAAATTAAGCAAGGACGTACTATCGTCATGGGTGATTTCAATATGACAATTGACCCTAATTTAGATAGAAGCTCTGAAAGGATTAAAAGTCCCTCGAGAAATGCTATTAATTTGGCAAAAACAACTCGCAATATAATTCAAAATGAAGCGCTTTATGATTGCTGGAGGGTTTTTCATCCTTCAGAGAAAGATTTCACTTGTTTCAGTAAGACGCACTGTTCATATTCAAGAATAGATTTTATATTTGGGGGATCGAAGCTTATTGGAACAGGTGCAATCTACAAATATAGGTACGGTCACGTGGTCGGACCATAATTTTGTAAAAATACAATTAAAGAACTATTGGAAACTAAATAATTTATTAATTTCTAAAGCGAATAGGGAACAGATTGCCAAGGCGATAGATATGTATTGGAAGGATAATGACAATAATGAAGTGTCTGCTGACACAAAATGGTGCGCATTTAAAAGCGTAATTAGGGGTCATTTAATTAGTCTAGAAGCCAAAGATAAGAAAAATAGGCAAGAATCCCTGTCCAGTCTATATATTGAACTGAGTGAATGTTATAAGAAAAATATTACTGCGCCTGTAAGAACTATGTCGAATCAGATTAGGATTATAGAAAAAAAATTAATGAAATTTTGATATCTATAATAAATAGAAATCTACAGATTATGAGGATGAACTATTATTATAGGGGGAATAAGGCCGATAAGATTTTTACTAATAAAGTGAAAAATCAACAAAAAAACTAATTACAAAAATAAAACAGGGAAATGAAACCATATTAGATCCTAAGAAAATTGGAAGGGTATTCAGAGATTATTATTACAATTTTATATAACTTATCGACGACATCATCTCAAGAGGATATAAACAATTATTTTATGAGTATTCATATCCCTAGATTAAACGAGCTGCAATTAGTTCAACTAAATGCAGAGATATCTTTGCAAGAGGTTATTAATTCGATAGATACCATGAAAAAAAATAAAGCGCCAGGTCCAGATGGTTTCACGGATTCTTTTTTAAAAATATTTAAGAATAGACTGATTCAAGGGATGGCAGAATGCTATAATTTATCAATTGACACCGGTAAATTACCTAAGGAAATGTTGGTAGCCAATATTACCCCTATTTTAAAAAACAATAAAAACCCAGAAGAAATAACTAATTATCGACCCATTGCCCTATTAAATAATGACTATAAAATCTATGCCTCAATCATTGCGAAAAGAATTAAGAATATAATTGCCTCTCTGATTGTAGAGGATCAGGTGGGCTTTATACCAGGAAGGGCATCCTCCAATCATATTAGGAGGATATTAAATATATTTACTAAGATCCATGAGAATAAAACCCCTTTCTTAACGATGGCCCTAGATGGAGAAAAGGCATTTGATAGGGTTGGATGGAATTTTATGCAAACAACTTTAAAAGCGTTTGGATTTTCAGGTCAGATTCTCTCGGCGATAATGGCATGTTATTCTTCACCATCTAGCAGGATAGTAGGAGGGGGGATTAAGTCAGAGCGGTTTACGTTATCAAATGGGACTCGGCAAGGATGCCCTCTCTCCCCACTACTATATATTCTAACGGCTGAAGCCTTAGCATATGAAATACGAAATAACTTGGATATAACAGGATTTAAAAAAGGGGATAAAGATTTTAAGATAAGCCAATATGCCGATGATACTTTATTAACGCTAACTAACCCAATTAAGTCAGTACCAGCTGCCATGCATGTAATTAAAAGATATAGTTATCTGTCAAACTATAAACTTAATGTTCAAAAAACAATGGCTATGCCCTTCTATATGGAAGAAAAAGAACTGCAACTGCTAAAAGAATATTTTGCCTTTAAATGGGAAGAAAGGGGATTTGTTTATCTTGGAATCAATATAGTGAAAGACCCAGAGAATATAATGAAGGTGAACGTAATTCCCCTCATTAGAGAATGTTCTCATTCGTTGAAACAATGGAATGCTCTGCAGCTATCATGGTGGGGTAGGGTTAATTTTATTAGGTCATATGTTTTTCCTAAATTTGTTTATCTATTGAGGATGATTCCTCTACAGATTCATCCTCAGCGGCTTAGACTTGTGAATAAGATATTTAGGGACTACATATGGGCTGGTAAGAAACCTAGAATAGGCCAGGATCTTTTATATCTGAAGTATAAAGAAGGAGGTGATACCGGAGAAACTGATGGAAGCAAAGCACAGAGGGATGGACACAGGTTTCTTCAGGAAGGAAGAGATTCTTTATTGGATCACCGATCGGGACTCAGAGGGACTAATGTCACCAAAAATACAGCAAGTTCTGAGCCCTGAACAATAGTGTAGGCTCCCTATATAGGCACATAACTCCTCCCATTAATAGCTACACCCACATATACCTTTAACCAATCAATGAGCAGAATATAGACTTGTACATCTAGTCAAACCACATGGCCCATCCAAGACAAAGGAAATAAGTGCAATTTCAGTTCCTGTATTCCTGCACATGCTCAGTACACTGATGACAGTATCCTAGCTACATGTAGCTAACCAACTGACACAACATACACATATGCCACATGGAGATTTTGGCCTACTAAATTTTAACCATGCTGGAATCCCATCACATTCCCCCCTTTGATGCCTCTTGCTATTTTACAATTACTTGAGGCATCACTTAACCTTGGTTTGCATACACCACAAGTTACCTTTGAACCAGACCAGACTTATCCTATGATGTGAATCTTCAACACTCGTCTTCCTGCATTGGTTCTCCCTGATCTAGAGCCTTATATTTATAAATTGCCATTATCTGTGCAGCAGCCTTCCTCTCTGCTATATTTTCTATCAGGCTTTGCACAGACCTAACTACTAAGGGTATAAGACACGGCAGGAATAGACACAACATTAAAATCAGTAGGACTCCACCTACCACTGCCTTAAGCCCTCCAAACCACTCATACCAGCTACCAAACCAACTACTTGGATTGTACCCTTTCCATACCTGAGTAGGCACATGCGCTAGTTTAACCATATGGCTAGTAAGCTCACCTATTGCTTGCCCTTCGTCATCTATTTGAAGACAGCAATTGCTCAGGTTAAACTTCCCACATACACCTCCCTCTACTGCCAAAAGATAATCCAAGGCTAATCTATTTTGGTAAACTGCTGTCTCATCCTGGTATTATGCTTCGCTAGAAGATTGAGCGCTTGTGATGTCTCGTTAGTAATGATCTCAACCACCGCCTGTAACCTTATAATGCGGTTGAGCATATAAATAGGGGTTCTATAACCAAAGGTACCATCCTCTGCCCACGTGGCTGGCCCATAATAATCTATAATACGCTGGGGAGGCCATTCATTATCTTCCCAGGCACCTATCTCTATGGGTCCCCTTTTCTTCCTATGATTCACATCATACACTTTAACACCTAAAGTCTCACCTGTTTCAATAGGCAACAAGAAGAAGGATGGTTTCAACATACCCAACACACATGCCCCTTCCCAGTCCTGTGGTAACTCCGAATAGGCCTTCTTACCACAGATCCAGTACAAATTCGCTGGGGCTCTCCAGTTAGATGTGATGGATAGATCAAACCATACGTCCTTTAAATTGGCATATCTTGCAAACGGGTTAGATGGTTCTGAGACATTTGAAGCCGACCACCAAGTTGTATTCTTTGTATCATCATCATAAGCTTTTTGCCCTAGACAAGTTAATTCTCCTACAGAAGTATTATACATCATTCCTTTCCTCGCTATGCAAACATAACCTATGATGGAGGTCTTCAATCTCCACTCAGATTTACCTCTAACACTCATATGATAGTCGGGTTGTGTAGATATTAATTGGTCAACTGTCTCAGAACCGGACATTACCTCCTTTGCTTCCCAAGGCCATTGGTCTCCCATGTTAGTACCTCCACACACATAGCAGTTGGTAACATTAAGACTACCGGCAATACTCTCGGCTAAATCAATGAACAAGTTTTTAGCATTATGGGGGATCTTATTATCTATGCTCATCTCTTCATAAAAGGAATGGTATACTTGATGAGTTTGGGAGGTTACCGTATCAGTCTCTATCCCTATAAACAATATTGTCCCAGGGTCTAAACCCGTCCCATATATTTGAAACCCAAATAAATTACCATATTTATCTAAGAACTTGTCAGGGTTATTTATAAGTATATGGATTGGATTACATTCCATAGACTTACAATATGGATCAGTAGGCAACTTAGTCACAATCATGTCCTTGTCTGCTGTCTGTCCCCAAGTCGCCCACCCCACACAAGACCAATATGGGCAGAAGTTATAATCTCTATTTGGGCATCTTGGACTTACATATTTATTTTTACTACTGGGACAAATATATTTATCGTTAGACCCATACGTCCTCTCCCATCTAAGATCCCCACATACATTCCACGGCTTTCTACCACTTGATATTGCTTTACACGCATCAAATAGCAGAGCACCTGAAGAATATACGGATTTTAATACCGTCTTATTAATTAGGGTCCCCTGAGAATCTCCATTTCTGAGAGTCAACCAAATTGTACGGGTTGATACTCAGGACTGAAGCACTTAGGTTCTCCTACTCCTAAATGACACACACTATATTCTATATTTAAGTATCTACATCTTGATACATCTCCTTTACACTCATATTGCGAATGCCAAATTAGGGTCTGGGATATATGGTTACCTGTTCTTGTAGTCTTAATGCATACCTCACAGCTAGGAGTGTCGTTACCTCTACCTTCCTGAATATAAAAATACACATAAATAAACATTATTAAAAATACATCTTTCGTCGTCATCCTCAGTCTTCGTCCGTGCGAAGGCACCTCAGCTTCCAGGATGTAAGGGCTGCAGGGAATGGAGTTCTGCTCGTCTTCACAGGGGTCCCCTCAAGACTTTCCCTGACTTATACACTCGTTGGTGAGTGGACAGGCTTTATTATGGCCTTCTCACTCACTTACCAAGTCTCTGAAACAATAAAATTTGTAATCTACAAGGTTCCTCGTCACTCCGACTGAGTCATGCGTTTTAACCGGATCTTGCAGGGATTCTCTGGATTTGCTGTAACTTGCCAGGAATCGGCTGCTGCTGGTTTAACCCTGGAGTGATGTATCCACGGAGCCACTTCGGCTACTTTTATCGCTGTAGGGGTAGACAGAAGAACAACATAAGGACCTCTCCACTTGGGCCCTAACGGCACATTATTCCACTCTTTAATCCACACTTGGTCGCCTGGGTGGTAACTATGAATTGGGGGATAAATATTCACAGGTAATCTATCTTGTACCCATTTCTGTACCTCCTCCATAGTCTTACCCAACTCTACAACCTGCTGCCGGGTAATTCCTTCTCCCAACTGACTCAAATCCCCCCTTAAGTTACCAAGCACGGGAGGTGGTCGCCCGTACATGATTTCAAAAGGAGAGAGGCCCATCCTTCTGGTAGGTGTACAACGGATTCGCAATAGAGCTATGGGCAAGAGAACGTTCCACTTAAGTTGGGTTTCCTGACACATTTTAGCCAACTGATTCTTAATAGTTCTATTCATTCTCTCTACCTTACCAGAACTCTGGGGTCTATATGCCGTATGAAGCCTCCACTTTATACCAAGCATATGAGTCAATTGTTGTAGGCACTGATGAACAAAAGCTGGACCATTGTCCGATCCTATAGAGCAGGGTAGTCCATATCGGGGTATTATTTCTCGTAGCAGGAATCTCACGACTTCTCCTGCTTTCTCTGTACGAGTAGGACATGCTTCTACCCAGCCTGAATAGGTGCACACCACTACCAGCAGGTAGCGATGTCCACCCGATTTAGGCATCACTGTATAGTCAATTTGTAAATCGGACATGGGAAGTCCTCCCATAAACTGGACTCCTGGTGGCTTTACTGGTCCTTGTCTTGCATTATTTTTAGCACACGCTACACATCTACGTACAATGGCCTGAGTCAAGTTGGACAATCTTGGTATGTAGAAATGTTTTCTGAGAGATTCTTCTGTACTGTCTCTCCCAGAATGTGTCCCGTTATGATAGTTTTGGACAATTTCTACCGCTAGTGATGCTGGAATAACTATTCTTCCATCTTCTAACTGATACCATTTGTTCTCCAAATACTTTCCAGGTTCAGTCCTTAACCACTCCTCTTCTTGAGCTGTATAAATTGGAGTCCATTGAGACAGTGGAGTTGGTATAAGAGCAGCTATATGCCCCACATATTCCTGTCTTCCTGATTCAGCAGCACGCTTAGCTGCACTATCTGCCATCCGATTCCCTTTGGTTACATCACCATCTCCTCTCAGATGCGCCCGACAATGTATAATACCGACTTCTTTCGGCTCCCACACTGCTTCCAATAGTTGTAGGATCTCAGCTGCGTATTTGATTTCTTTGCCTTCTGAATTCAATAGTCCTCTTTCTTTATACAAAGCTCCGTGGGCATGAGTGGTTAAAAACGCATACTTGGAGTCCGTGTAGATGTTCACTCTTAAACCTTCAGCCAATTGTAACGCTCGTGTCAGTGCTATCAATTCTGCCTTTTGTGCTGATGTTCCTTTTGCCAGTGGCCGAGCTTCTATCACCTTGTCTATCGTTGTTACTGCATATCCTGCATAGCGGATCCCTTCTTTTACATAACTACTGCCGCCGGTGTAATATTGAACATCAGGGTTCTGGATGGGAAAATCACGAAGATCTGGTCTACTTGAAAATACTTCATCCATTACTTCCAAACAATCATGTTGACTTTCAGTAGGTTGTGGCAAAAGGGTAGCTGGATTTAAGGTATTTACAGTCTCTAAATGCACTCTTGGGTTTTCACACAACATTGCTTGATACTTGGTCATACGGCTGTTACTAAACCAATGATTTCTTTTGTAATCCAACAACGTCTGTACTGCATGTGGAACTCGTACATAAAGTTCTTGACCCAGAGTGAGTTTATCGGCTTCAGCTACTAGCAGGGCGGCTGCAGCTACAGCTCTTAGACAAGGTGGAAGTCCGCTGGCCACTGCATCCAGTTGCTTAGACATGTAGGCAACAGGTCTTTGCCATGATCCCAAGTACTGTGTCAATACTCCCACAGCCATTCTTCTTTGCTCATGTACATACAGGTAGAATGGCCGTGTGTGGTCAGGTAGACCTAATGCTGGGGCACTCATCAAAGCCCTCTTCACATCTTCAAATGCCGTTTGCTGTTCTTGAGTCCATAAGAAGGGGTCGTGCTCTGTACCTTTGATAGCTGCATACAGAGGTTTTGCCAGTATCGCGTAGCTGGGAATCCATATCCTACAGAAGCCTGCTGCCCCCAAGAATTCTCGCACTTGTCTTCTATTCCTGGGTATCGGTATTTGGCACACAGCTTCTTTTCTCTCTGGCCCCATAATTCTTTGACCTTCAGAGATATGGAATCCCAGATATTTGACAGTTGGCAAACACAACTGAGCCTTCCTTCTAGACACCTTGTATCCTGCCTTCCAGAGAATGTGTAGTAGATCGTGCGTTGCTTGCTGACATACTTCCTTTGTAACTGCTGCTATCAACAAGTCATCTACATATTGTAATAATACACACTCTCCTGGGATAGACTCGAAATCTAGTAGATCTTGACTTAGAGCTGAACCAAATAGGGTAGGTGAATTTTTAAACCCCTGGGGCAATCTTGTCCAGGTCATTTGGCGTTTCGAGCCCGTTACAGCATTTTCCCATTGGAAAGCGAAGATACATTGGCTTTCTGCGGCAATTCGGAGGCAAAAGAAGGCATCTTTGAGATCTAAGACTGTAAAGTAAGTAGCCCCGCCCGGAATTAAAGCAAGCAGGTTATATGGATTGGGCACGACTGGATGTATACTAACAACCGCATCATTGACTGCTCTCAAGTCCTGCACAGGTCGATACTCATCTGTACCGGGCTTTTGAACAGGCAGCAATGGGGTGTTCCAGGGGGAAGTACAGAATTTTAGGATACCATACCGTATGAACTTATCCAGATAAGATTGGATGTTCTTCTTAGCCTTCTGCGGAATATGATATTGTCTCAGGCTTACTGGATAAACCTCAAGTTTTAGTTCGATTTTAATAGGTGGAATATTGCGGGCCAGTCCTGGTGGGTTGTTCTCTGCCCAAACTCCTGGTATGTTAAATAAGGATTCATCACTCCTCAGGTTTTGGCTAGTCAACACTGTATAAAGTCGCCACTCTTCTTCCTTTGGTACGGACAATGTCATAATACCTGAAGGTCCATTAAACTTTAAGGATGTTGTTCCATTTGGTAGGAACGTAATCTGCGCTTGTAATTTGGATAGCATATCACGCCCCAGCAATTGGACTGGACACTCAGGCATATAAAGGAATTGATGTTTTACTACGTGGCCTCCCAATGTACAGAGTCGACTTTTAAGAACCGTTTTTTCAGCACTTCTTCCAGTTGCTCCTATTACAGTAATAGTTCTTCCAGATGGAGGAGCAACTTGATTAGTCA
The DNA here is from genome assembly GCA_933207985.1 of Pelobates cultripes. Classification (NCBI taxonomy): domain Eukaryota; kingdom Metazoa; phylum Chordata; class Amphibia; order Anura; family Pelobatidae; genus Pelobates; species Pelobates cultripes. The sequence continues at coordinate 211,206,864 of OW240913.1, read as the reverse complement.
CCACCGAATGTTCAGCACCAGTGTCGATCATAAACGCACTCCTTTTTCCCCCTATTGATACATCGACCATAGGCTCCGCTCGACCAAGGGGGATGGAGCCCGGTCGGTATCAATAGTCCTCCATGACCGTGTCAGCCAATCCCACAAAGTCCCTACCTTCTCTATCGCGGGACCTTTGCGCTGCTGGATAGTACCTATCTTCCCTTACACTTCCTCTGTTCCCATTACTCCCTCTATTACCATTACTCCCTCCGGGGCCTCCTCTACCTCTCGCTCTGCCTCTAAAGTTTCCGTAACCTGCCCTGGGTAAGTCTCTCTCATACTGCTCTCTTTGCGGACACTCGTTCCTCCAATGCCCTTCTTCCTTACAGTACGCGCACTGATTCCTACTCAAAGGCTCCCTATTCCATCTACCATCGCTTCTATCTGGGCCCCGTCTATCTACGCCTGCGATCGCTACCGCTAGCATATCTGCCTTTCTACGCATCTTGCGCTCTTCCTCTTTCTTACTTTCTGTTTCCCTATTCATATATACTTTGTTCGCTACCTCCATTAGTTGGGTGATAGACATACCTGCAAACCCTTCTAATTTCTGTAGCTTGCGCTTAATATCTCCGTAAGCTTGGCTGACAAGGGCGGAGTTTACCATTCGGGAATTATCAGCGTCTTCCGGATTAAAGGGGGTATACAAGCGGTATGCCTCCAATAATCGGTCATAAAAGACACTGGGCGCTTCATCACTTTTCTGAATCACCTCAACTGTCTTCGACATGTTAATAGCTTTCTTCCCTCCGGCTTTCATGCCAGCAATTATAGCATCTCTATAGGCTTTAAGTTGAGCCATATCTGCGCCATTTACATTCCAGTCAGGATCGGTGTTAGGGTAATGTGTTGCGGCCCATGCTGCCGGATTGGCTTGATTTAAAGCACGGGCTCTCTCCTCTAGCGCCTTTAATGGCCGCTTGGTTAATCCTTGTCCTTTCCTCATTATTGAACAATGTCATTAATAACTGCTGGCAATCAGCCCATGTCGGGTTATGTGTCTGAACTATCGAGGTGAACAGATCGGTCATAGCTTGTGGTTTCTCAGTGTACGAGGAATTGTGGGTCTTCCAATTCAAGAGATCGGTAGTCGTGAACGGGACATATACGAAGACTGGGTCAGCATGTGCCATTTGACCTGCGGCATCGATATAGGCTGACCCAGGATTCAGACGAAGAGGCATCTGATAATGTTTTAATTGTTGGGTACCGGCCAGTTGTCGGGTTAGTATGGGGCTACGTGGAGGGGCGTCAGTTAAAGGTTCCGGTCGAGAGGTAATAGGGCATGAGGATGTGGGAACTTGATTTTGGGAAAAGTCAGTGAATAGTATACTCCGAGCCGAGCTAGAAAAAGCTTGACCGGAAGTTTGAAGTGGCGCCAAATCAGGATATTCAGATCTAATGGGGGTTGGTCCTGGTTCCGGAAGGGGAGTTTTAATACGAGGTGGGGTGGATTCTGTACTGGAGGAGGAAGCGGAAGTGGATGGGGCAATAGGGGAAGGGGTGCAGAACTTCCTGCATTCGCGTCACTTCCTCTTAAAGGAAAGTAAGGGGGCGGCAAAGGGATCTCGGACTCAGGGGGCGTGTCCAAAATGGGCCTAACACCAGTCCTAGTGGACAAACAAGTCCTGGCCACCATGAGGCGACATTGCTCCTCGTGGCATATCCGGATCCATTTTGGCGAGTCGTTTACGGCCTGCCCCCAACAATCAATGTATGGAAACTGTCCGTAAAGTTCAGGCCTACCTGATACAGCCACGTGTACACGCTGTACCAGGGTTGGATCCAAACTGCCACGCGGCGGCCATGCCGCAACCAAAGTAGGCCACTCCCTAGTGCACAAAGTGACCAAACGCACAGGAGACATTTTAACCCCAAAATCACATGTTTTGAATCCCTTTTTAAAATTCTTTACCATACAACCTAAGGGATCCGAAATCGTTGACTCTGACGCGCCCATACTTATCAATGGAACGTCGTTGACAACGAATACTATGCACGCGTTCTTATTCAACAGTCACACCCGTTTCCTCTGGCAACAGCACCACGTGGTACAGTTACCGAGTGAAACGTACACAATAACACAATAATCACTCAGGGAATTCCCGTACACACACAGCTGTTACACCAGTCACTAAATAATCAATATTATGCCCTTTGGCGAAACTATACAGTCACCCACGCTATAATTCTCTATATATGAATTACCCGTCTATAACACACCCCAGTAACATCGTCTTTTACTAGTATCGGTTACAGTACGGTTAGCATAGGTCAAAGCACAATTTAAGGTCACAATACAATTATTAGTGGTTACGGTGTTAAACATGCAATAAACGACAATGATTAGTACTTATATACAGTGTCAGTAAATATACAGGGTTATGGTACCGTGCACTATGATACAGCAACACACTATTAACACTCTCGCTAGACGGCTGAGCTCGCGCTATCTAACAAGATATACACTTTACTAACAATCTTTAACACATTTACAATCCCAACTAAACTATTGGCCAGTACCTTGAATGGACTACCTAAAACTATATACACCCGTTTTGGTTAGCCACACTGCCCAAGCACCACATATAGCGAACTAGAGGGCGGAATTTACAAAGTTGCCCTTCTAGTCTATTTACTCTATCAAAAGTCTAGTGGGTTCCAAATTTACACGCCTTCCCACTTAGCCAAGATAGGTTGAGAGCTAGCGAACCGAATTTACACAGGCGCCGCTTAGTCTCCCGGTCCCTCCGACCTAGCGAACGTAATATACACCCTAGAACGCTAGTCTAGACAAGACACCGGTGTCCGGCTAGGGCTACTTACACAGGACCCCGCCTGACTAACCAGATCAAACGGTCTTACTAAAGAGCGTTCGATCGAGCGGTGCGCCTTCGCTCCTTCCCTCCGACAGAGGGGGCAGATTCCATACACAGATTTAAACCCCTTTTGGGCCTACCGCACAATCGGTATACCCCTAGTGGGTCTGCCGTCTAAAACAGCAGTTGTCTTACCTCCTCGCTCCTGAACCTGAGTTCACACTCATCGACGGGGACACCCCAGCACTTCTTACGTAGAGGCCGATGATCTCCTGGACAACAGACCAGTGGCGCCGAGACGAAGGGAGGTCCACGCAGAAGTTCAGGGGTGCAGCCGTAGAGAACGTGGGCAAAGATAGACCGTCTCACGCCTCTGCCTCTCAGCTACCGTTGAACGATGAGCTTCCCGGCCAATGCACCAAATGATACCGGAGAAACTGACGGAAGCAAAGCACAGAGGGATGGACACAGGTTTCTTCAGGAAGGAAGAGATTCTTTATTGGATCACCGATCGGGACTCAGAGGGACTAATGTCACCAAAAATACAGCAAGTTCTGAGCCCTGAACAATAGTGCAGGCTCCCTATATAGGCACATAACTCCTCCCATATTAAGCTCCACCCGCACATTCTCTTGACCAATCATTACAAATAAGAATTAACTTCCTGCTTGACCGCATGGCTTGTCCAGCACAATGGAGGAGGGAAATACTACATCCTGTATTCTTGCACATGCTCCGTACACTACTGATCGTATCTTGCCTCGTGCAACCAACTGATCGATACGTCAGCATATGCACGTACACATGCCACGTGGTAATCTCGGCCTACTAAATTTATTTTTACCGAGATTCCACCACAGAGGGATAGGTTTCCCTAATATTTTCCTGTACCATGAAGCGGCACAGCTGTTGCATACTCTCCCTCTAATTAAACAATATTATTGTCCACAGGATTGGTATAAAATAGAAGGGGCAGATATTACAGACCCATATAATAACGTTAGACTAATGTGGCCTGCAAGAAATAATAGTAGAACCAAAAATATAAGATGTATGACGGATAATATGGTTCCATCTTAAAAAACAATTAGATTTGAAAAATAAAGTGTTACCTGCCCTGTCTTTTAAAAATTTAGAGATATGGATGGAAAATATGGATACGTCCGAATGGACTAGACTTGGCATCAAAAAATTTGCGGATCTATTAGTAGATGGGAAGATTATTCCCTTTACTGAGATACGCAGAATTTATGGTATTTCATATTCTCAAGCGTTTAACTATATTAGGATCAAGAGCTTTTTGCAAACCCCTCTTGGAAGTAATAGGAGTTCTTTTACTTTATCTAAATTAAATGCCCTGATAGACTTAGAAAAAAATACTAAAATACTAACTAGATGTGTTGAGGTTATAAAAAGCATAAAAAGACCTGTCTATCCTATAGCTAAAAGCAAATGGGAAAGAGATCTGTTAAAAACAATTTGATATAAAAGAATGGTATAAGGCTTTACAATCAGTCTATACGACGATACACTGTCTAAATATTAGTGAAGCACATTTTAAAATACTTAATAGATGGTATCTAACCCCCAATAAGATTCAGAAATTTGCAAAGGCAGGGACAGCTAGATGCTGGAGATGCGGAAAAGAGGGAGCAAACGAACTACATATATGGTGGGATTGTGCACCAATTAAGGAAGCTTGGTCTCAATTTTGGATATATAAATAAATTGCTGGATATAACTTACATCTGGACCCCAGATAATGTGTTATTACATTTAAACTTGCCGCAATTAAATAAAGGCAAGAGAGAGCTGTTGATTCAGGCGTTGATGGCCTTTAAGATGGCTATTGCAAAAAATTGGAAGAAGATGACAATTGACTCATGGTCGCAAATTAAGGCATCTATTATTACTCAATGTAAAATGGAAAGGGGAATAGCCTAGAATTTAAGTATTAATATTAGACAATTTGAAGAAGTGTGAATTTAATCTAACCCTTTATGTAATTTGAGTATCAAGTTGAATTAATAGGATAGGACGATCAACTTTGTTATATGTTTGTTAGTCTATATGGCTTTGTGTATTCAATGTATTTATTCTGTATGCATTGTATGTTAATGTATATATGTATGTTTGATATACAAGAAAAATAATAAACAAATTCAAAAAAAAAAAAAATCATGGTCAGGAGGTGGATTTGATTTAGAGAGGCAGCGTCATGCTGAACTTACCTTTCCCAAATTTATTCTTCTTCTCTCCCTCTGTCAGGATCTGTTCATTTCTTCCTGTCTTCTCTAGTTTGCTTTAAATCTTAAGACAAAAGTAGGGACTATTTCTCTTATGGAGGTTTTCTACGTTTGACCAGCGGAGAAACAAAGTGTGCTGTTTCCTGTGGTCAAAGCAATTCTTACCTTTCCTCCGTGATCTCACAATGCTTCCTGTCAGTATTCCTGAACGTCCAGTCATTTAGACAGCACGCTGGCGAAACTACCGAATTTCATCCCAACCGAATGAGAACAGTTTTTCCATTAGTGTTAGGACGCAATTCTGGACTTTGTTCAGATCGGAATTTCATTCGAATTAATTAAATTCGGATCTATTTGTGCAGCGGCTTCATCTTGCAACCGCTTAGTGGATGACTCCCTAATTCCCACGGTATTAGGGAGCTATCTACCAAAAGGCTGAAAGCTCTAAATTGGTCTTTCAGCCAAATTTACTAATACTAAGTAAAGATTACTTGGTATTAGTAAATTCTGCCCCTACTTGCTATATAGCCAGTAGGGGCATGTCTAGTAAACATGCAGGAAACATTTAATACTTAAATGTATGTTTACAGCGTGACTTTTTTTGCACATAAAAACCTGCATTTATAACTT
>OW240913.1:211187331-211201027 GCA_933207985.1 Pelobates cultripes | reverse complement strand
CTTCAGGGAGATCATGCCAAACTAATCTGATTGATTTTTTTGACTGGGTAACTAAAATAATAGATCAGGGTGGTGCAGTAGACATTGCTTACCTAGATTTCAGTAAGGCGTTTTACACTGTTGCACATAGAAGGCTTACCAATAAACTGTAATCTTAAAGTTTGGATTCCAATATTGTCGAATGGGTAAGGCAGTGGCTGAGTGACGGGCAACAGAGGGTTGTAGTCAATGGAGTATATTCAAAGCATGGTCTTGTCACCAGTGGGGTACCTCAGGGATCTGTACTTGGACCCATTCTCTTTAATGTTTTTATTAGTGATATTGCAGAAGGTCTTGATGGTAAGGTATGTCTTTTTGCTGATTAAACTAAGATATGTAACAGGGTTGATGTTCCAGGAGGGATAAACCAAATAGCAAATCATTTAGTTAAACTAGAAAAATGGCCATTTAATGTAGATAAGTGCAAGATAATGCATCTTGGACGTAAAAACCCAAGGGCAGAGAACAGAATGAGGAAAGGGATTTAGGGGTGATTATTTCTGATGATTTAAAGGTAGGCAGACAATGTAATAGAGCAGCAGGAAATGCTAGAAAAATGCTTGGTTGTATAGGGAGAGGTATGAGCAGTATAAAGAGGGAAGTGCTCATGTACAGAACACTGGTGAGACCTCATTTGGAGTATTGTACGCAGTACTGGAGGCTGTATCTCCAGAAGGATATTGATACTTAAGAGAGAGTTCAGAGAAGGGTTACTAAACTGGTTCATGGATTGCAGGATAAAACTTACCAAGAAAGGTTAAAGGATCTTAACATGTATAGCTCGGAGAAAAGACAAGACAGGGGGGGATATGATAGAAACATTTAAATACAGAAAAGGAATCAACATAGTAAAGGAGGAGACTATATTTGAAAGAAGACAAAAACTAACACAACAAGAGGACAGTCTTAAATTAGAGGGGCAAATGTTTAAAAACTATATCCGGAAGTATTACCGTACTTTACTGAGTGGGTAGTCGATGCATGGAATAGCCTTCCAGCTGAAGTGGTAGAGGTTAACACAGTAAAGGAGTTTAAGCATGCATGGGATTGCATAAGGCTATCCTAACTATAAGATAAGGCCAGGGACTAATGAAAGTATTTTAAAAATATTGGGCAGACTAGATGGGCCGAATGGTTCTTATCTGCCGTCACATTCTATGTTTCTGTAATGAACGAGTGCTCTACGGACACCGGACTATGAAGTTTCAATTCTAGAAGAATTTTGAGATATTAAAAAAAAAAAAAAAAAAAAAAAAAAAAAAGGAAAACTACTTTGCGGTGAAAGATCGACAAAACTACAACTATAAAGGGGCAGAGAAAGTCTTACCATATCCAGGGAAAAACTGTGCGAGTAAGTTTACAGGCCAAAGACAACCTCTCTAATCCTTTTGTGACGTCAGAGCTAGAATCTGTGGTGATTTCAATTTATTTTAGCAGCCAGACTTCTTACAGGAACACACCAGCATTATAAATACCGTATTTTTCGCTCCATAAGACGCACCTCACCATAAGACGCACCTAGTTTTTAGAGGAGGAAACCCAGAAAAAAAAATATTCTGAACAAACTGTTCCATAGTGTTTCTTACCATGGGACAGTTTGTTCAGAATATTTTTTTTTCTCCCCTGTCCCATAATGATCTTTAACCCCCCTTTCCTCTGTCCCATAGTGATTGTTAACCCCCTCCTACCCTGTCCCATAGTGATTGTTAACCCCTCCTACCCTGTCCCATAGTGTTCTTTAACCCCTCCTCCCCTTGTCCATTAGTGTTCTGATCCCATAGTGTCCCCCCTCCCATTGTCCCATAGTGCACTTTCCCTCCCATAGTGTCCCCCCTGCCCTTGTCCCATAGTGTCCCCCCTGCCCTTGTCCCATAGTGTCCCCCCTCCCTTTCTCCCATAGTGTCTCCCCTCTCTTTCTCCCATAGTGTCTCCCCTCCCCTTGTCCCATAGTGTCTCCCCTCCCCTTGTCCCATAGTGTCCCCCCTCCCCTTGTCCCATAGTGTCTCCCCTCCCTTTCTCCCATAGTGTCTCCCCTCCCTTTCTCCCATAGTGTCGCCCTCCCCTTGTCCCATGGTGTCCCCTCCCCTTGTCCATAGTGTCCCCCCCTCACATTGTCCCATAGTGCACTTTCCCTCCCATAGTGTCCCCCCCTGCCCTTGTCCCATAGTGTCTCCTCCCCTCCCCTTGTCCCATAGTGTCTCCTCCCCTCGTCCCATAGTGTCTCCTCCCCTCCCCTTCTCCCATAGTGTCTCCCCTCCCTTTCTCCCATAGTGTCTCCTCCTCTCCCCTTGTCCCATAGTGTCTCCTCCCCTCCCCTTGTCCCATAGTGTCTCCCCCTCCCCTTGTCCCATAATTACTTACCTGTCTTGGAGCGTGGGCCGGCTTCACAGCACGCTCCGCGGTCCAGGAACTAATATTTCAGGTTCCGGTTTCCGGCGGGACTGAAAGGAAGTGTGCACACTCAGTGTGCACACTTCCTTTCAGTCCCGCCGGAAACCGGAGGCTGAAATAGAAGTTCCTGGACCGCGGAGCGCACTGTGAAGCCGGCCCACGCTCCAAGACAGGTAAGTAATTCTTCACATTCGCTCCATAAGACGCACAGACATTTCCCCTCACTTTTGAGGGGAAAAAAAGTGCGTCTTATGGAGCGAAAAATACGGTATATAACACTAGAGTGCTGAGTATCTTGGTCCCCTTTCTGTAAATAAAAGGGTTAACATACTTATAAGCTAACGGCAAGAAAGTCTTTTGCATCAGATTTTTCACCACCCACTGGGAGATCATCAGTACTCTTCATAGCATTTGAAAGCATAGCGAATGCATGGGAATTGCCACTCAGCTCTTGCAATGCTTCTCATACCATGGTTTAAAATGTCAAGTTTTACGCTACTGGCCAGGTCTTACAAATTGCTCGCCACTGCAATTCTGGACGGCCATGGCACACTCACCACGGACCAATAGCCAGATGAAATTTTTAACCGTGTCATCTATGAGATGCACAGTCTTGTGCTTTGTGCTGGGGTACAAAGCGATAAGAAAGAGCACCTTTTCAGTTGTCCTATTAACAGCTGGGAGGGTGCAAACTTTTCACAATATAGAAGTTCAAGTTTCTATTGAAATCAGCAATTTTATTAAGTGACAGAGGGGACCACTCTGTCACCCCCTAAATTACTTCAGCAAGTTAAAAGTGCTTTAGACAAATTTGTCTTTTCAAAAGGGAAAAGCTCTACACTTACAATTTCATTATGTTTATTTATATCTGTACTGATGCTCCTGTACATCAACGACTGTGGAAAACATTCTTAGTAACACTTTAAAAATAGGAACATGTTTCATATGAAATAAATATTCTTCAAGGAAGAAATACCACCTAAAAGTATTTAAAAAGGGCACTGAGGTTTGATTTATGTAAATCCTGCAAATAAATATTAACTTATACATTAAAAACAAAACAAGAAAAAACAAATAATTATTTTTAAGTTATAAATGCAGGTTTTTATGTGCAAAAAAAGTCACGCTGTAAACATACATTTAAGTATTAAATGTTTCCTGCATGTTTACTAGACATGCCCCTACTGGCTATATAGCAAGTAGGGGCAGAATTTACTAATACCAAGTAATCTTTACTTAGTATTAGTAAATTTGGCTGAAAGACCAATTTAGAGCTTTCAGCCTTTTGGTAGATAGCTCCCTAATACCGTGGGAATTAGGGAGTCATCCACTAAGCGGTTGCAAGATGAAGCCGCTGCACAAATAGATCCGAATTTAATTAATTCGAATGAAATTCCGATCTGAACAAAGTCCAGAATTGCGTCCTAACACTAATGGAAAAACTGTTCTCATTCGGTTGGGATGAAATTCGGTAGTTTCGCCAGCGTGCTGTCTAAATGACTGGACGTTCAGGAATACTGACAGGAAGCATTGTGAGATCACGGAGGAAAGGTAAGAATTGCTTTGACCACAGGAAACAGCACACTTTGTTTCTCCGCTGGTCAAACGTAGAAAACCTCCATAAGAGAAATAGTCCCTACTTTTGTCTTAAGATTTAAAGCAAACTAGAGAAGACAGGAAGAAATGAACAGATCCTGACAGAGGGAGAGAAGAAGAATAAATTTGGGAAAGGTAAGTTCAGCATGACGCTGCCTCTCTAAATCAAATCCACCTCCTGACCATGATTTTTTTTTTTTTTGAATTTGTTTATTATTTTTCTTGTATATCAAACATACATATATACATTAACATACAATGCATACAGAATAAATACATTGAATACACAAAGCCATATAGACTAACAAACATATAACAAAGTTGATCGTCCTATCCTATTAATTCAACTTGATACTCAAATTACATAAAGGGTTAGATTAAATTCACACTTCTTCAAATTGTCTAATATTAATACTTAAATTCTAGGCTATTCCCCTTTCCATTTTACATTGAGTAATAATAGATGCCTTAATTTGCGACCATGAGTCAATTGTCATCTTCTTCCAATTTTTTGCAATAGCCATCTTAAAGGCCATCAACGCCTGAATCAACAGCTCTCTCTTGCCTTTATTTAATTGCGGCAAGTTTAAATGTAATAACACATTATCTGGGGTCCAGATGTAAGTTATATCCAGCAATTTATTTATATATCCAAAATTGAGACCAAGCTTCCTTAATTGGTGCACAATCCCACCATATATGTAGTTCGTTTGCTCCCTCTTTTCCGCATCTCCAGCATCTAGCTGTCCCTGCCTTTGCAAATTTCTGAATCTTATTGGGGGTTAGATACCATCTATTAAGTATTTTAAAATGTGCTTCACTAATATTTAGACAGTGTATCGTCGTATAGACTGATTGTAAAGCCTTATACCATTCTTTTATATCAAATTGTTTTTAACAGATCTCTTTCCCATTTGCTTTTAGCTATAGGATAGCAGGTCTTTTTATGCTTTTTATAACCTCAACACATCTAGTTAGTATTTTAGTATTTTTTTCTAAGTCTATCAGGGCATTTAATTTAGATAAAGTAAAAGAACTCCTATTACTTCCAAGAGGGGTTTGCAAAAAGCTCTTGATCCTAATATAGTTAAACGCTTGAGAATATGAAATACCATAAATTCTGCGTATCTCAGTAAAGGGAATAATCTTCCCATCTACTAATAGATCCGCAAATTTTTTGATGCCAAGTCTAGTCCATTCGGACGTATCCATATTTTCCATCCATATCTCTAAATTTTTAAAAGACAGGGCAGGTAACACTTTATTTTTCAAATCTAATTGGTTTTTAAGATGGAACCATATTATCCGTCATACATCTTATATTTTTGGTTCTACTATTATTTCTTGCAGGCCACATTAGTCTAACGTTATTATATGGGTCTGTAATATCTGCCCCTTCTATTTTATACCAATCCTGTGGACAATAATATTGTTTAATTAGAGGGAGAGTATGCAACAGCTGTGCCGCTTCATGGTACAGGAAAATATTAGGGAAACCTATCCCTCTGTGGTGGAATCTCGGTAAAAATAAATTTAGTAGGCCGAGATTACCACGTGGCATGTGTACGTGCATATGCTGACGTATCGATCAGTTGGTTGCACGAGGCAAGATACGATCAGTAGTGTACGGAGCATGTGCAAGAATACAGGATGTAGTATTCCCCTCCTCCATTGTGCTGGACAAGCCATGCGGTCAAGCAGGAAGTTAATTCTTATTTGTAATGATTGGTCAAGAGAATGTGCGGGTGGAGCTTAATATGGGAGGAGTTATGTGCCTATATAGGGAGCCTGCACTATTGTTCAGGGCTCAGAACTTGCTGTATTTTTGGTGACATTAGTCCCTCTGAGTCCCGATCGGTGATCCAATAAAGAATCTCTTCCTTCCTGAAGAAACCTGTGTCCATCCCTCTGTGCTTTGCTTCCATCAGTTTCTCCGGTATCATTTGGTGCATTGGCCGGGAATCTCATCGTTCAACGGTAGCTGAGAGGCAGAGGCGTGAGACGGTCTATCTTTGCCCACGTTCTCTACGGCTGCACCCCTGAACTTCTGCGTGGACCTCCCTTCGTCTCGGCGCCACTGGTCTGTTGTCCAGGAGATCATCGGCCTCTACGTAAGAAGTGCTGGGGTGTCCCCGTCGATGAGTGTGAACTCAGGTTCAGGAACGAGGAGGTAAGACAACTGCTGTTTTAGACGGCAGACCCACTAGGGGTATACCGATTGTGCGGTAGGCCCAAAAGGGGTTTAAATCTGTGTATGGAATCTGCCCCCTCTGTCGGAGGGAAGGAGCGAAGGCGCACCGCTCGATCGAACGCTCTTTAGTAAGACCGTTTGATCTGGTTAGTCAGGCGGGGTCCTGTGTAAATAGCCCTAGCCGGACACCGGTGTCTTGTCTAGACTAGCGTTCTAGGGTGTATATTACGTTCGCTAGGTCGGAGGGACCGGGAGACTAAGCGGCGCCTGTGTAAATTCGGTTCGCTAGCTCTCAACCTATCTTGGCTAAGTGGGAAGGCGTGTAAATTTGGAACCCACTAGACTTTTGATAGAGTAAATAGACTAGAAGGGCAACTTTGTAAATTCCGCCCTCTAGTTCGCTATATGTGGTGCTTGGGCAGTGTGGCTAACCAAAACGGGTGTATATAGTTTTAGGTAGTCCATTCAAGGTACTGGCCAATAGTTTAGTTGGGATTGTAAATGTGTTAAAGATTGTTAGTATAGTGTATATCTTGTTAGATAGCGCGAGCTCAGCCGTCTAGCGAGAGTGTTAATAGTGTGTTGCTGTATCATAGTGCACGGTACCATAACCCTGTATATTTACTGACACTGTATATAAGTACTAATCATTGTCGTCTATTGCATGTTTAACACCGTAACCACTAATAATTGTATTGTGACCTTAAATTGTGCTTTGACCTATGCTAACCGTACTGTAACCGATACTAGTAAAAGACGATGTTACTGGGGTGTGTTATAGACGGGTAATTCATATATAGAGAATTATAGCGTGGGTGACTGTATAGTTTCGCCAAAGGGCATAATATTGATTATTTAGTGACTGGTGTAACAGCTGTGTGTGTACGGGAATTCCCTGAGTGATTATTGTGTTATTGTGTACGTTTCACTCGGTAACTGTACCACGTGGTGCTGTTGCCAGAGGAAACGGGTGTGACTGTTGAATAAGAACGCGTGCATAGTATTCGTTGTCAACGACGTTCCATTGATAAGTATGGGCGCGTCAGAGTCAACGATTTCGGATCCCTTAGGTTGTATGGTAAAGAATTTTAAAAAGGGATTCAAAACATGTGATTTTGGGGTTAAAATGTCTCCTGTACGTTTGGTCACTTTGTGCACTAGGGAGTGGCCTACTTTGGTTGCGGCATGGCCGCCGCGTGGCAGTTTGGATCCAACCCTGGTACAGCGTGTACACGTGGCTGTATCAGGTAGGCCTGAACTTTACGGACAGTTTCCATACATTGATTGTTGGAGGCAGGCCGTAAACGACTCGCCAAAATGGATCCGGATATGCCACGAGGAGCAATGTCGCCTCATGGTGGCCAGGACTTGTTTGTCCACTAGGACTGGTGTTAGGCCCATTTTGGACACGCCCCCTGAGTCCGAGATCCCTTTGCCGCCCCCTTACTTTCCTTTAAGAGGAAGTGACGCGAATGCAGGAAGTTCTGCACCCCTTCCCCTATTGCCCCCATCCACTTCCGCTTCCTCCTCCAGTACAGAATCCACCCCCCCTCGTATTAAAACTCCCCTTCCGGAACCAGGACCAACCCCCATTAGATTTGAATATCCTGATTTGGCGCCACTTCAAACTTCCGGTCAAGCTTCTTCTAGCTCGGCTCGGAGTATACTATTCACTGACTTTTCCCAAAATCAAGTTCCCACATCCTCATGCCCTATTACCTCTCGACCGGAACCTTTAACTGACGCCCCTCCACGTAGCCCCATACTAACCCGACAACTGACCGGTACCCAACAATTAAAACATTATCAGATGCCTCTTCGTCTGAATCCTGGGTCAGCCTATATCGATGCCGCAGGTCAAATGGCACATGCTGACCCAGTCTTCGTATATGTCCCGTTCACGACTACCGATCTCTTGAATTGGAAGACCCACAATTCCTCGTACACTGAGAAACCACAAGCTATGACCGATCTGTTCACCTCGATAGTTCAGACACATAACCCGACATGGGCTGATTGCCAGCAGTTATTAATGACATTGTTCAATAATGAGGAAAGGACAAGGATTAACCAAGCGGCCATTAAGGCGCTAGAGGAGAGAGCCCGTGCTTTAAATCAAGCCAATCCGGCAGCATGGGCCGCAACACATTACCCTAACACCGATCCTGACTGGAATGTAAATGGCGCAGATATGGCTCAACTTAAAGCCTATAGAGATGCTATAATTGCTGGCATGAAAGCCGGAGGGAAGAAAGCTATTAACATGTCGAAGACAGTTGAGGTGATTCAGAAAAGTGATGAAGCGCCCAGTGTCTTTTATGACCGATTATTGGAGGCATACCGCTTGTATACCCCCTTTAATCCGGAAGACGCTGATAATTCCCGAATGGTAAACTCCGCCTTTGTCAGCCAAGCTTACGGAGATATTAAGCGCAAGCTACAGAAATTAGAAGGGTTTGCAGGTATGTCTATCACCCAACTAATGGAGGTAGCGAACAAAGTATATATGAATAGGGAAACAGAAAGTAAGAAAGAGGAAGAGCGCAAGATGCGTAGAAAGGCAGATATGCTAGCGGTAGCGATCGCAGGCGTAGATAGACGGGGCCCAGATAGAGGCGATGGTAGATGGAATAGGGAGCCTTTGAGTAGGAATCAGTGCGCGTACTGTAAGGAAGAAGGGCATTGGAGGAACGAGTGTCCGCAAAGAGAGCAGTATGAGAGAGACTTACCCAGGGCAGGTTACGGAAACTTTAGAGGCAGAGCGAGAGGTAGAGGAGGCCCCGGAGGGAGTAATGGTAATAGAGGGAGTAATGGGAACAGAGGAAGTGTAAGGGAAGATAGGTACTATCCAGCAGCGCAAAGGTCCCGCGATAGAGAAGGTAGGGACTTTGTGGGATTGGCTGACACGGTCATGGAGGACTATTGATACCGACCGGGCTCCATCCCCCTTGGTCGAGCGGAGCCTATGGTCGATGTATCAATAGGGGGAAAAAGGAGTGCGTTTATGATCGACACTGGTGCTGAACATTCGGTGGTGACTAATCAAGTTGCTCCTCCATCTGGAAGAACTATTACTGTAATAGGAGCAACTGGAAGAAGTGCTGAAAAACCGGTTCTTAAAAGTCGACTCTGTACATTGGGAGGCCACGTAGTAAAACATCAATTCCTTTATATGCCTGAGTGTCCAGTCCAATTGCTGGGACGTGATATGCTATCCAAATTACAAGCGCAGATTACGTTCCTACCAAATGGAACAACATCCTTAAAGTTTAATGGACCCTCAGGTATTATGACATTGTCCGTACCAAAGGAAGAAGAGTGGCGACTTTATACAGTGTTGACTAGCCAAAACCCGAGGAGTGATGAATCCTTATTTAACATACCAGGAGTTTGGGCAGAGAACAACCCACCAGGACTGGCCCGCAATATTCCACCTATTAAAATCGAACTAAAACTTGGGGTTTATCCAGTAAGCCTGAGACAATATCATATTCCGCAGAAGGCTAAGAAGAACATCCAATCTTATCTGGATAAGTTCATACGGTATGGTATCCTAAAATTCTGTACTTCCCCCTGGAACACCCCATTGCTGCCTGTTCAAAAGCCCGGTACAGATGAGTATCGACCTGTGCAGGACTTGAGAGCAGTCAATGATGCGGTTGTTAGTATACATCCAGTCGTGCCCAATCCATATAACCTGCTTGCTTTAATTCCGGGCGGGGCTACTTACTTTACAGTCTTAGATCTCAAAGATGCCTTCTTTTGCCTCCGAATTGCCGCAGAAAGCCAATGTATCTTCGCTTTCCAATGGGAAAATGCTGTAACGGGCTCGAAACGCCAAATGACCTGGACAAGATTGCCCCAGGGGTTTAAAATTCACCTACCCTATTTGGTTCAGCTCTAAGTCAAGATCTACTAGATTTCGAGTCTATCCCAGGAGAGTGTGTATTATTACAATATGTAGATGACTTGTTGATAGCAGCAGTTACAAAGGGAGTATGTCAGCAAGCAACGCACGATCTACTACACATTCTCTGGAAGGCAGGATACAAGGTGTCAAGAAGGAAGGCTCAGTTGTGTTTGCCAACTGTCAAATATCTGGGATTCCATATCTCTGAAGGTCAAAGAATTATGGGGCCAGAGAGAAAAGAAGCTGTGTGCCAAATACTGATACCCAGGAATAGAAGACAAGTGCGAGAATTCTTGGGGGCAGCAGGCTTCTGTAGGATATGGATTCCCAGCTACGCGATACTGGCAAAACCTCTGTATGCAGCTATCAAAGGTACAGAGCACGACCCCTTCTTATGGACTCAAGAACAGCAAGCGGCATTCGAAGATGTGAAGAGGGCTTTGATGAGTGCCCCAGCATTAGGTCTACCTGACCACACACGGCCATTCTACCTGTATGTACATGAGCAAAGAAGAATGGCTGTGGGAGTATTGACACAGTACTTGGGATCATGGCAAAGACCTGTTGCCTACATGTCTAAGCAACTGGATGCAGTGGCTAGCGGACTTCCACCTTGTCTAAGAGCCGTAGCTGCAGCCGCCCTGCTAGTAGCTGAAGCCGATAAACTCACTCTGGGTCAAGAACTTTATGTACGAGTTCCACATGCGGTACAGACGTTGTTGGATTACAAAGGAAATCATTGGTTTAGTAACAGCCGTATGACAAAGTATCAAGCAATGTTGTGCGAAAACCCAAGAGTGCATTTAGAGACTGTAAATACCTTAAATCCAGCTACCCTTTTGCCACAACCTACTGAAAGTCAACATGATTGTTTGGAAGTAATGGATGAAGTATTTTCAAGTAGACAAGATCTTCGTGATTTTCCCATCCAGAACCCTGATGTTCAATATTACACCGACGGCAGTAGTTATGTAAAAGAAGGGATCCGCTATGCAGGATATGCAGTAACAACGATAGACAAAGTGATAGAAGCTCGGCCACTGGCAAAAGGAACATCAGCACAAAAGGCAGAATTGATAGCACTGACACGAGCGTTACAATTGGCTGAAGGTTTAAGAGTGAACATCTACACGGACTCCAAGTATGCGTTTTTAACCACTCATGCCCACGGAGCTTTGTATAAAGAAAGAGGACTATTGAATTAAGAAGGCAAAGAAATCAAATACGCAGCTGAGATCCTACAACTATTGGAAGCAGTGTGGGAGCCGAAAGAAGTCGGTATTATACATTGTCGGGCGCATCTGAGAGGAGATGGTGATGTAACCAAAGGGAATCGGATGGCAGATAGTGCGGCTAAGCGTGCTGCTGAATCAGGAAGACAGGAATATGTGGGGCATATAGCTGCTCTTATACCAACTCCACTGTCTCAATGGACTCCAATTTATACAGCTCAAGAAGAGGCGTGGTTAAGGACTGAACCTGGAAAGTATTTGGAGAACAAATGGTATCAGTTAGAAGATGGAAGAATAGTTATTCCAGCATCACTAGCGGTAGAAATTGTCCAAAACTATCATAGCGGGACACATTCTGGGAGAGACAGTACAGAAGAATCTCTCAGAAAACATTTCTACATACCAAGATTGTCCAACTTGACTCAGGCCATTGTACGTAGATGTGTAACGTGTGCTAAAAATAATGCAAGACAAGGACCAGTAAAGCCACAGGAGTCCAGTTTATGGGGGGACTTCCCATGTCCGATTTACAAATTGACTATACAGTGATGCCTAAATCGGGTGGACATCGCTACCTGCTGGTAGTGGTGTGCACCTATTCAGGCTGGATAGAAGCATGTCCTACTCGTACAGAGAAAGCAGGAGAAGTCGTGAGATTCCTGCTATGAGAAATAATACCCCGATATGGACTACCCTGCTCTATAGGATCGGACAATGGTCCAGCTTTTGTTCATCAGTGCCTACAACAATTGACTCATATGCTTGGTATAAAGTGGAGGCTTCATACGGCATATAGACCCCAGAGTTCTAGTAAGGTAGAGAGAATGAATAGAACT
This sequence comes from Pelobates cultripes, assembly GCA_933207985.1. Taxonomy (NCBI): domain Eukaryota; kingdom Metazoa; phylum Chordata; class Amphibia; order Anura; family Pelobatidae; genus Pelobates; species Pelobates cultripes. The sequence goes on along the minus strand of OW240913.1, from coordinate 211,188,832 downwards.
ATTAAGAATCAGTTGGCTAAAATGTGTCAGGAAACCCAACTTAAGTGGAACGTTCTCTTGCCCATAGCTCTATTGCGAATCCGTTGTACACCTACCAGAAGGATGGGCCTCTCTCCTTTTGAAATCATGTACGGGCGACCACCTCCCGTGCTTGGTAACTTAAGGGGGGATTTGAGTCAGTTGGGAGAAGGAATTACCCGGCAGCAGGTTGTAGAGTTGGGTAAGACTATGGAGGAGGTACAGAAATGGGTACAAGATAGATTACCTGTGAATATTTATCCCCAATTCATAGTTACCACCCAGGCGACCAAGTGTGGATTAAAGAGTGGAATAATGTGCCGTTAGGGCCCAAGTGGAGAGGTCCTTATGTTGTTCTTCTGTCTACCCCTACAGCGATAAAAGTAGCCGAAGTGGCTCCGTGGATACATCACTCCAGGGTTAAACCAGCAGCAGCCGATTCCTGGCAAGTTACAGCAAATCCAGAGAATCCCTGCAAGATTCGGTTAAAACGCACGACTCAGTCGGAGTGACGAGGAACCTTGTAGATTACAAATTTTATTGTTTCAGAGACTTGGTAAGTGAGTGAGAAGGCCATAATAAAGCCTGTCCACTCACCAGCGAGTGTATAAGTCAGGGAAAGTCTTGAGGGGACCCCTGTGAAGACGAGCAGAACTCCATTCCCTGCAGTCCTTACATCCTGGAAGCTGAGGTGCCTTCGCACGGACGAAGACTGAGGATGACGACGAAATATGTATTTTTAATAATGTTTATTTATGTGTATTTTTATATTCAGGAAGGTAGAGGTACCAACACTCCTAGCTGTGAGGTATGCATTAAGACTACAAGAACAGGTAACCTTATATCCCAGACCCTAATTTGGCATTCGCAATATGAGTGTAAAGGAGATGTATCAAGATGTAGATACTTAAATATAGAATATAGTGTGTGTCATTTAGGAGGAGGAGAACCTAAGTGCTTCAGTCCTGAGTATCAACCCCGTACAATTTGGTTGACTCTCAGAAATGGAGATTCTCAGGGGACCCTAATTAATAAGGCGGTATTAAAATCCGTATATTCTTCAGGTGCTCTGCTATTTGATGCGTGTAAAGCAATATCAAGTGGTAGAAAGCCGTGGAATGTATGTGGGGATCTTAGATGGGAGAGGACGTATGGGTCTAACGATAAATATATTTGTCCCAGTAGTAAAAATAAATATGTAAGTCCAAGATGCCCAAATAGAGATTATAACTTCTACCCATATTGGTCTTGTGTGGGGTGGGCGACTTGGGGACAGACAGCAGACAAGGACATGATTGTGACTAAGTTGCCTACTGATCCATATTGTAAGTCTATGGAATGCAATCCAATCCATATACTTATAAATAACCCTGACAAGTTCTTAGATAAATATAGTAATTTATTTGGGTTTCAAATATATGGGACGGGTTTAGACCCTGGGACAATATTGTTTATAGGGATAGAGACTGATACGGTAACCTCC
>OW240913.1:211095393-211187231 GCA_933207985.1 Pelobates cultripes | reverse complement strand
GAGAGGGAGCATGTACATATGTTAAAATAGATTTGAGATGAAAGGGAGCAGGAAAATTAGGAGGCAGTTAGATGAACAGGTTGAGTTGAAATTGTTTTTTTTGAGGATGGAAGTGACAAATGTATGTTGAAGAAAAGTGATGAAGTGGGAAAGACCCCAGAAAATAAGATATTTTGAAGATGTGCATTAGGGATGGAAAAATACTAAGCTAAAAACATCAGATTAATGCACAGGGATGGAATCAAACGGGAAGGTTGTGGGACAAGAAGATAGAAGAAGCATGGATGTGTACAGTAAATGAATAAAAGAAACTTAAAGAAGCAGAAACAGAGCAAAAGTCAACCTGAAGGATTGCTTAAAATTGTAAAATTTCTTTTCTTAGTTAATCAGTCTTGACAGTAAAGCAAAATGCTACATTGTTAGCTGTGAGGTTACTGTAAGCGGGAGTTGGGATGAGGTGAAGTGAGAAGCTAAAGGAATCAAAAAGGTATTTAGGTAGGTATTAATAATAGAGATAATATAAGTTTTCTAACAAAGTAGAAGGCACTGCAGTAGAAGTGCTATATGAGTTTGTAGTGTAAGAAATCTAATATGGTGTGAGACATCCCCCATCTGTAGTCAGCTCAACAGGAAAAATGTTGAAGGTAACAGGTTATAAAAGATAAAATATCTACAATGAAAGTAAACTCATCAAACTGGAAAAAAAATACACCATATTTCTTGAAAAGCACAATCAAAACTCATTATCTATTGAAAAGTGCCATAATTATATTAAATATAAAAAAATGATTGACTAGATTAACTGCATTATTTTCTTGCAGTTTAGAGTGGATTTCTGTACTGTACTTTTTTCTCAGCATGTTCACTTGCTTTTTACAAATAACATATTCCTGCAGATTGCAATGACAGAAATGTTATGCTCACATCAGAGAGCCTTCTGGTTACAGGTTTGATGATCTATTTTTAGCCACATTATATATTTTAAGATTCAGTCTTGAAAATCACTATGTCCTTTAAAGCTAATGGATTGGTTCCATGGACCCCGCTGTGACACTTGAACTGAGATGGATACAACATCATTTGATGCTGTAGCTCTGCCATTTCATATTGTAATACACTCATTGTGTCTGCATGCCTTATGCTCAAGGGTTTTGACAGGCATCAGTGATATTGACAAGTGGTTTAGATCTTTTAAAGGGGAAAACTTTGTCACTGTACTCATTCACAAATAAGGGATAGAAAACCAATATCATAAACTTGTGTTGATGGTTTCTATTAACTTCTTAGTCAATGTGCTATGAAATTACCTAAACTGAAAATTTTATGTTTATAGACTTGCAGGTGTGTTGCTGTCCAAGCTGCATTTCATCCAAATTTGGGCTGATCGTGTGATCTGTTGAATTTCCTAATTTCAAGGTAAAATGTATCCGAATCATAAACAGACCAAAATGCGCAAATAGGTGAGCAAATTTTGATTTGTGATACTGAATTCCACCCGTGGAGCCAAAACAGAGATTGATAAGAAAAGAAGATTCTTGACGGATAGAGTTAAGTCAATAAATGTTGATTTTATTCACAGATCAAGTGAGAAGTGACCAACAGAGAGAAAGAAATGGAGGAGCAGTAAAAAAAAAAAAAATCTACATTTATATACTATATATTTAATAAAATCACTTGCTCTGTGAACCAAATGGCAGAAAAATCAGTTTACTGCATGATATATTATGAATAAATTTAGAACCACACTAGTCCAAGTTTGCATTCGTTAATCTGATTAATTTCTGAAACCAGTTTTTTGGTATTGAAATTCTGCCAAGCCGAACCAGCATATGATTGAAATGTGACAAAAAAAAAAATATTGATTGAGAAAGACTGCACAGCGGGCGAAACGCGTCTCGGACACCAGGAGGATCTAATCATTGTATATTTATATACTTTTTTATATTGACATTTGTTTTTATCTCCCTAGTGGAGCACTTTTATTTCTTTGTAATTAATAAAAGTTATGTTTAAGTCATCATCCTCCTGGACCATCTGCTCCATGCTGACTTATATTTAAAGAGGGATCCTTGTCACCCCTTATATTGGCAAGTAGGTGCACAAACTTGGAGCCAGTCATTTATGGGCTCCAGAACTAGGTGAGCAACTTCTACTTTATTCTTAAAGTTGTGACCAAAAGAGTTTTTTACCATCTGCACTATTCCTGCTGCTTGTTTATGTCTTCCATGTACATACACCATATCTGAACTTGTGAAGGGGACTAACAAGGAGGTTACTGTTGCTACCTTAGAGGCACAGCGAGCACATACGTTCAGAGCCATAGCGTCTAAAAGGCTCTTGATTTGTGAGCATACATTTCTCTAATTTTTAGTGTCTATACCAGTTTTTTATAACAGTATTGTACTATTACGTATTTCTCTATTTTTTGTCTTTTCAGCTGTATATGAGAAACGTCCCCTATTGTATGGGTAAGCCTTTTTCTAGCGCTGCATTATATTCTACTGTGTGTGTATTAAGGGGATTACCATCTAAACCTTGTTCTCACACAAAGTGGTGTTTACTCGCATTTCTGTTTTCTGGGTGAATAGGAGGACCCTAAGATTGCTACAGCTGCGTAAGCAAATTAGATATTATATTAGATATATAAAGCGCCTGAACTCACACGTATAAGAATTTATTTTTTCTTTTAAAAAAAACATTATATTTAGAAAAAATGGTTCGGTCAAAACAAATTTTCTCAACGTGCATAGGTGTAAAGTTTACATTATCTGTGATAAATAATTCAGAATTTAGATTCATAATTCAGATATAGTAGAGCCCAAAATGTTTAGAATTACACATATAAATACTGTGGGAGCAGTGGGGCAGCTACATCGGGGCCTGCACACTAAGGGACTCGTGTCAGCATGGACCTAGCTGGGGCCCCCTACTTATCAGCAGCCTAGAAGGAAGTGACAGCCAGAGAATAGATTACAGTGCTACATGACAATACTTGGAAACTAATGCTACTCTTCATGATACAGAAGAAGAGGAAAACTATGTAGTGTTATATTAAAAAATATATTTATACAATAAATATTTAATAAACATGTAGTGTATGATATATAAAAAATAAATAAAAAATTTCTATATGGATGCACATGTATTGTTAGGTATATGAGCATTTATGTTATTAAATATGTACTTTTTCCTCGTATATAGGGTTAAAAAGAGAGAATAGATTGATTATTCACACTATGTGATATGAAATGTTTAATCACATAGCACTTATAGCATTTTTTTATAACATTTGGTTTGCACTTTATATAATATGCACTGTCACTTTAAAATATGAATTGTGCTGTATGTTTTAACATACACCCTATAATATGCACTGTCACTTTAAAACATCCAAATGTGGATTGTGCTGTATGTTTCAACATACATTCTTCTCTCATGAGCACTATATTCATTTATATGCACTGGTTCTTTAATTATATGCACTGGTCCCTTAACAATATACATGTATACTTGAGTACATACATAACTTTTATGCACTTTGATTACACTGACAATGCTGTCACTTTAATGTGGATTGAGCTGATATAGTATAAGGCTCATTCATATATGAGGCATTTACTCTTTCATCTTTAATTATATTTCTCCACATGCTCTTTAATTTAATAAACATTTACACCCGGGTCTGCACTCTTCCATATGTACTGGCCGCGGTGATGCTTTGTTTACTGGCATCACCATGGCAATGATCGATTCGGTCTATTTGCCTGTGTTCAGTTAACCGCAGTGATGCTTTGTTTATTAGCATCACCGAGGCAACGATCAGGCCGCGATCACGTCATGACGTCATGGCAGGGGTCGGAGTCAATTTGAACATGCGCACTGAGCGGGCTAGAACGCCGATTGAATGGCGGTTTTCACCTGGGGTAAGCTTACATTCTTAATAATTTCATGTATAAATGTCCTGTTTATTGTACACACTGTTTTTTCATCTTGTTTGATCCTGAGGAAAGTCCTTGTAGGACTGAAACGTTGGTCATGGATGTTTTAATTTATTTCTAATAAATTTTGATTTTCTATTTACCGTGAGTGCAGCTGCTTGTTGGATTTTTATTTTGGAATATATATATATATATATATATATAAAGTCCTGTTGTCTCCTTGCACACACACTTCAATAATTTTCTGCCTGGTGCTTTCAAGCCAATGCCAAAAATATACAAAAATATAGGTAACAGAAGGCAAGCACTCACGGTCTTGTGGTCTCTTTAAAAGGATTTTCTTTATTTCATAGGTTAAAACTTGATCTTGATCGACGTTTCAGCCAAACTTCATGGCTTTCATAAGGATCTTAACAACTCCAGTTAAGATCCTGATGAAAGCCATGAAGTTTGGCTGAAACGTCGATCAAGATCAAGTTTTAACCTATGAAATAAAGAAAATCCTTTTAAAGAGACCACAAGACCATGAGTGCTTGCCTTCTGTTACCTATATTTTTGTATATATATATATATATTTATTTATATATATATATATATACACACACACACACACAATTGCGAACTGAGTGCATATTGTACAGTGCATATATGAGAGGATTAGAGCCTATGTGAGGAAAAAGGCTTATGCTACATATTGAGAATTTTTTTTTACAATCTGTATTCCTATCTGTAACCACATTAATTGGTAAATGATTTTTTGGCAAGTTTTTCTGTCCAGACAAAATTTTTGTTTCCATTAAATTATGTGCTATCTAGGCATACTGAAACAAAAAAAATACATTTAAAGATTGCTTTCCAGGACACCCAAAATACTCAGGTTCTGATGGTGATTTTCTTTCATATACCTTTTACACAGTTCAAACATTTTTAATACTGGTCTATAAAAAAATCAAGGATAAATAAGCAACTTCACAATACCCTACTAAATGGGTAAGCAGTCATGTGGTTTATTATACTAGGGTGAAGAGGAGGTCACATGGCCCTGTTTGACAACTCTAGGCTAGGTAATTTAAGGAATATTTTTATTATTAGTAAAATTTATATTTGACTGTAGACCAGGGGTCAGCAAGCTCTGCACAACACTCAAGGTTGCCAAAGCCCGGCAGGCCTTTTATGAGTTAAAGTGGAACTTAAGATATCAACTAGTGAAAACTGAGCAGTGGTTGCAGGTGGTGAGAGATAATCCTCAATTTACACATCGCAGCACTTAGAGTAAATAATCTCTGATCACTTACTTCCAACACGTGTTAATGGGAATCCGTATTGAAGTAGAGCAGCAGACAGCAGCTGTTGCTGCTCCTGACCGTGACCTGTGTCTGGCCAGCCCGGTCCCCACTGGACACCATGGAAGCCACCACACTGCTAGATATACAGAGCTGTAGAAAAGCCTCCCCCTCATACAAAAAATACAAATAGCCCACACACAAACACACATGCACAGTTCCCACAAATGCAACTCCACTGACAATTCACATCCACTCAATTCCACAAGAAGCCCACACGCAAAGCCCATGCTCATAGGTATACACAACGCCACAAACTACTCATGAACTTATAGGATAGGGAGGCTCTGCAACAGAGATGTATCCAGTACTAGAAACAAGGCAAGACTAGAACAGGCACCAAACAAGATAAGACAAGACTAGACTAGAGGAACCCAGAACTGGAGCAGGAGGACAGAGAGCAGAGTACACAAGACATGAGGGAAACCAGAACAAGGCATGGATGGGACAGAACTGTACATGAACTGGGAAGACAAAATAAAACAAGACAAGAGATACAAGGCAAAACAAGAGGAGACATAACTAATTACCAATATGTGTAATAAAGATTGGAGATTTAGACATACATAAATGGCTAAGATGTATGCAGCCCACCATTGCACCAAAGTACTCCAATTACGGTGGGTCCTAACTGCCTAGATATGCATGACTAAATAAACAATAAGAAAACACACACACAGCACTTACCTGCAAAGGAATGAGCAGAGGGAATTAGACCACTGCCTGCAGGACTAGACTGAAACAAAAAGGATTAAAGGCAAAGGAATGGGCGTGGCAACAAAAAACAAACATTTAAAGAAATCCAAGAGACTGGGAATTCTAGGAAGGGAATAAAGGAATGAACCCAGAAAGCCCAGCATAAAGAAAACTAAACATATAATTGAAAAACAGAAAAAACAAGAAAAACTAAACAAGAATTGTAAAAAGAGTACTGGATACCAGAAGCCATCGCCAGAAATGATCCGCAGCAGGAACAGGATGTGACCATAACAGTCCACATATGCACAAATACAAAGTTACAAAACAAATGCAGCACCCATAACACAAGCAGAATATGGCAACATACACAACTTATATTTAAAAAATATAGGCCCGGCATGCCAAGGGACTTCAAGTTCTTGTTTTGGCACAGTACTAATAAAAGGTTGCCTACCCCTGCAGTAGAATGTGAACAAGTAGACAGGATTGAGATGATAAGGCTTGTATTTGTATAATCATTGTGTAATAAAGTATATACTACAGTTTGTAAAGAATGTACTTCAACACAAATGAGTTAAACACCCAAGATGATCTAAATAAAGGTATAAATGGAAGTCTGCAACTTCTCCTTTATTCAAGTTTAAATATTAGGACTACTTGAGGCTTTTGCTACAATGTAAGCACATGTTCATCTTAAAGGAATCCATATTTACATTTAAAGTAATATTCTAAGCACCAAAACAACTTTATCCTAATTAAGTGACTTTGGTGTATAGATCATGCACCTGCAATATCAAAATGTAACGCTCATTGCAATTTGGAAGGTAAATCACATTTACTTTTGTTTTAATTTCCAATCAAATTTTGCATTCTAATTGTTTTATCTCCTGCTCTGTTAAGTGAACTTTAAGCACATGTATAATGCTAAAGCAGGCTAATAATAGAGCTGGTGATAGGAAATTCTAAATTAAACACACCAAGAAATAAGACGTATTTTCAGGAAGTGTGTAGGGAAATTGTGTAAGTCACAGTCAGGGGAGGTTTGGCTATGGTTTCATAAACAAACTGATGTAAATCCTAATGGGCAGAGAATTGAGCAGTGAGACTGCATGGTCATGATCTATACATCAAAACAGCTTCATTAAGCTAATGCTGTATTGGTTCTTAGAGTGTCCCTTTAATGGTATACAATTAAATTTCATAATATCCATGGGATTTATGAATTTAATGGTTAGAAATTCATATTTATTATAATTAGAAGTTATAATTTTCCCACTAAGCTTCTGCACATATGCTTATGCAAAGTATCAGTTGTCACGTGTACCCCTAATGCCTAATGCAAGTTCCATGCTCCCTGTGGGACAAAATACATAGGGATTAAGTCTGGTTATTATTCAGGTGTTAATTGGAGCCCATTATCTCTGACCATGTTTACGCTGTAAATTAATCCTTAGATGCATCCTGTAAATAACTGTACAATGTATTTTTTATTTACTTAAGATCAAGGCTATAATGTGGCACACAGGTTTATGTTTTATAAGAGGTAAACTATACCATAGAAAACCAGAGCATTTGTTATTTTTTAATACTTTTAAATAAACTAGAAACAAAACTGGCATGTAATCAGAGCTTAACAACACAACATACATACATTTCTATGTGATTAGGATTAAAACAACAAAAACAGCATTAACAATAGATGAACAGTTAATATTAATTACAGTCCTGTGACATTCACTGCAAGCATTTTATCTGAGTTATTAATTTGTTATTATACTAGAAAAGTGTCCTATAATTAAGTAATCTTTCATCTATATCATGGGATTTAGCCTATCGTGTCTTAACAACTCTCCAATTAAAATAGTGTTAAGACTGTATTTAACGTGTATTTGGTGGAAAGCCCAAACCAATAAAATGGGGTAATTAAAAAAGTTATCAGACAAATTATCAACATTCAGTTTAATCCCTTGATAGCCATTGCTAGAGTCATCAAGTTATTCATTGTACAACACTGTAATCATTCACATTTTTAATGAGTCATGATGGAACTTTTCTCCTGTGTTCCATTTAATTTTTCTAACCATTTAGCCTTACAGATACATGATTACACTATGCTTTAAATGTTCAAAACAAATAAAATATTAAGCATTTTATGGTGAAGTAAATTGATTTGTTTGTATTTCACTGTTATTGTATTCTAATGATACACAATACAACCATTAAGAAGATATGTTAGAACTGGCGGTATATTTTAACTGAAGTGCTATTTTAAGTCCTTGTATACGACTTAGTGGCTGAAAGTTGTGAGATTTAAGATTAAAACGAGGATATGCAATACTTGTTCATCTTAAGTAAGACAAGTCCTTAAGTCAAGTTGCACAAAAAAAAACTATTTAGGCTGCTTCAAGCTCTTCTTCAGTAATGTAAATATATGTATGGTCATGCAACTGCAACAAAAATCACCCTTTTAAATATTGAACTCTATGGACTTTAGTTTTTTTTTAACTTAGATCACTATCAAACTATGCAGATTTCTAGGTGATATTCTAAAGCGAAATGTACCCCCACTGGAAAATTCCTTATATCTAATGATATGTTTTTGGCAGATAGCCTTAATATTGTTTTGATTATGTTGATGCTGATGACAACTTCTGGAAGATGGTTGGTAAAAGGCTGCAACCTGACCACGGCAAAGACACTGTTTTGTGCAGCGCTATCTATTGGTGGAAAGTTACATTGTTGTAAACAAGAAAGGTATCGTGGCAAAAGGATACCACTACTAGTTTGAGTGTGGTAGATGTGTAGAATGAAAGTAAATTAACCAAAACTGCACAAAGGGTTATTTACTAAAGTCTGATTGGTCCCATACCAAAAGGGGTGGATCCAGGACCACAATTCCAGAATTAAAAAAAATCAGGGGCACTACCCCCAAGATATTACCAATGGGTACTCAATATATAAAAATATATATATATTTTTCCCACTTCTACCTCTCAATAGTAGTCGGTCAAGCAGCGTTGAAATTACAGCCCTGAAAGTGATCATGCTCTTTCAGGACACTTCACTGGGGCACTGGCTGCTGTGAGGTCTGATAGAGTGATGATGTGGTGTCACATCCCTGCCCCTTTCATAAGACAGATACAATTAAATTAAAATAAAGTCTGTGGGGTCAATAAGACCAACATTTTAGTACAGGGTGGTTTTAGACTTCCATTATGCCCCCACCTGTTATGCTGCTTTCATATCTGCTAAACAATGAGTAAAAAAAAATGGACATATGATTTTAACAAACAGGAACCTAATGTCCCATAGCCACAACCTATAGTTGGTGGGTGGGAGCTATTAATTTAAGAAATGCAAGCAACTAATGTCCACAAACACCTCACCAATGGATAACTGGTGGGGGCTACTAATAAAATATAGAAGGGGTGTGGACATGCCATTGTCCACTCCCTCAAAAGTCGAATCAATGTCAACCTCATCTCACCCTAATGAAAGAGACATCTTCTGTCTTCTTAAAACCTTCTATTCTTCAGCCCCAAAAAAGGCCAAAGGCCATTAACATCAGACATTATTATTTAAAAAAAAGATCCAAAAAGCGCTGCAACAAAAATAAATACATGTGAGCCCCACAAGAGCCACATGCAGAATGGGTTTTCAAGGCAAGGATTGGCAAATCACGTGATGGTACCAATTGGCACCACCAGGAGCATCTGATGCCTCGGCCGCCATATGCAATGAGGGAATACCACACAGTGCAGTCCATAAAGTGGATCTCAATAAGAAAAACTTGATTGATACATGGAAAATGATTTAGCAGGCAAATAAACATATTTAAATAAGTCCCATCATGAAAGTATATCACATTAAATTGAAAAAATATATAGTAAAAAATTCACTAAAAAAATATATATAGGATAGAAGTGTATGTTGCTCAGATATATATTTTTGGATGTGTATAAATAGTTAGTAATTAGATAAAGAATTATATAAAATGTGATTTTTGTATATAAATATAGTTGGAATATCATCTCTTTTTTTACTCAATTATAGGCACTGCCAGGATGTATGAATGTATGCCATGATCTTTGCATGCAAATATTCTGGATTTTATTGTCCACATTATTGTATTGTATTGTATTGTATTGTATGGTGCTGTTGAACGCCCACATTGTAATGTTCTGTTCTTAACATTCTAACCATTCTCTTTAGTTTTTTCCACAATTACACCTAATTCTGCATGTAAACAAGAATGATAATTATTTAAGGCAAAATATATAAAATTGATAAAGTTGCACTGGTACCTAAAGTATCCCATTCAGCAGATATTTTATATATAGTTTTAATAATTGAGTGAACTGTTGATATAGGCTAGTAATTGTGTAGAAATATGGGGATTTTTTTATCCCTTTACAAAACAATGCTCTTAATGGACTCTGCTACAATCTTTAGAGCTGTAAGCAAGAAAACTGACTAAAATTAGCCAAAGTGTCATGGAAAAAAACATTTGGAATCTGCTAAGAATGTTTTCCAGCTTCATTAAAAAAAAAAAAAAAAATTACAATTATCATGGGAACAGTGTGACTGGTTTCTGGCTTGAGAGCCAGATGTGTCACAATATGTCATATGTCCCTTATCTTCTGCATCCAATGACCATTCTGGAACTCCGGCCTACATATTCTCGTAAAGATCTGCCCTCAGTTAAGTGGATCGGCAGTTATAGTACTCTCTACCTTTTTCATGGCAGGTATTTTACACTCTATCAAGATGTCTCCAAACATGAGCCTTCTGAATATGTGTTTAAAGAAAAATGCGTTATTTGTATTTTATACTAAAGCTGGAAAACATTCAAAATATTATTATGTTTTTTACATTGCTATCAACATTAAAACTTGCTCAGTAGTCAGAAGACTATTATTTTATTAAGAGAAAACTTCTACTCATAAACACTTGAAAACTTCCCAGATATCTAAGCCTAATTAACCTAATGCCATACTGGTATTATGGAACAACTTTATATGAATAACCACTTGTACGAGGAAATTATAGATTGCGAATGTGTGTGCGTGTGTGTGTCTACTTCTTTTATTGATAGATGGTGCTTCCTAATTATTTACATTTACTAATATTATCATTGGCCTAAAAACAAGTCTCAATAGTATAAACGTTAGTAGCATGAACTACACATATAGCACATTCACAAATAATGTGGCTGACTGACCTTTCAACTACTTTTATAGACAGTAACATACGAGTAGATTATATTCAAACAGAAAAGCATGCTATGCAAGAACAAATCTTGATGGTTAATTACATATCATCCATTACCTGACTTCACATGCGCTATTCACATGCGGCCATTACCATCGGAATGGAATCTATACAACTTGTCTTGAATAATATTTTTCAACCCACTTCAAATGACATTCTCATAGTTTCACATTAACAACCTGTACATGTCCTAAGGCTTAGACTGATCTCCTCATGACAAAAAAAGGTAACACATTTAAGTTATGAAATATATGTATTAGCAAGCATGCTGTGTAAGCTTGATTAAAATGTAAACATGGTGTGAAATGGAGTCTGCCTCAATTTTGAACATCTTGAGAGCTGTTCAGTGGAGTTTATAACATACAGAAGAATAAAAACATGTTGTGAAATTCATTGTATGCTTTTGTTCTTTGTAAGATAACTTCAAAAAGCTAGAAATGATAACTTTAAATATGAAAAAAATCATTAAACTATAAGTATACCAATTATACTTAAAAGTATACCAATTATAAAATCATTATGCCAAATATGCGTTAACTGTATATGTCAAACATACTGTTTACATGCATGTTTTTTAAAATAAATTACTTATTTCTTGTATATTGCCATGTCCTAATTTTCAATTGAGCTGTCATCTATCCTTTTCACATCAGTCAATCTCTGAATCATGCCGATTCAACCTTCGAAACAGAGTGCATTGCCTCTTCAACTCAAGATGCAACTAATATGCTTGTTAACACAAACTGTCTGCTGTCCCAATTACTGAAATTCACTATTCATCAATTTTACACGTTGCCTGTATGCATGGCCTTGAAACAGATTTATTTTCCTTACTTGTTCATCTTAAACCTCTCCCCTTTGTCAATCCTTATATTGGCTACCTTTATCCTTTAATAATGTAAGCTCATTTAAACAGGAGCCTTTTAATTTCTTTTAGTTACCTACATTTTTTGTGACAGTGATTTTTTTTACGTTCTGTATCTATTGTACAAATAAAAACTTTAATATTATGTTGTTTAATGTCTGAGAGACTGATAAGTAGAGAAATGGCCATAGAGCACAGCTCTAGAATAGAATAGCAGTGCTGCATACTTACATTTTCAGTAGTTAAAAGAACACTCCATAAAATAAATACAGAAGTATATAAATAATATATTAACATCGTCAACTGCCAAATAAAACATGCATGTAATTTATTTTTAATGTTTTATTTGTGTATATATGAAATTTTGGTTTGCAATAGCTGCACATCTAGCATCATAGACTTTCCGTTGCTGTCCAATCACAGACTTTTCAACTAGCTTTTTTACAGCTCTGTCTTTGCAAAGCAGATGCTCTGGACAATTGCCTGCCTGTTGAGTTTATCTTCATTGAACTAAACAACCAGGAAATAACAGGACCGGATGAATGACTGATAATGTAGAAGTGTAACAAATTAAATGTATAAAAATGCAGATTTCTAGTGAAATCAGCACTTTTCTAAAATAAAAATGATGACACACTCGTCACATATAAAGCACTAAACATGTACATGGCAAGAAAATTCAGTTTGTCGAGGATTTATTCATCTGAAGAATAAAAATTAGTTTGGGTGGTACAAGTTTTGTACTTATGGCGTTTGGCTTGCACTAAATTTGTTCATGGAAACTAAATGATATTTGAAAAAAAAAAAACAGTAAGATAGCTCCATCTCCAAGAAAAAAAAAAACAGAAAACCTTCCACATCTATTTATTCTATATCAGCACTTGTTCAGCAAAACACTACCTCGGCATGTGCTCTGAGATGGTAAAATGGTCTCTATCAGAAGTCTTAAAATGGACCTCCGCTGGGCTCCCATTATGTCAAATAAGCGCAGGGAGTTTCACCCATTGCTGGATTAAGGTAATTAATAACTTATTTCATGACTTTCTCAACATCTAGTGTTAGTGAGCACTAAAGAACAAGTATTATTCTTTAACCAAAAAAGGTACCTTTTAAATAAGGTCACCTAGTACAGTTGTAGCATAGTTTGGAGGTTTACGTTTTAGGAAACATACATTTTGCAAATGCTTGCTGAGTACCATTTACTATGTGCTGGGAAGAATGGTGTTTCAGTTGTGGTGCAAAACTAAAGCATCTGAAAATGCCCTAAAATTAGGAGCAACCATATGGAGTTGTTTAGGACATTGTACATGATCACATCTCACTGTTCCTTTAATATGAATTTGATAGGGTATCACGTCATGAAAGTCTGCTACTGGAATCATTATACAGCATATAGTGCTGAATCGCTGTAAGGTATAGTTTGATAGTGATGTAGGAAAGCTCCCCTACTTAATCCCGTTTAGTGTAAAGCAACTATAACATGATTAGTTGACACAAAAGGGCAGAAATCATTCTGCAAAATTTTATTAAAAGCTAGATGATAAAAAGAATGGCTAAGCTCAGTGTAAAGTTGTGTTGAGGGTAGCATGTCACCCACGATTAACTGCTATAAGAAAAAGACCAGTTGCCCCTGATGGTTATACATCAAGTATTATCTGAAATCAGGCCTGTAAAATCCCAATTGTGAGTAATATTTTGTCGCCTCCCCTACTTAATGCTTCCTTGATTTGGCCGGCCAATGGACATTGCCCATTGGAAGGGACAGAAAAAAAGTATACATATACACTAGCCAGCAAGATGGGAGCATGTTATAGAGAAGGGTTAAGAAAGAGGAGACATTAAGATAAAGAATGCTGTAAAACTTTAGTTTAGTTTTTTTTTCACAATTGCACCTAATTCTCCATGTAAACAATAATGATAATTATTTAGGGCAAAATATATGAAATTGATATAGTTGCACTGGCACCTAAAGTATCCCATTCAGCAGATATTTTATATATATTTTTTTATAATTATTTTATATTCTTAATACTTTTACTGGTTGTGTTCTTTAGTGGCTGTGTGGTTGTGTCAGTTGCACAGTTGCAATCTCTGTCACAATTACCTGATTTTGTCTGCTATTACTAACATCACCAAAGACATTATGTGACAGTATAAATCCATTGTTGAGTGTCATTACTCAAAATTAACTGTCAGTGTCTTTATGCATAGTCATTGTATTTAGTTTCCATGCATGGTTGGCTACATTTACATTTTATAATTTGAATTTCATTATCTTTATTAGTAAAAAAAAAAAAAAATTAATAACTATTGTGCCTGTACTGTAGATGAAGAATAGTCATATAATTAGGCAAGGATGTTGTTATTTAAATCTAAATGTACTGATTACACTTTATTGTACTGGTACTTATCCTAGGCATGGGTATTTTTGCTGCTGACTTACTAGAACTTTGCTTTCTATCTCACATTAGAAAGGCTATAATTAAACAAAAATTGTTTGAGGAAACTTATATTTTTTCTATTTATTATGTTTGCTTACTGTCATAGTTACTATGTGTAATATCCATTCTAATTGTTCTTGTTTATCCAATTAAATATAATTGTTTATCATACTTTGTTACCATCATGTAATCAGGAGTTTCGCAAAGTGCTCCCCTTTAAATCTGCCATCCCTCTGACTTTAAGAGGGTGATTGCAGTCTTTAAAATATTATTTATTTATTAAATATTTTACCAGGATGGATACATTGAGATTTCTCTCGTTTTCAAGTATGTCCTGGGTCCACAAAACATTGCATTGCTATAATAGGATACAATATTACAAAAATACAATATACAAACTACCGTATATACTCGAGTATAAGTCGACCCGAATATAAGTCGAGGCCCATAATTTTACCTCAAAAAACTGGGAAAACGTATTGACTAGAGTATAAGACTAGGGTGGGAAATGCAGCAGCTACTGGTAAATTTCTAAATAAAATTAGATCCCCCCAAAATTATATTAATTGAATATTTATTTACAGTGTGTGTATATAATGAATGCAGAGTGTGTGTATATAATGAATGCAGTGTGCGTGTGTATATAATGCAGAGTGTGTGTGTGTGTATGAATGCAGTGTGTGTGTGTATGAATGCAGAGTGTGTGTATATAATGCAGTGTGTGTGTGTGTGTGTATGAATGCAGTGTGTGTGTATGAATGCAGTGTGTGTATATGATGCAGAGTGTGTTTGTGTATGTGATGCAGAGTGTGTAAACTTGGTGGGGGGTGGGCATTTTATTATTTTTTTATTATTATTAATTTAATAATTATTCTTTTTATTTTTAATATTATTAAATTTTTATTTTATTATAATATTATTACAATTTTTTTTTTTCGACCCCCCTCCCTGCTTGATACATGGCCAGGGAGGAGGGCTATATTATTCCATGGTGGTCCAGTGGATGGGCTGTGTAGGAGGGGGGGTGGGAGCAAGCTGTTACTTACCTTTACAGCAGCTCCATTCAGCTCCCTTCTCCTCCATGCCGTTCAGCTCCAGTGTAAATCTCGCTGTCTGCATTCCGCGAGGAGCGTTGCCACGCTCTGACGGCCGTGGCTCTCGCGAGACTTACAATGGAGCTGAACGGCAGAGAGGAGAAGGGAGCTGACCGGAGCTGCTGTAAAGGTAAGTAACAGCTTGCTCCCAGCCCCAACAGGACCGCCGGTCTTGTAATGAGCCCAGCTGTCCTGGTCTGTATTATGGCAATGTAAGTTGCCATAATACAGACACTGACTCGAGTATAAGACAAGTGGGGCTTTTTCAGCACAAAAAATGTGCCGAAAAACTCATCTTATACTCGAGTATATACGGTATATATATATATATATATATATATATATACACATATATAAATTTAACATATAACAGGTGGTAAATATATTCAACCATGACAGGTAAATTCTGTGCTGAGGTATATTGCCATAGATCTGTTAAAAGATTTTAGATTGAATGAAGATTTGACTGTGTCCCTGAGGTTATTCCATAATTGCGGTGGTCTGTAGGAAAATGAGGATTGAGCCACTTTATTTTTGTATTGCGTTATGCTTAATATCATGCTAGTACTGGATCGGAGGTCAGAACAGTTGGGGAGAGCATTCTACTCAGGTAGGGTGGGAGCTTCCCAGAAAAGCTCTTATGCACAAGGCTGGAAAGATGAAGAGTGTGCCAGGATTCCAGCGATAGCCTCATCCACAAACTGCTTGGGGGATTTTCCAATGCTATTTGTTCCAAAGAAACTTTGCATAAAACAAAATAATTAAAAACAAAATCCACTAGTGTGTAAAAACCAACAGTGGGTAAACATATACACTACCAGTATATGGATAAGTCTTTGTAAAAGCAAACTCAGTCGAGAAATATGTCCTTATGTCTCACTGGTCCAAATATATATGGTCTTCTAATATCAATATCCCGCTCACCTGTTGACACACCATTTCACTTCCTCCTCTGTGCTTTGAGTAACGCTCCTTCCTGGTCGCGTGTATACATCTTTTCCGGTGTATTTATGAAGCCACTTCCTGTATGGCTTCTATAGTTCCTTTTTTATGGACCGGACGTTGTGCATCCATTTTGGAATTGGGCTTAATGTTTCAAGTTCGAATATTCACTTACTTTACACCTTACTTTCGAATATTCACTTACTTACACTTACTTTCTCTAAAGTTGTCCTCAACCCACCAGTTGTGTCTTTTTTTTTAAAGTGCCATAAAACTAAGAAGGGAGGGTCCCTATTATGTGATTGACAGAAATGAGCTGACACGCTGTGCTTAGTGTATCCCCTCTGGATATTCCCCATGTGTTGCAGCATGTGTGTCTTAAGATTTTGTGTAGTCATACCCACATACTGTAACCTACAGGGGCACCAGTGGATATATCACATTCTAGGAATGACAGGGTAATATATCTTGAATTTGAAACTTTTTTGTGGTACATTGGATTTGAATTCTACTTGCGTAGTTTTATTAAATTTAGATTTTTTACAGGCTGTGCACATTTTACATGGATGGAAACCCTGTGGTAAAGTAAACATATTCCCTCTTGATGGGTCTTTAAGGAAACTTTTAACTAATTTAGTTTTCATATTTTTAGCTCTATATTCTACATTTGGTCTGTCTCACAAAATCTCTTTAAGGTCCCTGTCTGTTTTTAAAATATGCCAACATTTATTAAAAATATATATAATTTGTTTGGCATCTTTATTATAATCTAAAATGATGACACCTTTATTTCCAATTCGTAAATTTTGGTTAACATGAAAAAAAATTTATAAAACAAAAGTTTTCTATTAAGTTTTCTATGAAGTGCCTGTACTTCTAATTTATGTTTTTCAAGAGTGTCGGCGTCATAATTCCTGTCTTTAAAAAAAGTTGTCAATACATTTGCCTGAGCTTCAAATCCTGTTGCATTCAAATGTATTGACCTTTTGGTATATTATGTAGCCATAGGTGGTAGTGACAACTTGTTACATCAATGTAACTATTGATGTTGACCTTCTTGAAAAATGTTTTGGTCCTAAAACATTGATTCTCTATATATATTTCCAAATCCAAAAATTGTACCATATTAAAACTGCATTCACTAGTCAAAATAATGCCCTTTTGGTTGCCATTTAAACTAGTGAAAAATTATTGTAAAAGATACATACTGCCCTTCCAAACAAAGAAGTTATCACTATATCTGCGATAGAGAACCAAGTCCGCATTCCAGACGCCATCTGGGCCCAAGAAGGGTTCCTCCCAAAAGGACATGAACAAATTGGTGTAACTAGGTGCGAACTTGGTTCTCATCGCACTCCTAAATAACTAAAAGAAAAACTCTCCCTCAAACCAAAAAGTGTTCAAACGCTTCAAATCCCAGCTTGTGTGATATAATTGTATATAAGCTATTGACGTCACAAGTAACCAGAATTAGATCCTCCTTCCACTTAATATTCTCTAGGTCCTTCAGGACTTGGGTGGAATCTCTCAACTAGGCAGGTTGAGATGTCACTAGAGGCTGGAGTTGTTTGTCCACATATTCCAAAAGGTGGCTGAGGAGGGAACCCACACCAGAGACAATAATTCTTCCCAGTGGGTTTACTGGATCCTTGTGTATTTTTCCTGGGCATTTTTGGAATAGTATAGAATACTGCTTTTTTTTTTACAAGTTTTTAAATTTTAATACTGGTATGCTTTAACATTCAGAACACTCAAAGATCTCTCTTGTTCAATCAGAGCTTTACAGAATACTTTCATTTCATCTGTAGGTTCCTTAGGCAATTTTCTGTACGTGATTGCACCATTTAATTGTCTATAGATCTCCTTTATGTAATCTTTATTTGCAACCCTATGCCTCTTCCCTTATCCACTTCTTTAATAACCAGATCTTTACCTTTGCTTAGGTCTTCAAGGGCATTTCTTTGTTTTGCATTAAAATTACCAATATTACTATTTCGATACCTTCTCCTTTTTGAAATTTATTTGACATCTTTCATAACTAGAAACTCAAATACTTGCATAGCTCCACTCTTATATTGTTTACGGAAGAAATTAGATCTCTCCTTTAATTGTGTATGAATAAAATTGTCTGAACTTTCATCTTGTTATATTGTGGAGGGAAGTGTAGCAGATGGCATTGGGCTGTCCTCAGAATTATGTGTATTCATATGTTTTCGGTTAATTTTTGCCATATGTATGTAACGTGTATGCAGCATTCGACTGATTGTTCGGTAAAATCACTCAAGTTATTATGCAAGTGAAACTACCGAACAATCAGACCACCCCAGGAACAATGTTGCAAACGGGTAATTGGCAATCAGTGCAGTGTGTGCTTTGTCCTCTGGGTGGCCGCCATTCGGGAGACGAACATGTGGCGGCGGCCATCTTAAACTCCCGAACAGCGGTGTTTTGCCATCGAGTGTCTGGAACCCAAATCGGACACTCAGTTAGGCAAACACCGCTGAGACCTCCACACTGCCGTCACTTTATGTAGAAACTACCGAACGGCTCCCCGTTCGGTAGAAAGAAACCCACGAACAAGGGGTTTATCCGAATCCTCCCCAGTCTCCTTAACCCAAGCCGTTCAGGCATTTTGTTCCCTTTTTCTGTGACCGACTGCAGGGCCAAAATGTATGGAATCCATTTCGGCTGTTAACCCCAGTCTTTTTACTACCTCCGGGAATTTCCCGATGTAATATTTAAAGGGGTACCCCTATGTTTAGGGGTACATCCAGAAAACCAGGGGAACTGTGTCCTGCAGAATGGGATTATGAGTCATACTATGGGGAGAGGATATGTGGGTTGCAACTCATGTATGATTGGTGTATTGTATAATTACTGTAAATCCCTCCCTTGCATGGGAGAAAGCTTTAAAAGAAGGTTGAGTGATTAAAAGTTCAGTTCTGCTCCTGATGCTGTGTGTCGTCCAGTCATTGGGATTGGTATTGGGATATTATTGGATTGTCTTGCCTGCTGTAATTATTGCTTTATGGATTTTTAATACTTGTTCCTGAGCCTCACTGGGATCTTGAGTGGAGATAACCTGTGGAATATCAGCTCTCCGCTACAGGGGGATTCTTTGAAAATTATGAATTATTAAGACTTAAATTCCTAGTGAATTTTTGAATATCAATAAACATTTTAAAAGGCTGATTAAAACATGTGGGGACAAATATGAGGCCTTTGTTTAAAACTTTAATGTATTCTTTATCAAGACTTTTTACGGGATAAATTGGAACTTCCTGCTGGTTTAAGCCCCCCTTTTCTTTTCTTTGAAGGGGTTTTCCTGCTCTAACTCCCCTTCTTGTTGTGCCCATGTTCTTTTCCCTATTCTCTATCACCAATGGTTTGGTCGATTGGGTTCTAAAAAAGAGAGGAAAAAGAATCATTATTGCTTTGCTTATCACCTGTCACATTACTCAATAGTAATTGATACCGGTTTGGATATGTGATGAACTGAGTCTCGTCACGTGTTCTTGGATCGGCCTACTGGCCAGTCTCTTACCAAAAAAATATGGGCTCTTTAAAAACTATGTGAACAGACTTGGTTAGTACGATTTTATATTTGGTTCAGGAACCGAACCGCCGTATGAACCGGAGACCACCTTGAAGCTTGTTAAGCCTAATTGCTACTTCGTAGCAATTTCCACCGCAGTGTTCTAAGTGTTCATCTAGGTGGCTGCAATTCCTATGGACAACCACGAGGTAGCAGCCATCTTGTTCGCATCAACGCAGACAGTGGTGTTTGGGCATGAATCTTAAGGAACTGAAAACGGACACAGAAACTCCCGAACACTGCTGGACTTCCAGCATCGCCTGCGTTTGGTTCTACATCACTTAGAAAGGCGCTGTACAGGGGAAATGTTCCCACAAACAAGGGGAACAAGCTTCAGGGTAAGAACATTGACTCTGTTTGGTAGTTTGTTCATTTTTTAAACTACCGAACTAGACCAACCGCAAGCCCTAATTCTCTGGAACTGTTTTGGGCATGGGACCATGCATGCGGTCAGTCGAAATATGACTTCCAGGAAATTCCTGAACCCCTGAACCAATCTGGGTGATTTTTGGATATGTTGGTCACACAGTTCAGGGCTATCAGGGGAAGTAACTTGTGTTGGAATTTTGTGTGTTTTAAGGTATTTTAGGGGTTTTGTAAAAATTAATTTTTTCTGTGCCTGGAGATAATTGAGTTTAATACAGTGCTGACTCAATTATCTCCCAGGCATAGGGGAGTAATTAACCTATTTTGTATGGGAGTGTCCTGGACCTGAGAGCCAATGTAATCATGTATATGTTTTTACTGTAGTGTACTTTCAGGTACAGGGAGTAGTGCCCCTTGCATGGGGACCTGCATATAAGGCCAGTTGTGGCTGCCATTAAAGAGATTTGTTTTACCCTTCATGGCTCTAGGCTCATGTTTGGGGGATTGGTGAGCTATATTTACTCTGGGGGTTGCTATAATCACTATACTCCCTTGGATCACAATGATTGCTCTTGTGAGAGCAGCCTGCTTCGCTCTCTGGACTAGGAGAGGTATCCCTACTTGAAGCTGGATCCTGGTCTTGTACATCGAGACCCCAACCAAGCTGCAGCGGTTTGTGGGGTTCACAGTGGTTATGGTGTCCTGTGCGGTGCTTATCGTACTCAATGATTACTAGGAAGCAGCGATTGACAGAGGTACCCAGTCGGGCTGGCAGGCGGTCCATCACAGGATGCATAAAGTCTGTTTCTGGTCTTTTATTTCTGAATTGATTTTTATCTTTTACCTAATTTTAGATTGGTTTGGTGTTTGGGGTTCTTACTTCTTTTTGTTTAAAATCTCCTTGTTTTTCCTGTATGCAAGTGGCCATCATATTGCACTTTATTGTTTGTACTAGGGCGCAATTAATTATTATTGTTATTTAATGTTTTTCATGCAAAAGACTTGATTGGAGGTGTAATCGTGTTAATCTCTAGTAAGTTTTTCCTTTTTAATTGTAATTACTTCCTATTCATTTTTTCCACTTTTTCTTTTACTTGTTTCAGTTAATTTTTTATTTCATCACAATCCTCTAGTGATTTTAGTTTTTTCTGTATTTCACCAATTTCTTTATCCAATTTAATTAGGTTTCTTCACTTCTGTTGAATTATAATTTTTATCATTCTTATGAAGAAGGATTCCAGAATGGAATTCCATATCTCTATAAAGTCAACATCATCCCTATCAAATATGGGTTTTTTGTAGAAACATAAACCCCTTGGGGTGATTTTTATCCTATAAATATTTTTCTAAAGATCTCCCATTTTATTTTAGTTTCCCTAATTTATATTTTTTGCAGTTTCTGACAGGTAAAATCAAGGTCAGAAACCTCTCACTGTGGAGGAGGCAGAGGAGTTGGCAGATGGGTACCAAGACAGGAGGAGGGCTAAAAACATAGGAGGTTGCCCTCCTTTCCTACCCCCCTATCATGCTCAGCCAACCACAACACCGATTTGTTCAACACTAGTGACACCTCCACCTGCAGCAGTACCATTCCGGAGTGCTGGCCCCTTGTTTCATGGGTGCAACCAGCCAGGGCATTTCAAACACAACTGCCCCCTCAGGAGTCATGGAAACTGGGACAGACCACAAGCACATAAACCCAGAGTGGCAGCTCACTGCTTCCAAATGGAACCCCCAGCACAGCCAAGATGTCCCAAAGAGCACTGGATGATACTACATGAGGTAGACCCAGTGCAGGCATCCAGAGATAATCAGGAACATCATAGACAAATTGTCAAGATAAATGGTCAGTAGGCAAAAGGACTCAGTGACACTGGGGCCACCCTGACACTGATACAGCCGCACAGAATATCTCAATGTGAGAAAGAGAGAGATTTGTGGCGCTTGCTTTTTGTATCTGTAGCAACTCGAACTTTGTATTTGTAGCAGTCTCTTCCTTCTGGTCGTAGATGAGCATAAATAAGAGAATGACGGGAAGCAGTGCTTACAACTGAAGTCCTTAGTTCCAATGGAGCAATATGAAAAATAGATGGGACAAAACCCAAATATAAAATCCGTAAAAGTACAAGGAGGTTGTCACATATACCTATCTCCAATAGATTCGAGACCTTAGCCAGAACCCCTCAGGAAGGGGATTTTTGGAACTTGAGGAACAGAGTCAAACACAAACCCCAATACCAACAGAGATCACCACAGAAGAGACGGAGAAGTATAGAGGAAGGGGAGTTAGAGGAGGAGCGAACCTTCAGAGGAGAAAAAAGAGACAGACGAAACCAGTAAATATGAAAGATAGAGAAAAACAAGCAGGGATTTTCAATCTAACACCATATGTCTTGAATTCTCCTCAAATTAAATTGTTACAGAAGGGTTTGAAATTCGCACCAACTAAAAAGCTAAATAAATTTGAGACATATGTTGATTTAAATAAATTTAAGAGGACATTATGTCTAAAGAAATTTTTCTACAAGAACCCTATTTTAACTAATTCTGAAGATACACAACATGATGTCTATAAACATACTAACTTGAAAGAAAAATCAAAGTTCTATCCCAAAAACTTAATATCAGGTGAAATGGTAACATTTGAAAAATTAGTGATGAGAGATATAAATAAAATTAAAGAACCTAATAAACATCAACAGAACCTCACCAGGAAAGAGTGTATGGCCCTGAAGAAATTCCAGAAAGATAATTCAATAATTATAAAACCAGCCGATAAGGGGGGGGGGTGTAGTTTTAATGACATTAGATGACTATAACAAGGAATCATACAAATTACTGGAGGACACCAATACCTATATAAAATTAGGAGCAGATCCTACAAAGAATCTCAAGGACAAATTCCATAATTACCTAAATGAAGGACTTACAAATGGGATCTTGAACCAAAAAGAGTTTAATTACTTAAAAATTGATTTCCCAAGAATTCCAGTACTATACCACCTCCCCAAAATCCACAAGAATCCCACTCAACCTCCAGGGAGGCCTATAGTCTCAGGCATTGGTTCTGTGTCCTGTAGATTATCTGAGTATATAGACCAATGCTTGCAACCAATTGTTCGAGGAATACCCAGCTATCTGAAGGATACTGGGGATATATTAAGACACATAGAAAAATTGGTGTGGAACGAAAATTATTTTCTGTCCACTGCTGATGTGAGCTCCCTTTACACCAATATTGCACATGATAGGGGCTGTATGGCCACCAGGTTTTTCTTAGAGCAATCAGGTAATTTTCCCCCTGACCATATAGATTTTATTATGCAAGGGATTCTTTTAATTTTAACCAGCAATTATTTCTGGTATGATGGACATTTTTATTTACAGGCCTGTGGGACGGCGATGGGAACGAGGTTTGCGCCCAGCTATGCCAATCTTTTTATGGCATATTGGGAGCTCCAGTTTATCCATCATGGGGCGGGCTGGGCGACGGGCCTCGTCACCTATCGCCGTTACATAGATGACCTGTTTTTTATCTGGGAAGGAACAGAAGAATCACTAACCGACTTCATTAATACATTGAACAATAATGATTGGGGCATAGCCCTCACTACGGATTTTAACAAAACGAGAGTGAATTTTTTAGATCTTGACATTTTTATTGAAGATAATAAAATCAAAACTAGCACTCATTTTAAAAAAAGTAGATGTGAATAGTTTTATTCACACCACGAGCTGTCATTTTACACCTTGGCTTAAGGGAATCCCCAAATCTCAATTTATCCGGATAAAAAGGAACTGCACTGAGGAAACTAAATTTATTGAACAGTCACATAAATTAGAAGGTAAAATGTTGGAAAAAGGATATAAACAAGATAATCTAACCAAAGATCTCAATCAAGTGATGGCAATTAAGAGAGAAACCCTATTAATAGATAAAGGGATTAATGAGAATAAAGAAAGATTTAATGATAATGGCAACATACCTATATTCTGTAATTACAGTCATGGTAACCGTCATTTAAGAAAAATTATTAATAGACACTGGTCAATCTTAAAGGAAGACCCAGTCCTGTTCACCATTCTACCAGACAAACCCAAGGTGATCTTTAGAGGGGCACCTAACATGAAAAAATTACTAGTAAGGAACCACATCAGAAAACCATGCAGCATAAAGCCAATTGATACTAGGAAAGGTTTCTTTGGTTGTGGAATATGTTTGGCGTGCAGGAACACTGGAAGCAAAAAAAGACATATAGGGAAATTCAAAAGTACTAAAGAAAATGAAGAGTTCAACATAAACAATCTCATCACTTGCCATTCAACCAATGTAGTGTACCTGTTGGAATGTCCATGTGGCCTCAAGTATGTGGGCCGCACAAAACGTAATCTGCATATTAGAATAGAAGAGCATATAAGGAACATTAAGAAGGGATATGAAGGACACAGTGTATCCAATCATTTCAAGACTACACACAACAGCAATCCTCAGGGGCTCATATTTATGGGCATACACAAAACTTTAGGAAATTGGAGAGGCGGTGATTTTAACAAAATTTTAGCTCAAAATGAAATGAGATGGATTTTTAGCCTTGGGACTTTACAACCCAAAGGTTTAAATATAGATTTCGAACTCTGTAATTTCCTTTAATTATCCTTAACATATATTCAACAGTATCATATTATATCTGTACCATCTGCAATATTATATCTGTACTATCAAAATTTATGCCATTTGGTTTTATGTCCTCTTATAAAATGAAGTCTTGAAATCCAATGGGAGAAGTTTGTTTTGATTGCACTCTCTCATCCAGTAAGTTTTTAATCGACCCCCATTTTGGTAATCCCTTTTATTTTATATTTGAGGGAAATCTCTCTGTTATTGTACCTATCTATCTATTTCACTTTGTTAATATGCATTCCGTTTTTTGTTTTTTTTTATTTATTAACAATGACATTTGGGAAGATGTTGGAGGGCGGAAGTGATGTCACTTCCGCCAACCACTGCCCTGAATGGGTGCTATACATGACAGCCCCATCCAATCACCAATAGAATTTGTTCTAATCAAGTTTTGTAATTGATTGACAGGCAATTCAGCCAATGAAAGCCTTTTTACCACAGGTGATCAGTTTATAAAAAAATTTTGAGAAAGACAGCCCTATTCAACCACCAATAGAATAAGTTTTTTAACTGATTGACAGGCAATTCAGCCAATGCAAGCTTTTCTACCACAGGTGATCAATATAGGAAATTTGAAAAATACAGCACCATCCAACCACCAATAATAATCAAGCTTTTTGATTGATTGACAGGCAATTTAGCCAATGTAAGCTTTTTTACTACAGGTGATTAATATAAGAAATTTGAAAGAGACTCTGACCTTATGATTGGATAATCACACATCCTGTGACCTCAAAGGGAGTATCCGAATCAACTTTAGAGCACTTATAAAGTGGAAGATTCCTGAGGCTACTTCACAGCTACTGAGGAAGCTCATACAAGAGTGAAACGCGTTTAGCTGGAGTTTGGACTTTTATACTTGGACTTTCCATCATTTAGCTTATGTGCTTTTGAGAAGTCTAAATATTGTTTTTATTATTATTTTTTTATCTCTACAATAAATTGTTATTTTTTTATATATTAGTCCATATAGTCCTTTCTAGCCTCCAGGAACACCATGTGGGGAATGCTATCCCAATAAATTAGCACATTGCCAACAAACCTCAGAGCCAGGAATTCAAGGCTCTGTCTAAGGTGAGCATATCTATTACTATCTCACTATATTGTATACACCATCTGTACAATACCACCTATGAGGCTCTCTCTCTCTGTTTGTTCCATATCTTCGGGAGAATATCGTTTGGGATAAAGGGGTGTGTTGCTGCCTCAAGAGCAAGAAGGAGTCACTTACGGAGCCAATAGCTTATAGGCTCCAACCCACGTGAGTGGTTTCAACCAATTGCTTCCATTATTCATTTTTTATTTTTTATTTTTTATTTTTTATTTTATTTTTTGTAAACCATCTGCACTATATTCTCTCTCTTTGTTGTTTTACTTTGTATGTACATTTGGACACATTGTATCACTATGTTGGAGGGGTGAGTATACCCCCTCATTATTTATATATATATTCAATATAGCGCTCCACTTGCTGGTATATTGTTTATACCTTTTTTTTTCTTGTATTTTGCATTTTCTTGTATTTTGCACTTTATTGTGGATTAAGGTATTCCACTTTTTGTGTTGAGCTGCTTTTATTCAGGCACTTTAGTATATCACTCACTATCTCAGTAAGGGATAGTTTTTGTTTTCATAGTGTAGTAATTTAGGATGTCAAATGTGGAAAAAAAAAGTGCACTTACACTTTTCTGGAGCTCAAGATCACTGCGCCTGGACGATACAATCCTGTATCTGTGGATATGTAGATGATCCTAGTCCTATATGAGGAGGTGTCTTTAGGCCAGTGGTTAGCATTGTAAGGTGAGCAGCGGTAATAGTGGTGCTCACATTCAATGTATTCTAGTATGCCAGTAGATAGTGCTCCATTAATATAAGAAAAACATATAAAAACAAAAAATTCTGCTCTCTGTAATGTTAAAATAATACATAAATAAAAGATGATATACTAACAAAAGAAGAGCAAATAAGTATTGCTCAATTCTAAACAGCAAAGGTGGAATGTTCCCCACGAAGGAATATGGAGCCTTCTGGGTAAAATCCTGAAGGATACAGATATTAAATCAAAAAGTAGCTTAAAATATTAAAAACACACTAACATGTTTCACCTGTATAAAGGCATTTTTCAAAGTATTACAGTGCTGAGGACCTTCACGGTTTAAATAGCTCTGAAATTCAAATAAAACGGTCAGATGATGTCATAGATCATGTGACATAGAAATCACTTTACATAAAAACATAATATGAGAGCATAATAACAGAGAGCAAAGTAAATATAGAAAGTCTTATCGTAATAGAAAGTCTTATCCTATAGTATTCAAATATGATGAAAACAAATTATATTTAATATAATTTTTAAAAAAGGGAATGAAAACTATGAAATGTGTTTTTAAGAGAGTCCCAAGATGGCTGTGTGTGGGGGGAGCATTCAACACTTAAAAGCATGAGTGAAAAAATAAGTGAGACTCTCTTCCCCAGAGCACCCCATTATTTTTGCCGACATTTCCTACGCCTACTGCTCAACTCATGTGCATGCCACAAAAAGTAACACCCACATGTATATAGTACAGAATCACCCTACTCCCTCCCCCCTTTTTTTTCTCTACACCACTCTACCCTATTTCTTTCTGGTTCTCATAATTCTAACGTTCCTTTAGAATTAGCTTCCCTAAGGTGCCGTCTACCACATAAGGATAGTTTCTCCTACCACACAAGAGCAACAAACACGCACGCGAGTGAGACAGTCTTGTGAAAGTTGACTACAGAGTTCCTGGATATAGCTACAGGCCCAACACTACACACTGACCAAACACTATGAGACTTTAATAGGAGAGACACACAGTGTTTTACACTTTGACAATGTAGTTCACTCCTATTCCATATCCCATTTATATCACAGAATCTGACTAAGGGGGGCCAACGATGATAACATGTATAACCTGTGTACTGCCTGGTTTATGCAGCTGTGGCTCAATGTGTCAAGTATCCCATGTATACAAACAACTGATTTGCAAGATGGAGCCTGGGGAAGTGTAACAATGTAATATGATGTAAATATATGTATGAAATATGCATTTCCCCCCCCTAATCTCCCTTTCTTTTTTCTGTACCTCAAAATAAATAAAAATTGTCAAATTGAAAAAAGAAAAAAAGCGTTTGCACATTGTATATGGTTTTCATATAACAACCCTCAAACTGAGACCGGCCGTTGCCACGATTTCTCTGGAACTATTTTGGGCTTCTACCTCATGGCCATTTGGTCAAAACTGTACCTCAGTGGCAATTCCAAACCAGCGAACTGATCTGAGTTCTTTTTGGAGATGTTAAGCACTCAAATCATGGTTATCCGTAGATGTGACTCTTGAGTTGTTTCCATGGATTAATAATAAACCCCTGAAGGAAAACTATATAAGGTGAATCAAGGTGAACTAAAAAAAAAAAAAAAAAACACCAGGAGGAGGGTTCAAGGAAGAAAAAGGGTGTAAGGGAGGGACAGAGAATTAAAACGTAAGGAAAGCTTAAGAAGTAAGAAAGAAGTTTAAAAAAAGAGAATTAAAGGGAAGGATGATGAAAAAAATTATTTTATTTTGGAGACCTTTTTTTTTCTTCTCCCTTTCTTCCTCATTAGGCACATAAATCTAAACACAACTTAAAATGGGGAATAGAAAACCTTCTGAGAAACATCTAAAAAAGGATAAGAAAATAACTAAGGTGCAAGACCAGAAAAAGAAGTATGATAAAATAGGAACGTCATTCTTCCCCATCAACCTATAGAACAACTATAAATAATATTAAAGAAGAGAGTATTATTGAATCTATTAACATAGAAGAGTCACAGAGCAATTCACCAGCAATACAAAGACATGGAGCAGTTACTCCAAAACATCTAAAGATAGCACTATCACAACTCTTGGAACAATTAAAATCTGGGAACCCAAAAATTTTTAAAGGAATTAAGGACGCTATCACAGAACTTAGCTCTAGAGTTGAAAAGATGGAAGAAACAATCGACTTATCTTTCTAAACAAATAAAAAGAACAAAAAAACTAATTACCAAAGTCGAGAATATAGTGCCTACCCTTGAATTAAAAATTTCTGAGCTAGAACATAGATCGAGATGCTTATACTTACGCTTCGGAAATATCACAGAAGATATCCACCAAGATAGACTGGAAGAATTCCTTATAGAATTTTTTGAAAATATGGGAATAAAATTTAGAAGAAAAGACCAGGTAATAGAACGTGTTCACCGTATCTTTTAACCAAAATCGGTTTCGCCCTCGGCTCCAAAGGACGTGATAGCCCTCTTTCAGTCTTATAAACACAAAGAAGAAGTTCCAAGGGCAAACAAATTGAATCTAGAGAGAGAAAAGAAATGTGAAAATACCCAGATATTCCAAGATCTATCCTTCTACACAAGGCAATTTAGAAGATCTTTTGCATGTATTACAAAGATTATGGGAGAGAAGGACATCCCTTATAATTGGGGCTTTGCCGCTAGCTTGATAATCCAAGATGAAGGTAAAAGAAAATCCTTCCTAACACAAGAAGAGGCAAAATTATGGATGGAAAAATATGCAGCCTGATGAATACAGAAAGAAGAACAGAGGAGATGGGGAAAAGAAATTTGAGAAGAGAAGGAAGGAGAAGTGAAGGGAATAAGAGAGAGATAAACAAAGGGAGAAGAGAAAGTAGAGACACTTTTTTTCTAACTGTGAAAGAGAAATGAAAGATCATATGCTATTCGATATAATGGAGCTTAAGAGCAACATATAAAGAAAGGAAAGAAGAAAGATATTATCAATTTTTATTTTTTTCTCATGTAGATTATTATCCTACTCCTTTGTAAAAATCATATTAAGGGAATAATGCAGTGTCTAAAACACTAATTAATATTAGGGTGAGCGAGGGGAAAGAGGAATAATGGTAAGAGAGGGAAGAAAAGGACTAGGAGTAAAGAGTAATATGAAATAAACGAGACGGGAAGGAAAAAGAGAGAAATAAAGTAGATGTTTACACTGATCAAGTTAAAAGAGTAAGATACTCTTTACATTTCACTGAGTTAATGAAGCACTTTATGTAAAATCCTTAATCTCTATTATAAAGCTAATCAATTCACGTATTCACAAAGATAGTTGCTTTTCCCACACATCATTAGGTGTTAATATAAATATAAATGGGCACAAAGACATTAGAGAAATGAAAAAGAGTTAATAAATAAGATATAAGGTTTAGAACTCGCCCTAGTAACAAAAGTAAAAAGGAATTCACAAATGGATGGATTACTTGGTTATAGCTTATAGATAACTATAAGCTTTATAATTTAAATTAAGAGTTTTCTGATACACAAAGTAAAGAAATATTAAAATTTAGGTGAATGAGATGGCTTTCTTTTATAATATATATTGGAATTGAGTAATAATCAGGAACAAGATTTTACATTTAGAGAGAGTCTAACTCCTTTTCTACTTTTTTTTTCTCTTCTTTTCTTCTCTCTTTACCTCTCTCCTCTCCCACCTTGTTTTTCTATGCTTGAATTATAGAATTATAGTAGGTTGATGGTCCGTAGAATAATTGCAATAGCGAAGAACCAGTTTGTATATATAGCATTTTGTAACTTTAAAAAAAATTCCTCTTTCGCTGTTTTTGTTTTTTATATATATATGTATCCTCGATAATAGACGCGTCAGTCCCATGGTTTGGATTCATGATGAGTCCATATATCGTTCTTCAATGTTGATGTACTATAGAAAAGCATGAGTACTGGGGGGGAGGGGGTTTCACTTCCCCATATGTGTCATATATGTTTTTTGTTGTTTGTCATAGGGGAGTACATGTCGAAGAGAGTGTTTTTTTCTCACATGTATATTATATGTTATATTTTGTTTATTGTAAGGGGAAGATGCCATGTGGAACAGAAAGGGAGCTTGCAACTATAGCGACTGAGAACCAAATATGGTCAAATGGATGACATTAAATGTTCGTGGGCTAAATACTATCTTTAAAAGAACTATCTTGTCTAAAACTTTAAATAAAGAGCACATAGATATTGGTTTAATTCAAGAATCTCACTGGTCTAAAGGAATAACAAAAAAATCTAGTATTAAGGGATATTTAATGGTAGTGGAATCTTCTCTACCTCAAAAAAAAAAAAAGAGGAGTGGTAGTTTTGAATTTCGAAAAACTGAATTATGAAGAAATAATGATAGACACAGACCAAGAAGTGAGTTGTTCAATTGTTGTATGTCGGCTGAACAGAAACCTATACACGATTGTAAATTTGTATGTCCCAAATAAATCCCCACAAAATGTTCTATGGAGAAACAGTAAAACAAGGTAAACGGATAGTGGCAGGAAATTTCAACATGATCTTAGATGTAGATTCGGACAAAAGGCTTCCCAAAGATGTTAGATGTAGTAAATAATCAGTCAGACTAGAAAATTCCAACAACTTTTGGAGAGCCTTCTTCCCAAATGAACAGGACTACACATATTTTCCACAGATTTATTTCTCATATTCTAGATTGGACATGTTCCTAGGTGAAGCTCATTTTATGAGAGAGATGGAGAAAATAGATATATTGGATATAACATGGTCCGATCATAATGCGGTTTTTATGATATCTGATGAGGCCGCTTAATAATGCTGGGGTCTAGAGATAGAAGAGAAGGTGAACTTCCACCTCCAGAGTTATTATTAGAATTTGAACAATTGTCAAGAACAAATAAACAAGTTTCATCGGTTTTAACTACCAAGAAATTAGTAGAAATTTAAAAAATCAAAGAAACTTTTACCAGGAAAAAAAAAATAATGCGAATTTAAAAAGACTAAATTAAACTTGGTACTATAAAAATAATAAAGCAGACAAACTCCTCACTAGTAAATTGAAAAAAAACAAACTAGCAACAAGAAAAATCTATAAAATAAATGAGAATGATACATACCATTTAAAACCACAAGATATTGGCGCTGCATTTGGCTGTTATTATAGTAATCTCTAAAATATTCTGCAACATATCTCTCCACTAACTTCGTCAAACTTCCCACCATCTCTAAAGGCTTTTTACTAAAAGAAAGCAAGACCGTTATTGATATAAAAACAAAAAAAAACTATTTATTAGAAGGGGAAATAACGAATAGAAAAATCATTTTAAAAAAAGACCTACTGGAGTTCCCTGATGATAATTTGATAAACTCTAAAGCCCTTATTAGCTGGGAGAGAGAGCTTGGACATGCAATAGATATAAACAACTGGTTTAGTATTATGCCACATCTCAAAAAATCCATACATTGCTTGAATCTGTTAGAAATACAGTATAAAATCATGCACAGATGGCACTTAGTGCCAAAAAAATAAGATATATGAGAACTCTTCAATCTCCTGATGGAGATGTAAGTAAGAGATTGGTTCCTATACCCATATCTGTTGGACCTGCCCAGTTGGATAAATAGTGGGATTTGGTTACTTCAGTTTTAGAAAATTGTGAGATTAGGGGAATCAGAAAGACACAAGAATCGTACCTATTGCATTTAAATTGGCCTAACTTAAATAAATTGCAAATATACTTGGCTTTACACATATTAATATCAGCAAACATTTTAATTGTTCGAAGGTGGAAAACTCAAAAAGTCCCTACATGGCACTCATTAAAAGAACAAATACATTTTCAATTACAAATGGAAAGAGGGCCAACACACGAAAAAAAACTATATTTTAGCAAAGGACGTCTCTAAATATTGGGAAACACAGGGGTGACCTGATAAAATAATTGCGCAAGATAAGAAATAATTCCTAAGAAATTTATCCCTGAAATATAATTATTATTTACTTATATTACGCTCTAAAGCAAATTGAAATGAATTAATAAAATAAAATCCACATGGCATCACCCACCTAGGATTGTATTGTATTTTATTTTGGTATTATATGTTTATTGTCTTGACATTTTTATATTATTATGTTTTTTGATATACACAAAATCAAAGAAAGATTTGTAAAAAAAAATTAGGAGTCATAGAACCTTTCCAGAGTCCGTGGGCTTCCCCAGTAGTGCTGGTTCCAAAGCGGGACAGTGTGAACCTTCTGTATAGACTACCGTAAGCTCAATGACTGGACAGTCACCAACATCAATGCCCAGGATAGACAAGCTTTTAGACCGCATGGCCGGGGGAAATTACTTGACCACCATAGAGCTGTGTAAAGGCAGATCACTCTCGAGAGGGAGGCCATTCCTAAGTCGGCCTTTGTCACCAAGTTCGGGCTTTACCAATTTAAGGTTATGCCGTTCGGGATAGAGAATGCTCTGGCTACATTTAAACCCCCTTGCCCCCCCCTTAGCCCTCTCAAAATGGTTTAAAACTCACCTTATATTCAGCTCTCCACAGGTGTGCCGGTCTGGCCCCACCTCCTTGGTGGCATCATCAAAATTGCTGATGTTTACTGTGCAGCCCTGAGCCAGGAAGCCCCTCCAGTGGTCATCTGAGGAGTGGCCACTTGGAGGTGTCCCATGGGGCAATGTAAACAGGCAGTGTTTACATGAAAATGCCTGGAGGGAGCTATTATACTCATCAGAACAACTACATTAAGCTGTAGTTGTTCTGGTGACTATAGTGTCCCTTTGTAACGTTCACTAGAGAACCCTACACAGGACAGAGGACAGAGTAGAGAGAATTGCAATACCAATCCCTATAATGGTCGGGTTATGCAAAAAGGGATAGTCAAAACACGAACCGAGGTCAAGGGAAACAGAGCAAAGGAATAACGAGAGACAAAGCCAAATATCAATAACCAGGAAATCCAAATAATAAGTGCAGCGCTCAGTGGTAAACCAACGACCACAACAGGGCACTGAGGCAAGGGAGAGGTTAGCTTATATACACACAGAGTGTGTCTGATTGACTAACCTCCAATTAGTGTTAACCACAACATG
Organism: Pelobates cultripes; assembly: GCA_933207985.1. Lineage (NCBI taxonomy): Eukaryota > Metazoa > Chordata > Amphibia > Anura > Pelobatidae > Pelobates > Pelobates cultripes. The sequence goes on along the minus strand of OW240913.1, from coordinate 211,153,068 downwards.
TGGGAGGAGTCTCCGGATGCAGCCCACATATAAGGAAGCTGCTCTGGAGCGTGCAGCATCAGACACACTGCCAGCCTGGAGACAGGGATGAGATGATTCCGCTTGCTGTGATGAGGTAAATAAGGTCGCCGCGACCGGCACAGGTGCAGGGGAACTGACACCCTTTAAGCATCACCCACTGTAACATTTTGTCAAGTGGAAGAGAAAACATAAGGAAATGTAGTTCCTACTTTTCCTTATTAATTTTAAGGAAAAAATAAAGAAAAAGAGAAACTAAGGGAAAAAAGACACAGATAAAGGGACAGGAAGCCCAAAGGAAACAAAGGATGAAAGATAAGTTCTAGGTGACATAACTGCTTTAAGATGCTAATCCACATAGCGTAGAAGGACACAGCATATAACAAGCCTTTGTATGCGGGTATACTCCAAATGCATAATTCATAGCTTGTTTAGTCACTTCGTGTTGCTCTGTTATGAGTTATCATGTCAATATTTAATGTACATGCAAATCAAAATCAGATCATCCTTTTACATGAGAAATACAACTAATTTTAAATACCTGATACTAGATCATTTTTTTTCAATATTCATATGTGCCTTCTGCCATCTTTACAATAACAATATAGAAATGCATTCTATTTAGGCTTTACAAATAAATAATTACATAATCTGCAGGTATTTCAGCAGTAATTCTAATATTTTACAGATGAAAATTGCTCTGCTTGAAAACCAAATAAATGTATGTCACTAAATTAATGTATTTTAAAAAGGATTGTTCATTTGTATCTGTTTACTTTTTGTATCAGTGTAACAAAAATGACTCATTTTAAAAGAACTTTACACAACACTAGCTGCTTAATAATGCAGGTACATCTTTTAAATTCAAATTCTTGTGTCCTGCTTGCATACTCTAGAACATGGGTGTCCAAACCATGTGGGCCGCATGTGGCCCAGTTGCCATCTGCATTGCCGGGCAGAGAGGGAGGCAGGGAGCCTTCCTGCACAACCTTCTCATGCCAGGCATTGAGCCGGCTGCCGGGATATTATGTCATCCTAGCATCACTGCTGGATGTGTCAGGGACCTGTGCAGGAAGAGCACAGAAGTCCCAGCACCAGCAGCATCCACTGGCCACCAGGGACAGAGAAATCACTCCAGCCCTCCCAAAGTAAGTACAATGTGTGTGTATGTGATTTTTGTGTATGCTTTGTCAGAGATTGTGTGTAGCCGGGGGGGGGCTGGTCTGGTTGTGGGTGTACATATGTGTATGTATGTATGTAATTGTGTGTATATGTCTGTAAATGTATGTGTGTGGGGGGGTCTGTGATTGATTGTGTATGTATGTGTGTGTGTGTGTGTATCTGTATGTGTGAACATGTGTGATTATGTGTGTATGTATGTGACTGTGTGTATAGGTATAGGTATGTGATTGTATGTGTGTGGATCTGTGATTGTGTGTGTATAGGTCTGTGACTGTATGTGCGTGTATCAGTGATTATGTGTGTATAGATTTGTGACTGTGCATATAGGTCTGTGATTGTATGTGTGTGTGTGTCTGTGGTTATATGTGCATACATATATACAAGTGTATGTGTTTAGTAGATAGCCCCCTAATGTGATATCCTATGTGGCAATCCCACATAAGGATAATAAATAAGGGAGTTATATACTAAATAATTAAAATATACATATTAAGAAAGGGGCTTTTAAATATATATTACTTATATACATAATCTATATCAGGGGTAGGCAACCATTGGCACTCCAGATGTTATGGACTACATCTCCTTTAATGCTCTTACAGCCCTAATTCTGGCAAAACATCAAGGGAGATGTAGTTCACAACATCTGGAGTGCCGAACGTTGCTTACCCTTGATCTATACAATATATTTGATGTGTGGCCCAAGACAATTCCTCTGCACTCAGAATGTAATAGCTGCTAGCAGAATTTTTCAATGGAAAGATGCATTAGGACTTGGACAACCAAGATAATGTATATATTATAATTTTGGCACATTGTAAACATGAGACTGGAGATCCCTGACTTGAATAGCCAACCAGACTCAGGGACAGGAGTATGACAAATGACTGTATATAGAAGTATATACATATTTATACTGTCATGGGCATTATGCTAAATTGCAATAAAAATGATCTTCTTGAAAGGGACACTATAGACACCCGACCACATCAGCAGAACCGTGACCCAGCGCCAGGGTACATCGATGCTGGGATCAGGTAGATAAACAAAGGATTTTTAATCTTTTATTTACCTCTGCAGGGGGGCTGGGGCAGGAGGGATTGGGGAGGCCCGGAACACAGCTTTGTATTCCTGGCACTATAGTATCCCTTTAAGTGAGATTTTTCTCCAAAGCTGCTGATACAGTGCATCCCCATTACACTTTTTCCCACCAGTGTACATTATATGACTCAGTGTTAGGCAACCTTCGGCACTCCAGATGTTTTAGACTACATCTCCCATACTGCTGTTACATCCATAATGCCATCAAAGCATCAGGGGAGATGTAGTCCACAACATCTGGATTGCTAAAGATTGCCTACCCTTTTTGTGAATATATATATGGTACTGCTCAACATACCTAAAATCAATATTTTGTGTGAACATCCTTCCAGGGTTATTCACTCAGCTCTGAATACCAAACAATACTATCTGGAAGCATATGGGGTCATTTGAACTGTAAAATCTTGATATTGTTCATGCTATTTACAAATGTCTGCATCTTGCAATTCAGGCTTCGTATGAGTCTGAATTTGGTCCGGATTTTAGCCTGACAATTTCAAATTGCATGCTCCTAATGTATCTATAAAGATTCTTTCAAATTGGAATTTCTGCTGGCAGCTGTAACAGGTTATGACAGACAAGCAGGACACACAAATATGTATTTAAAAACATGTCCCTGCATTATTAAGCAGTCATTTGAATGCTTCAATTCTTAGCCAGGATTTAAAAATATTTAAAATATTTGGCCACTGGCAGCCCACTGCAAGAGTTAACCACATGGCAGTTGGCCAGTGCTTCCAATTGTGAAAGGAAGAAAGCATTATGTCTCTTTCATCTGCTGCTTTCATCCTTGGCTGACCACTCCGTCTACGTTTTTCAACATTGCCCATTTCTTTGTGACTCTGCAGAAGAGCTTGGGCAGCACATCTGGAAAGTCCTGTCTGCTTTGACATTTCTGCCTGGGAGATACTTTTTAGTATAATGACCTTGTGTCTTGTTGATGTGCTAAGTCTTGACATGATGTATGACTTTTGACATAAAAATGTCTTCAGGAATCTCACCTTGTTAGCACAGACTGGCTGTTCCTCACCAAGTTGTATTCCACCTACACAGCTGTTTCTGTTTACGTAATGATTGTCTTTCCACTAGGCCTGTGCATTCAAATTCAAATGAATCACAAGTCTGAATTCCGCAATTCTGAATTGCCATATGGCTGAACCACACAGCAAACAAAATGGGCAATGGAAGTGCCATTTTGTTTGTTTTGCGATTTGAAGTTCTGTCTATGGTGCCAAAAAAAGAAAAGGTGATCGATGGTTAGAGGACAGCCACTAAATGTTATTAACAGATCAAGTTAGACATGCTCAACATAAGTAAAAAAAAAAATGCATACACAATACAGTTGCAAGAAAAAGTATGTGAACCCTTTGTAATGATATGGATTTCTACACAAATTGGTCATAAAATGTGATCTGATCATCATCTAAGTCACAACAATAGACAATCACAGTTTGCTTAAACTAATAACACACAAAGAATGAAATGTTGCCATGTTTTTATTGAACACACCATGTAAACATTCACAGTGCAGGTGGAAAAAGTATGTGAACCCTTGGATTTAATAACTGGTTGAACCTCCTTTGACAGCAATAACTTCAACCAAATGTTTCCTGTAGTTGCAGATCAGACGTGCACAAAGGTCAGGAGTAATTCTTGACCATTCCTCTTTACAGGATTGTTTAAGTTCAGCAATTGTGAGGAACTGACTCTGCTGGGTTTCGAACCCTGGTTTACATGGTGCTAAACCTTTTCCTTACCAGTACACCAGCCTGCATTTTGCAAATTTAACTGAGATCTTATACCATTGCTTGTAGAGTCAAGGTTATCAGTGACAACTCACTTCAGCTGTGTCTGGTCAGGTGTCTGGTTCTTGGCCTATAAAAGCCACTTCCTGTCTCTGTACCTTTGCCAGATTATTGTGGTTCCTGTACTCTCTAATCAAGTGTGTTCCTGTTTCTCCTTCCTGTTGCTGAATTTGGACTGTTTTGACTTTGCTGCTTCTCCTTCCCACTGACCTCGGCTTGCCTCACTACGATTATCATCTTTCTGTTCCAGTCTCCCATCTCTGCTTAAGACCAGAAGGCCACTCAAGGCTCAGGGGCTCAACCACCTGGGTAACGAGTGGCTACCTCTGGCAGAAAACATTGCTGATCTGGCTACTGGACTCCAAAACTTTGTAACATCAATATCATTACAGCAATATTCTTGGGATGTCTGGTGTGAATCGCTTTCTTGAGGTCATGCCACAGCATCTCAATCGGGTTGAGGTCAGGACTCTGACTGGGACACTTCAGAAGGCATATTTTCTTCTGTTTAAGCCATTCTGTTGTTGATTTACTTCTATGCTTTGGGTCATTGTCCTGTTTCAACACCCATGACTCTCTTATTTGTCATATGTCTTGATTCTCTCTTAGATAAGGAGTCATTTGATATAAACAAGTCTTGTGTTCCAATATCATATCCAAAAGAGACATTAATACCTGTCCACAGATTAATACTCAAGCCTAATTTTTATCATATTTAGAATGGGTAAGCACAATATTCCAACCAAGCCTAAACATGATTTGCGAACAAGGGAACCCCACAGAAATTGTTCCGTAACTGAACAGAAGGGAACTCCCATTTGAATGCAGGAAAACATTAGACGATACAAAGTATAATTAAGAGAACATGTACGAGGAGTCCTATCTCCTGTGACAGTCAGTATTTTTTTTTCATGAAAATACACTCACAAAATGTTTGAGGTTTAAATATGCCACATAAACGTCACCTGATTTTAGCAGAGAAAAAAACATGATGCGGACATTTTGTTTCTTCAAGAAACTCATTTTCCCAAATCTAAAATACGACGTTTTGAATTGCGAACAAATTGCAAACTGAAACGTGGTTTCCCATAGGAATGCATTGAAAACCAATTAATCTGTTCCAAAGGTCAGAAAATGAGCTGGCATTGAAACAAACCCACAATGCAGAACACACAGTAAAAGGCATGCAAACAACAAAGCTCAGCTCCATACCTTTCCACCGCTTGAGAAATGCAAAAAAAAAAGTTCCAAAAAGTCCCAAACCCGCTGCAAAACATTTCCAGAATGGCTCCAAAACTCATGGAAAAACCGCTCCAACACCTCCATACTCTACGCCATGTGCTACCCATACACTTCAGCATGCACAGAGGCGGCGCTATAAACCTCCCAGGCGCAATGCATTCTGGGGAAACTTTCTTTGTTTTGCCAAAAAAATTTGTAAACCGAGGCATTATTTCCAATGGATATTCATAAATAAATCCAGAGGAGTCTCTGTATATATTCATAAGTCGGTAGATTTCGAATTATTGCAAAAAATTTCAGATGCAAAGAAGATTTTTGATATTAATTTGTTTATTGAATAATGTTATGTACACTCTGGTTAACGTTTATGCTTCCATTGAATATTCAACACAACTTTATGCATAGTGTGCTGACAAAAGTGGCAACTGTACAGAAAGTGATCATAATCATATGTGGCGATATAAATCATATTTTTAGACCATCATATGGATACCTCTATATCTAAAAACTCACCTAGGTTGAAAATCCTTATATCTCAAAGCAAAGCATTAACAAAATTATTGTTACATTTTAATCTTTTTGATAGTTTGAGAATTGCACATCGTAATGATAGATCGTACTCACATTATTGTAAAACTCATATGTTGTATTCTAGGATAGATGTTATGCTTCTTACAAATTCTTTTTTAAATCTTATAATTAAATGTGAAATGCGTGACATAATATGGTCAGACCATGCCGTTAAAGGATGAATTTTGTTTTTGCGGGTGCAATCCATGGCGATTGAATATAAAACTACTTCAAGATACAGCCGTTAGTGCTGAGATAAAGCAGGAACTTTAGCAGGCTCACAAGGCAGTAATTAGAGGAGCTTTTATCAAAAGAGCCTTTTTTTTTTCTTTTTTAATACCTCAATCAAAATCAGTTGCACTCCTGAGAACCTTGAGAGATCTTACTACGGCACAATACTTAAATCAAACTGAGGCAAGAACAGAACAAATTTGAAAGGTGCAGGTAGAAATTGATATACTTAATATTTCTCTTATCACTCATACCTTGCATAAATTAAAAACTAAACACTATGCTTTGGTTAATAAGGCAAGCTCTTTATTAGCAAGTAGATTACGAGATGTAAATATGCAATCTAAAATATCTCATATAATTACAGAAGAAGGGAAAATAAATATTAAACCACAAGATACTTGCAATAAATCTGCCAAATTTTATAGTAAGTTGTACAATCTTAAAGACGACTCTCCTGTTCACCAACCAACAATAGAAGAATATATTACCTTGTCTTATACATGAAGAACAGGTTGGCTTTATAAATGGTAGGCAGGCAGCTGATGGCACAAGAAAGGCTATAGCAACTCTTTATAGCATGCAAAAAATAACAGTGTTACAAAAGTTTGAATTTCATCCTCAATTCATATCAGTAATATCAGCATTATATAGTGAGCCATTGGCCAGAGTTTTTAATGATGTGTTTTTATCTACCCCCTTTAATATTTTTAATGGGACAAGGCAGGGATGTCCCCTTTCCCCACTACCATATAAAGGAGCATTGGAATCATTAGTAGCTTCTATAAGAACAAACAATGCCATTTGAGGCATTTGGTGGAGTCAAGCAGAAATAAAATTAAATCTTTTTGCAGATGACATCCTTTTGGTTATAACAAATCTAGTAACATCATTACCAGAATTCCATTTTGGTTTACAAAGTTACAGTAGCAGTTTATATTACAAATTAAATTTTACTAAAACTCAGGCCATGGGGATGAGGATGGAAGACGATTGCATGACTTTGATAAAAAGTCAATATACATATGATTGGAGAATCGACCATCTGACTTTTTTGGGAGTACTGTTACCTTATCAAATATCGTGGCTTTATCAGGTGAACTATGTGAAACTTTGTAAAGAAATTATTACTATATTGCATGATTGGCAAAACACATTTATATCTTGGTCTGGTCGTATAGCCACAGTTAAATGATATATTATCATTGTAATTGTAATTATATTACAAAAAAGGCAATATTTATTTCAAACAGTTCCTATTAGTGTCTCACAATCTTATTTTCGCTTAATTCAACAAAGTAAAAAGTTTGGCAAGGCAAAAAGCCTAGGATTGTACTGACTACACTATATATGCCTTTTCAAAAAGGCGGTAGAGCCTCCCAAACATACCTTTGTATTATAAAGTGGCTATTTTGAACAGCTTAGTATCTGCCTATCAACAACAAAACTTATTAATGGGTGTTAATTGAAAAATATTGGACACATGGAATAAACATTTCAGATTTAATTTTGTTGATACCATCACACAGACCATGTTTTATTAATGCATTACCTAACAATAACATCTCTATCAATATGTGATGAGTCTAGAAGCTATCTGTGCAGTTGCCACCATATTTCTCTAGCTACACCTATGAGGGCATTATCAGTTCTTATACCTGATTTTAATTATAAGCTGTGGAACCGTTGCAGAATTTGTACTTACACAGGTTATGTTATGATGGCAAAATGTTAACATTTTCACAATTGGAATGATTGTATATACTACCAAGCACATCACTTTTCTCATTTATGCAGATAAGATTGTGGTGGAATTCTCATGTTGTCAACGATTTAAGTTCTGTAAAAGAGCATAGCTGACTGATTTGGAGAAATTGTTTGTACATTTAATCCCTGTCAAAAAGCCTATATAAGTTATATATGCTCTATTAAATAATACCAAAAGCATAAAATAATTTCCATGTGTTTATCATAGGAAAAAGTTCAAGTAATAGAAAGTGATTGGCTGAAAGCAATAAATATATCTAAAGGAATGACATTATGCACCTCCCATATGGAGACAGCACGAAAGCTATTTTATAGATGGTCTATGGTACCAGATCAAATAACTAAAATATACCACTCTAGATCTAATATTTGCTGGAGATGTGGGAGAGATATAGGTTATATGTTACATATATGGTGGAGTTGTCCTATAATTCCGACTTATTGGGAAAAGGTAATAAAATTAATTAAAATACACACTAACTAGTAATTCAGAATGATCCTGCCATCCTTCCGTTATTTTTGTTTAAGAATCAATATATTAAACCTATTAAATATCTGATGTTCCATATTCTCATAGCGGCCTTACCATTAAAAGCAAAAAAATGGTTGAAAACTATAACCTCTTCTATGTCAGAACTTGGAAAGAATGGAATGCTAAAACAAATATTGGTAGTATCTAGATTCATTTTTTTTTTTTTTAGAGTAACATGAATAATTTCTGATCGGTCAGTGAAGTGGGTAATTAAATAATATGTATTAACCCCTTAAGGACGCCGGGCGTTCAATGCCGTCCATGGGGACTGGCTCTAAACGCCGGTGGGCCAAGCCATCCTATGTACTGACCCGGTCGTCGGCGATCCCACGCCAGCGATCATGGTGTGGGGACACACCTGGGAGCCCAGGGAGTCCCCCTCCTTCTTCTCCGGTCCCCCTGGGCCATGTGTTCGCGAGGTCCTTGCGAGGACCTCACAATCACATGGACGACATAGCCGTCCATAGCAATGCCAGCAGGGGGAGTGCCTGTAATGACAGGTACCCCCTCTGCTGCCTGTAAAAAGTAAAAAAATGTTAAAGATAAAGTTTCAAATAAAATATATACTTAGATCATATATATATTTATTATATATGATCTAAGTGTGTGTGTATATATATATATATATATATATATATATACACATAAACATACATACACATACTGTCTAAGTATACACATAACATACATACACACATATACATACACATATAAACATACATACACATACTGTGTAAGTATTTTAATATTAATATATATAATTCTTAATATATACTAATATCAAAATACACGTACAATGATATTGATTAAATAAATATATATATAATTTCGTTATATATATATATATATATATATTTATATATACTATAAAATATGTAAATACATTAACAAATAAAATTAAAAAATAATAAAAATAAATAAATAAAATATATATATATATATATATATATATGTATGTGTAAATTCATTCTAACTGTATTTTAAAATTAATATATATATATAAAATTAATATATATATATATATATATTGATATCAAAATACATGTAGAATGAAACAATATATATATCTACATACATAAGTATATACGTATATATCACTATATATAAATAAAAATAATTTAAAAAATGTGTATATATATATGTGTATATATATGTGTATATATATATATATATATATATATATATATAATAATTCTACATATATATTTATGTAATAATTTTACATAATTTGGTCATTTTATTAATTACAATTTGTGGGACCTGCCTGACAACCCAGGCCAAAAGTCCAGGGAATTTAATTTGCTAGCACTATATTTAACCCTATAACTTTCCAAGACACCATAAAACCTGTACATGGGGGTACAGTTTTACTCAGAAGACTTTGCTGAATACAAAATATTAGTGTTTCAAAACAGTAAAATGTATTACAACAATGATATCACACACAAATGGCACTTACACGGACGATATAATTGTTGTGATACGTTTTACTGTTTTGAAACACTAATATTTGTTTTCATTGGTTTGTACACTTTGTGTCCCTGTGCCCAACAAGGTCCATCTGGGCATCACCCTTGTTGGGAAACCTGCATAAAAGGCCATCTGTGGCTCCCATTAAACAAGATGCTTTACCCCTTCATGAAATCTTGGCTCATGTTTGGGGGATTGGAGAACTACACTCTGCGGATTGCTATAATCACTATATTCCCCTGAGTAAATTCACTAGCTCTTCTAAGAGCTGTTCCTGCTACGCTCTCTGGAGAAGGAGAGGTCTGCCCACTGGGAGCTGGATCCTGGTCTTGGGTCCAGGGTGGGTGGAGGACGGTGACACCCCAACCAAGCTGTGGTTCGTGGAGTCTACATTGCTTATGGTGTCTGGTGGAGTGCTTGTAGCCCTCGGTGAGCACTAGGAGCATCGATTGATGGTCAGGGTGCCAGGCAGTCCGTCACAATATTAAAAGTAGATTTCAGTCACAGTGAAATTCTTCTAAGTAAATAAACAGCCTCTCCATTAGAAAATATATATAAATGTCTGCCCTAATCAGTACAATGTATAGCCAGTAAGACTATTAATGAATAATAATATTAATAACAAAGTATTTAACCCCTTAACCCCTTCGTGATGAATGAAGGACCCTGTCTGCCATGCCTGGGAAGCAGTTAACGCCGGATTATGGGCCGGATCTTTCATGCACTAAAGTTAACCCCAGATTGCCGCAATCACGGCAATCACAGGGTTAATGCTCCTCCGGGAGCACCCGATTGTGCTGTTCCTCCAGCAGTGATCGCTCTAACAGGCTGTCAGAGTGAGCACATGTGATGCAGGGACTTCTGATCTGCCTCCCTGCTCTTCCGCGTTCTGTGAAAAGAAATTAACTGACTACAGTGATCAATTGGCAGGGACTATATTTTACTGTGATCTGATTTTTTTTAACTCCTGAGGGTCAACTTTTTTTTTTTTGTAACCCTCAGAGGTTAATTTTATTTTGTTAATTCATTTAAATATATTAAAATGATATATTTAGCTAGCTGGGGTGGGTGGAAGTTAGTGGGGAATTGGGGAATTTGGTGTTAGGCTAGCTAGGAGTTCACGTTAAAAAAAGTTTTAATAATGTTTAAGAAAAAATCCCACCCCCTTTACCCAGTCCTAATAAAAATTAACCCCTTTCCTGCCAGTTGATCACTACGGACAGTGATCAAAATACAGATCACAGTAATATTCTGTGATCCAATTTTAATTTTATTTTTTATCCCCTTCGGGTTAACTTTTATTTCTTTTTTTAACCTCAGGGGTTCAATCTATTTCATTCATTCATTTAAATATTTTAAAATGATATGTTTTGCTGGCTGGGGTGGGTGGGATTTATGGGAAATTGGGGAATTTACTGTTAGTGCTGCTTACTGCTAGTTATGAGTTAACGGTAAAAAAAAAGTTTTAAGAAAGTTTAGGAAAGTTTAAAAAATGTAATAAGCAAAAAAACTTTTAAAAACAAGATTTAAAAAGTAAAAAATATTTTCAATTTTAAAAAAAATACATTTAAAAATGCTCATTACCACTACACCTGGAACAAACTAGAGAACAAATGATCCCACTGATCAAAATATGCCTTTTGAATTACCCCAGTGTGTATTCTTTAATAAATAGCATGTGTTTGTGGGGAAATTTGAATAACCAAACAGCTAAACTTCTCCAAAATGGAACATGGACACAGCGTAAAACATAAAAACTTCAGACGACATAGCTGAGAAACATATGAAGTATTATACAATCGTAGCACCCATAAAGTTTACTGTGCAAACTCACTTTGTGTGTCAAAAAGGCAGAAAAAATGCTTATTACCACTACACTTGGTACAAACTAGCGGAAAAATGATCCCACGCTAGTGTTCAAAATATACCTTTTGAAATACCCTGAGATTCTTCTTTAAGAAATGGTATGCCTTTATGGGGAATTTGGATTATATAGCATGGTAAAATACTCTAAAATGGGACATGGACACAGCGTATATAGCATGGTAAAATACTCTAAAATGGGACATGGACACAGCGTAAAAATTTAATGTTTGAAAAACACTGGAATGGCTGTGTCTCAAATGTGCCCCTCCAATGTCCACATATACCTGGCAAAGGTACTTATGGGGGTATTGCTGTACTCAGCCAACATAGCTGAGAAACATATGAAGTATTATACAGTCATAGCACACATACGGTTTGTAAAATATACTGTGCAAACTAACTTTGTGTGTCAAAAAGGCAGAAACTACCACTACACTTGGTACAAGCTACAGGAAAAATTATCCCACGCTAAGGTTCAAAACATGCCTTTGAAATACCCTGGGATGTCTTCTTTAAATGGTATGCCTTGATGGTGTAGTTGTAATATGTAGCCTACTCAAGTGCTCCAAAGTGTGACACAAACACATCAAACCTCCATGAAAATTGACACTTAAAAACCTGAACTTGGCACGTCTCTTTTACAGCACTGTAACTTCACAAAATAGTGTCTAGGTCATACATTGGGCATATTGTTTTACTCAAAATATGTAACTGAGCATAATTTGGGGATTTTTATAACAGTGGTACATAACAAGTGTATGAAATACTCAGTAAAAATGCCACATATATGTAAAAATACAATTTATTCCAACCTCACCACAAACATTGACATAAATTGGTGAAAACATGGTGACAAGTTAAGACACAATATACACCATATAAGATACACTGGGGTGTCTGCTTAATCAAATGAAAGCCCTTTGTGGGGTTATTTGAACAGTCACACTGCTATAATAACCTAAAATGAGACATAGGCCCATCAAATCCATCTACAAATTCTAACTATAGAAACTGAAATAGCCTTGTCTCTTATATGGCATTGTAGCTTTACAGAAAAGTGCCAAAGGCATACAGTGGGGGTATCATTATACTCAGCAGATGTAGCTGAACACAATATGTGGTTCTGTGCAGGAATAGCACACACCAGCTTTTGGAAATACACATTGCAAAAACCTTGTTATATGTGTATATGCTAAAATATAGAAAAAACACAAGTTTACTCCAATATTTAGCAGAGATTGGCGATGAAATGGTTACATATAAAGTGTCAAAATAACCTTAGGTAAATAGCCTGTGATGTCTACTTTATATAAATATATACTTTTGTGTGGCATTTTTTTTCTGTGATGGCTACTAAACCTACAAGACAAACATACCAACTTGTTGCAAATTTAAATTTTATTTTAGTCCTTGTATTTTGTGACCTTTAACTTTCAAAATAAGCTGAAATCCTATGCATATGATGTACTCTATAAATCAAGACATATAAATTAATTTATTTTGAATTACTTTTTCTAAGCTGAACATATTATGCACACACTATTATTGCCAAAACTGTGAAAAACAATGTATTTTTTTGTTTTTTTTTCACTTTTTTTGATGTTTTATAATTAATGAGAACGTATCTATGTATATGTGACATCAAATTAAAGACCTGTTTGCCCTCTAAAAAACAATATATAATATGTGTTGGTGCAATAAGTGACAGAGAGGCAAATTGCGTTTGAACACAAACAGCAAGAAATGCAAAAATGGCTTGTGTCCTTAAGCGTAAGACAAGCTTCTGAAGCTCTGTCCTTAAGGGGTTAAGGACTGAGGCAGTTGTACAAAACAAAACATAAACAAAACCTTGAATTTGCCCTATATGTCTGTTCAGGCGTAATTTACATCTGTCATATTATGTGCACCCACACTTATCATATATCATTTTGTTCAGGAGAAACAGGGCTTTGGTGTCACGTCAAATATTTGTATATTAAACATAATTTAATATAAACAAAATATAAAAATTAGCGAAATTAAGAAATGTTGTTAATTTTTTACTTCTGCATGGCATTTAGCTATGATTCTCACAATATTGTTGGCTGTTACTGTAATAAAGTACACATATTTGAATTCAGCGATGTCTCACAAGTAAAACAGTACCCCCAACGTACAGGTTTTATGGTGTTTTGGAAAGTTACGGGGTCAAATATAGCACATTACATTATTCAGTTTATACACATTGAAATTTGCCAGACTGGTCATGTGGCCTTTGAGATCGTATGGTAGCCCAGGAATGAAAATTACCCCCATGAAGGCATACCATTTGAAATAGTAGACAACCCAAAGTATTACAAATGGGGCATGTCCATTCTTTTTTAGTAGCCACTTAGTCACACTGGCCAAAGTTAGCAATCATATTTGTTGTGTGTGAAAAATGCAAAAAACTAAATTCTCATTCCTGGGCTACCTTACGGTATCAAAGGCAACATAACTAATCTGTCAAATTTCAATGTGAAAAAAAGGAAATTCAAGCCTTATATTTGACTCTGTAACTTTTGAAAACACCATAAAATCTGTACATGGGGGGTACTGTTGTACACAGGAGACTTTGCTGAACACAAATATTAGTGTTTAAAAATTGTAAAAAGTATCTCAACAATTATATCGTTAGTGAAAGTACAGTTTGTATGTGAAAAATGCAAAGAAATGCATTTTTACTGACAATGTCATCATTGTGATAGGATTTACTGTTTTTAAACACTAATATTTGTGTTCAGAGAAGTCTCCCAAGTAAAACAGTACCCCCCATGTACAGGTTTTATGGTGTCCTGTAATGTTACAGTGTTAAATATAGTGTTACAAGCCAAATTCTCTGGACTTTCTGCCTGGGTTGTCGGGCAGGTCCCTCAGATTGTAATTAATAAAATGACTTAATTATGTAAAAATATTATAAGTATATTTGTAGAATTTAAATATATATGTATGTGTATATATATGTGTATATATATATATATATATATATATAATTATCTTTATTTTTATTTATATATAGCTATAGATAGATAGATGAATGGATAGATAGATATATAGATACATATATATATTAATAACATCATTCTAAATACATTTTGAATTTAATATATATGTAAATTAATATCAAAATATAGTTAGAACAAATTAAAACTGGTATATTTTTTTTTTAGTTATTGATTATTTTATTATATATATATATATATATATATATATAAAATTAATGTCATTAAAAGTGTATTTTAATATCAATATATATTTATATATATATATATAACTATATGTATATTAATATTAAAATACACTTTTATTAATAAAGTATGTATGTGTATGTGTATATAAAAGTACTTAGAATATATATTTATATATATATATAGTAATCAATTGCCAGCACTCGTGGATTTACAACATCAATTCATTTTATTATCTTGAGTAGACGTTTCAGTTCCTAGCTTGAAACTTTCATCAGGACACACAACATTTTTTTTTACAAATAGCAGGCTTATATACAGAATAAATGAGAGAGATAATGACTCACCACTATCAGTTGTTCGCCACGTTGAATGGCTATACCGGAGCTAAGACACTTGATTGAATCACCCAGGTGATTCCCTGTGAGTCGTGGGCTGGGGCCACTCCTCCACTACAAGCTTACGGCGTCTGTGCGTTGCCCTGGCAACCGCCAATAACAATCGACTATTGGCTGCACACCGGGCTGCCAACAGCATTCGGAATCCGTGTGTGGGCCTCACGTACGTCAGGACGTGTTTCCATGGCAACCAGACGCCAATTTAACTGAGAAGGGTTATGGCTAATTACAAACTTCAGTTACGAAATATAGCAATTCGTTTCAACATAAATATAATATATGTACCACTGTGATGTAACTAATAATCCCCTACAATCATAAACAATGGAATAGATTAGGTAAAACAACGGCTATCAGTAGCTCACAGGGAGGGAACTTCTGTTGCAATATACTTGTGCAAAAAACAGATTTAAAGTTTTATAAAAAAAAACATCAACATTAGCACTGTCACTTTAATTCTATGCACAGTCACTTTAAATTTGCACTAGTCTACTATTTTAGATCTTTCCTTGTAGGAATCGGGCAGAGGGGGTCTGCCTGAGCTCCCAGGCAGACCCCCAGATTGCGACCGCCAGCATGGGATCGATGTAGTAAGGACGGATATATACTAAGCAATTTTTATAACAAAATAAATCTTTAGAAAAAAGAAACCATAACATGCTGATGTGAGTGGCAAAACTTGGTCACTTTGCACATGACTTCAGCTGTTCACCTGGCATGGCATGCTAAAGCAATTGAAAATGTTATCAATACTTTTCAGTCACAAAGACAAGTATAACAAAAGACATCTCTCTTCCCTTCTGTTCATGTGAAAATTATATTATATCTGCTTAAAGAGACTATGTCATAAGACTTTGATGTACTAACATTCACAATTAAATGGCACTTTGCCAGGCTTGCACTTCTCAGATGAAAAGCATTATCAACGAATACATTTACTTTATATTTAATCTATACTTCTTGCATTTATGGAGCTCAGCTACAATCTGTTTTATTATGCAAAGACAGAGAGATAGCTACATATCTAGATATATACATATAAAGAGAGACAGACAGAGAGACGACAGACAGGCAAAGAGACAGACAGATGGAGCAAGATAGATAGATTAGTGTCTTATTGAAATATAGGTTTCTTAAAGCTATGTGGGGAGAAAAACAAGTTCTTTTAACCTCTTAACAGCGTTACGGCATTCTCTTCTGTCCCACTTTAAAGGGGCTTTGCCGTAACGGCTTTGAGCCTTGGAGCAGCCGGGATACCTATCTTCCAGGTGCTCCACTTTGGGAGAACTGCCTGACCGCCCATGAAGCCCTCCCACGGCAAATCACATGCAAATCACATGATCGCAATAGACAATAGATCGTTGTGAGTGGATCTGCCAGCAGAGGGACTGCCTGGACTGTCAGGTAGTCCCCCTGCTGGTGGGAAATGAAACAAAAATATTATTAAACAAATAAAAAGAATTAAATATAACATATAATGTCATACTTAGTGTATTTTAATGTTACTATAATTACATATATTAGTATTAAAATACACGTAGAATGAAGTTACATATATATATACATGATATATATATATATTATATTATATTATACATATATATATTTTATATAGATACAGTGAGGGAAAAAAGTATTTGATCCCCTGCTGACTTTGAACGTTTGCCCACTGACAAAGAAATGATCAGTCTATAATTTTAATGGTAGGTGTTTTTTAACAATCACAGAGGTCAGACGTTTCTTGTCGTTGGCCACCAGGCTTGCACACATCTCACGAGGAATTTTATCCCACTTCTCTTTGCAGATCCTCTACAAGTCATTAAGGTTTTGAGGCTGACGTTTGGCAACTCGAACCTTCAGCTACCTCCACAGATTTTCTATGGGATTAAGGTCTGGAGACTGGCTAGGCCACTCCAAGACCTTAATGTGCTTCTTCTTGAGCAACTTTTTTGTTGCCTTGGCTGTGTGTTTTGGGTCATTATCATGCAGGAATACCCATCTATGATCCATTTTTAATGCCCTGGCTGAGAGAAGGAGGTTCTCACCCAAGATTTGTCGGTACATGGCCCCATCACTCGTCCCATTGATGCAGTACAGTTGTCCTGTCCCTTAGCAGAAAAACACCCCCAAAGCATAACGTTTCCACCTCCATATTTGATGGTGGGGATGGTGTTCTTGGGGTCATAGGCAGCATTCCTCCTCCTCCAAACACAGTGAGTTGAGTTCATGCCAAAGAGCTCGATTTTGGTCTCATCTAACCACAACACTTTAACCCTGTTCTCCTCTGATTCCTTCAGATGTTCTTTGGCAAACTTCAGACAGGCCTGTACATGTGCTTTCTTGAGCAGGGGGACCTTGTGGGCTCTGCAGGATTTCAGTCCTTCACGGCGTAGTGTGTTTTCTTGGTGACTATGGTCCCAGCTGCCTTGTGATCATTAACAAGATACTCCTGTGTAGTTCTGGGCTGGTTCCTCACCCTTCTCATGATCATTGAAACTCCACAAGGTGAGATCTTGCATGGAGCACCAGACCAAGAGAGGCTGACAGTTATTTTGTGTTTCTTCCTTTTTCGACTAATCGCACCAACTGTTGTCACCTTATCACCAAGCTGCTTGGCGATGGTCTTGTAGCCCATTCCAGCCTTGTGTAGGTCTACAATCTTGTTCCTGACATCCTTGGTCAGCTCTTTGGTCTTGGCCATGGTGAAGAGTTTGGAATCTGATTGATTGCTTCTGTGGACAGGTGTCTTTTATACAGGTAATGAGCTGAGATTAGGAGCACTCCCTTTAACAGAGTGCTCCTAATCGCAGCTCGTTACCTGTATAAAAGACACCTGGGAGCCAGAAATCTTGCTGATTGACAGGGGATCAAATACTTATTTCACTAATTGACATGAAAATCAATGTCTAACCTTTCTGACATGTGTTTCTGGATTTTTATTTTTGTTATTCTGTCTCTCACTGTTAAAATACACCTACAATTAATATTATAGACTGATCATTTCTTTGTTAGTGGACAAACATTCAAAATCAGGAGGGGGTCAAATACTTCTTTTCCCTCACTGTATCTACATATAATTACAATAATAAATAAATAAAATAATAAAATAAATAATTAAAATGTAAAAAATTAAATACATTATATATACATATGTAATTTTATTCTAAATGTATTTTGATATTAATATATATATATATATATATATGTGTGTGTGTGTGTGTGTGTGTGTGTAGCAAAATACACTTAGAATTGAATTATATATCTATATATAAAAAAATAAAACTAATTGCAAATATATATATATATATAATTACAGAAATAATTACATAAGTATTCACGTAAAATGTAAATACATATGTATGTATATATTAAAATTCTACTTGTATATTTATGTAATCTTTTAACATAATTATGTGATTTTAGTAACTAGAATTTGAGCGACGACCCAAATTCCAGAAAATGTAACTCCCAAGCACTATATATAACCCTGTAACTTTCCAAGACTCCATAAAACCTGTACATGGGGGTTACTGTTTTAGTCTGGAGACTTTGCTGAACACAAATATTAGTATTTTAAAATGATAAATTGGGAGGGTGGAGCTGTACCTCCGAGCTGAGCGGTAGCATCCACCGTGAGCTCCGCAACACTGAGCATTAAAACCCTCATTTCCCGCAGAAAACACCCAACTTGGTGCCTGAGATCACTGCCACAGTTGCGTTCTCTGAGCTCTCGGACAACCTGTCCATCAATGGGGAGATGGAGGGAATACCCACCGCATGTCCACCCCCACTGGCTCCACTGAACCTGGACACATCTCCAGTGACCACCGCAGTTCTGAAGGAACTTCTGGTTGACCTTCAGAGGAATATGCTAATGGATATAAGAGCAGACCTGCAAGGCCACACACACACCACAGATAGCCACACTTCAGTAGGCAGTGCAAAAAGTTGCAGCAACAGCTGGAATCTCAAGAGAGGCGTTTCACAATGCTGGAAGACGTCAGACGCAGGAACAACATAAAAATAAGAGGCATTCCAATGGCGGAAATTCCCCACCTTTTGCAGCGCCTATTGACGGACCTTCTTCCACTGAAGCAGGCAAAAGCGATGGGATTAGATGGCCACTTCAGGGTGCCAAAATCTCCCATAGCTCCGGCTGAGGTACTATGGAACCTTGTAGTCTAATTTCAAAGCAGCATAGACAAAGCTACAATGATGTCTGCAGTGAAGGGAAGCACACCCTGTACCTTAGAGTCAATGTCACTGACTTTCTATGCTGATATATCGGGCGGCACGTTGACATGGAAACGCACCCTCCAACCTTTTACCTCTCTCCTGAGAAGACATGGAATCCAATACCGTTGGAGCATGTCCCGCACATTTCAAGTACTCAGAGACGACAACAAGCACACAGTTGCGGATCTAAAAGAAGCAACAGTACTACTACCAACTTTGGGACTGTCTCAGGACTCTATGAAAATGTGGAGATGGAACCCAAAAGACGGCAACCGACTTTGTCCTGCAGCAACTATCTAAGGCTGCATATGCAGAGAGCACTAACTGAAGCCACATGTGTATAATGTTTTGTTCACAAAGTTTATATTTATAGTTTTTTCTCATTAACCCACACGACGTTCATTGCGTACCATATACATTTCCAGCTTGGATGGCCTAACGGTGAACTTAACCCCCCCCCCTCCCACCACCTACTAGATATCCACAGCCAACATCCCCAGAGCTCCAGCTATCTCGGCGTAAAACCTCTCGTTACAGTTACAGAACAAAAAAAAATAACATTTCTTAATTTCCCACATTTGTTTACATTTTATTCATATTAAATTATGTTTCTCTAAATTATATTTGTCTAATTTATGGCTCTTCTATAATTTTAGTTCAAAAATGATCTACTGTCAAGGAGCTACTAATAATACTAATTATTAAACAGTTTAAAGAATAAAAATTAGTAATAACAGATAAAACTAAATTATAACAGTGACAGTGAATATTATATTACAGTGTTATTAAATAGCTCTGTTGGATATTAATGTATGAACAGGGTACATCATTATTGTGATTGGTCATTTCATTAGATGATCCGCAATTTGTGAATTATTCTGATTGGTTCTACCATTCATTTTAAGACTGTTATATGAAATGCGGTAGAGTGATAAATAGCAGCTCCATTTACAAATTCTGAGGAATGATGTATTGCTGTGACAACACATTGTATCTTGGAAAAATAGCATCCAGAAAAGATTCTTGTAATTTATCCTATTCCAAACCCTAAAGCCAACAGATCCTTCAAAATGAAATATAAAGCAAGGTAAAGAAAAGAGTGATCCTTTGTAAGTACTCAAATGACAAAGATATTACTACTCCATTCTAAATAAAAAAAAAAGCATCTTTAATTCAAAAATGGCACACAAACAAAATGATATATACATATCATGTCATTGCTGCATTGATAGACATGAATAGATATATAACTATACATATTATGTAATACATAATATAATTGTAGTGTACAGAGAGATGTTTACATGACCCTTCTAAACAATACTGAAATTACATTTCTGCAGCCTAATGTTAACTATGCTTATTTTTATTACATTTCAGTATGATTCCTTAATTCTTTGATTGATATATTTTTGGATGAAGTGGATTTGTCTAGCCTACAGAATGGAGCAGTAATATCGGTATGCTTTGTGCGTATTTCCCAATAATCAGTCTTTCCTTTGCTTTATAAGTTTTTGTATATTCCTGACATGGCTTCCATTCAAGACAAAAAAATGTTTTATAACCCTTCAGCTGTGAAATCTCTCTTAAAGGAAAAGAATAAATAATCAAAATTCAGGCATGGTGCGTGGAGATAAATGATATTAACACCAGCTCCCAAACCAAAAAAGCTATTTAATATCTCTTAACTCACACAAGCAGGAACACACAGCAATATTCCTGTCAAGTAGCATTTATTAAGCAGCTGGCTCTAAAGCTCAAGGAGCATGGGACAGCGTACAAACATCAGGAATACCAGCTTAGGGGCCTGGTGAATGACAGTGATCAGACAGACAGGAGAGATGGAGATAAGCAGGGTGGTGTATGAGATGGGATGCGCGCTGAATGTATGCATCCATTTTACTGCAGTTGAAGAAGCATAGCAATATACTATTCTGCCCTTGTTTAAAAAAATAGATCATTGGATAAATTACAAGTCACAGGACAGAAAGGGTAACTTGTAGATATTTTTGTAGAAGAATGGCATAATAATTTTTAAACAAAAAATGCTTATTTTAATGCATGCTGCATATTTAAGTGTAGTTCATTATTTGTTATTTTTTATTAACCATATATATTATATGTGTTAGATTTACACTTACCTTATGTATTGCTTAACTGACTGCAGCAGTGTGTGTTAGTAAAACATGGCCATGAACACTTACATTGAATATTTAAACCCACAAGCCCGTTACATCAAGTGCAAAGTGATGTGCAGCCCCTCTACCAAAAAAAGACAGCTGAAATGAAATCACGTCTCAATCATTCACGTGCAAAAGGCTAAGAGACTGTCATATGTCTTTTTGCTAATACTACTAAAATATCTAACAAGGTTGATGTTCCAGGAGGAATAAGCCAAATGGCAAATGATTTAGGTAAACTTGAAAAATGGTCAGAGTCGTGGCAACTGACATTTAATGTGGATAAGTGCAATATAATGCATCTTGGATGTAAAAACCCAAGGGCAGAGTTAAATATTTGATAGAGTCCTAACCTCCACATCTGAGGAAAGGGATTTAGGGGTACTTATTTCAGATGACTTAATGGTCAGCAGACAATGTAATAGAGCAGCAAGATATGCTAGCAAAATGTTTGGTTGCATAGGGAGAGGAATTAGCAGTAGAAAGAGGGAAGTGCTCATGCCATTGTACAGAGCACTGGTGAGACCTCAGTTGGAGTATTGTACGCAATACTGGAGACTATATCTCCAGAAGGATATTGATACTTTAGAGAGATTTCAGAGAGGGCTACAAAACTAGTTAATGGATTACAGGATGAAACTTACAAAGAAACGTTAAAGATCTCACCATATATTGCTTGGAGGAAAGACGAGACGGGGGGATATGATAGAAACATTTAAATACGTAAAGGGAATCAACACAGTAAAAGAGGAGACTATATTTAAAATAAGGGAAACTACCACAACAAGAGGACATAGACTTAAATTAGAGGGGCAAAGGTTTAAAAGTAATATGAGGAAATATTACTTTACTGAAAGGGTAGTGGATGCATCGAACTGCCTTCCAGCTGAAGTAGTAGAGTTTAACACAGTGAAGGAGTTTAATTGTGTGGGGAAATCCCTAATTAATACCTAAGGATGGTCATTAGTCCTTAGTCATTAGTGGGGAAATCCCTAGTTAATATCTGTGGATGGTCATTAGTCCTTAATCCTGAAGTAGATTTCCGGTAGGCAGAGTATGTCTAGTCCTAGTGACTTGATTTCCTTGTAGTAAATGCCTCTTTGTGGGGATACTTAAACCTCTTACATTGAATGAGCAAATTTTCGTGGGGGTTTAAATGGGAAAGGGTTGATTGGGTGAAACTTGCAGAGAGCAATCTCTCCAAGTGTGGTTGTGTGGACTGTGAGAGTGGAAGGACAATGCATATGGAGCCATCCACTAGGCTCCTTAACTGGGAACAGTATATAAACTGATAATGCTTTCCAAAGGAAAATAGTTAAACACATATGTATATTAAAATAAAACATAAAGAGAAAATCAAATGCTGAGTGTACAGCTAGGTACAGTGGTTTGGTGCCTTGGGGGTTGAATCACATGTCTTTAGCCTGGATTCCTGCAGCCGTGCTGACCTGAGTGGGCTGCAGTAGATTTTATGGCCCTAATCCTGTGTGACGTTAAACTGGAACAGGTAGAAGCCATTGCAAGGCCCTCACAGTTACCTAGGCTTCCATTAAGAGTTTTGATATGAGCAGGAGTTGGTGGTGGGAATTAAGACAGGGCCGGGATGGCCTGCATTGGGGTTGGTGGCTGGGTTGGAATGTTATATAAAAAGTATTATACATTATTTTTTTTATTTTTTTATACTCTCAGTTTCCCAGCAACGGTAACTACCCTCTATCTACATTTGAAGTAATAGCCTTTCCCAAAAACAACAACCCCAGGAATGTTTTAATGTTCCTCGGAATGAAGTACTTTTTTAAGTTGTTCTTGTTCTTTTTGGCTATGAGCATTTCATTTCCTAGTCTACGCCATCTAATTGCCCTTTAGTAAGTCCCGTTTACATGCTTATATTTGTTATAGGATCTTATTGACACATTTTATTTAAATGTTCTGAATGACATAGTCTTATTTATTTTCGTGACTGACCCTTTTACCAAGCAACATTGGTTTTAATTTGCATCTTTTATATATTTTTCCAATGATATGTATTAATAATTGTACTTTGGTAGAAATTGTTTGAAGACCTATTAAAGATTTAACAAATTACATCATAATCAAGTTAAGACAAGGCAAAGTCAGGGCAAACATGAGGAAATTAAATTGAAATACAATTTAATTTCTCCTTTTCTCTGTATGCTTTCTCTTTCTGACTGTCAGGTACAAAGGGAAGAGTTTGTAACAATGATTGCTATTTGACAAAAATCAAGGTACACATTTCAGGATAAAGAGCTGAGGATTTATATATTAATGCTAGATAAATACATATTTGTTGAAGGGATAACATTTGCATCAAAACAACTTTAGCTTAATGAAGCAGTTTAGGTGTATAAATCGTGCCCGTTCAGTCTTACTGCTCAATTCTCTGCCATTTAGGAGTTAAAGCACTTTTGTTTCTGTTTATGCATCCCTAGACACACCAACTCTGACTGTAACTCACACAATCTACATGAAAAAATGGTTTTAATTTTCAATCAGATGATAACTTGATTTAGAAGTTTTATCTCCTGCTCTGTAAATTGAACTCTAATCACACACAGGAGATTCCTGCATGCTCTAGAATACTATTAACAGAGCGAAAGATACAACATTCTAGATTAAACAGAATGTGCAACAAAGGAACCTAGAATATCTAGGTTCCCTTTCAGGAAGTGTTTAGGAAGGCTGTGCAAGTAACATGCAGGGAGGTGTGACTAGAGCTGTATAAACAAAGTGATCTAACTCTTAAATGGCATGGAATTGAGCAGTGAGACCGCAGGGAAATAATCTGCTTCATTAAGCTAAAGGTGTTTTGGTGTCTATAGTATCCTATTAAGTAAACATGATAGTAAAAATCCTGGAGAGTGACATTGTATATAAAAATAAAAGATATAAACAATATGATTAGACCAAACTGCTTTTTTATTGGTATTTAAAAAGCATAGTCACATGATAGATAGATTAGAAAACAGAAGTGCATCATAAAAAAAAAGAAACCTTTTTAGAATTACTAAGCAATTCAAGTGTGTGCTACAGACTGGGTTATTCACTGAACTCCTAACTGTACTGAATTAAATCTGAAAGACAAAATTTAGGCTATAGCTAAGCTGGACAATGTTTCCAGATCAGCTATTTTAGACTCAGTTTCTCAGCTACTTTAGACGTTTTCAGATTTACGTTAATAAAGTTCAAAATATTTAGATACACATTTTAATTATGTATTAAGTTGATACCTTCATGAAAGATGACTTGCAATAACTGTTATAATTAGAGGTATTTCCTTGACACCTTATTAAGTATTATTTATATCATGTACAATATAATATAGATTTGTTATACATGGAAGAAACTAGTAGTGAAATAAATGCAAATGTGCCAGTTGTGAGAGTATCAGGGATCTAGCAGATAATCGCTGGACTCTGCTTTTAAAAAAAAAAGTTGAACTAAATGGTACAGGAAAATAAAGCTTGATTCATAATGCTCGTGATCTGTGGGAGATAACTACAGAAACTGTCTGTTTGAGAACAAATAGGGTGTCAAGATGAGTGCCAATGTCATAGCTGCATTGTTAGCTTAATAATACCAGGTTGTACTGCATTTATTTGGGAGAAAGTGGAAAGGAAGTAGGTTACAAGTTAATGCAACAACACGGTTATAGATTCTGTGTACATTTTGCAGTTTCAGAATGAATCTGATTGTGGAAACATGCAGAACCATTATTTTGCAAAAACATGGAAGATGGATGAACTATATTTCCCTTCACAGCTGTTCAAAAAACAAACAAAAAACTACTTTTGGAAGCTACAAGAAAAGTACATTAAGCATTCTGGCAGAATAAATATTTTCTCTGTTCCAAATGTTCTGTTGTGTTTTGCTTTTTCCATACATTAAATGTAAAAAAAAAGCTGTATTTTTAACAGTTAATGAGAACTCTTTGCAGACATGGCACAGAAATAAATGTAATGCTTTTAACTCCAGATTTAGCAATTTAACAACTCCTGGCTTAGGCCTCAATTTAGTAAGGCTTCCAAATTGGATCAATTTCCATACTACTAGAAAAACATTCCCTAAGATTTATCGGCAGAAGTCATCACTAAAGTATATGTACCTTTCTGTACATAAATAATTTGGAACGTTTTTCTAACAGTATTGAATCAGTTAAAGGACTTAATTTGTGACAGCTTCAAAATACATATGAAACTCGTTTTAATAAAAATGTAAATATCAGTGATGTATACATGGGCTGTATGCATTTATTGTATTCATGTGATGTACACATCATTGGCGGATCCGGGGGGGGGGGGGCAATGGGGCAATTGCCCCCCCCAGGTTCCCCCTCTGCCGGCTAATGCAGGGCTGGCATTGTCCTAGTGCCAGCCCTGCAATGTGCCTCCCCGGTCCGCAGGCACTGTGCTGACAGCCGGCATGGGAGGGAGAGGGAGGAGAAAGGACCCGTGAGCTCTTACCTGCAGCTCCTCCGGGTTCTCCTCTCGCGAGATTTGGTGCTCCAAATTTCGCAAGAGTGAACTCTGGCCCTGGAGCTGCGGGCTAGCGTTCACCTCACCACTGTGACCACCAGGGAATACCACTGGACCACCAGGGAATAAAAATATATCCCCCTCCCTCCCAGTAAAGGTAAGAAGGGAGGGGGGACATAAATATATATATTTTATTAAATACAAATTTTTTATTATTAAAAAGCCTCCCTACCCTCCTTCCCCCCTATACAAACACTGCCCCCATACACAGACTGCACACCCATACACACACTGCACACTCACACACACACTGCCCCCATACACACACTGCCCACCATACACACACACCCCCCATACATACACTGCCCCCCATACACACACTGCCCCCCATACACACACTGCACAACCATACACACACAGACACATACAGTGCCCTACACACACTGCTGCCCCCCCATACACACATTGCCCCACACACACGACCCTCATTTTTCCTCAATAATCCAAGCAGGATGGAGGGAAAGGGCTGTTGGGGACTCTTGTTTAGCATTAAAAAATAATAATAATGAATGGAAATAATATCAGAGGACTCCACACACTATAACTACTTTAATGAGATGATGCAGTTTAGTGCCAACTGTGTCTCTTTAGCAGGCTTTTGGAAACCACTGAGCTTTAATGTATCTACTGTCTAGTCTTCATTATTCATGCGAGATGAATGGAGAATTGAGACTTTCATTAGTAAATAGCCAGACACTTGTAATTGAAATTAGGATATGTCAAATAATACTGTACTGTTC
Source organism: Pelobates cultripes (assembly GCA_933207985.1). Lineage (NCBI taxonomy): Eukaryota > Metazoa > Chordata > Amphibia > Anura > Pelobatidae > Pelobates > Pelobates cultripes. The sequence goes on along the minus strand of OW240913.1, from coordinate 211,125,971 downwards.
CAGGCCAATGTGAGCTACTTGCAACAAACTGCTATCCAACTGACTTGTCTTTAATAAACACCCTACTTTGAGATTTTTACACAGAATTGTGCAAGTAATTTTCAAAGTTAGAGAAACATCCTGTGTTGTTGATGAGTTCCAATGCATTTTGGTTTTATATGGATAGTAAAAAAACTCTGCATCCATAGAGTTAAACTCTGACTACAGTAGTATTAAAACAACACCTTTGTCTAGGACCTATGTTTAACCCAAAGGTAGAATAATGTGTGCCTCCCCAACACACCTGGGAGGATCAGATCCTGACCTGGGAAGATCAGATCCAGTGAATGATTTCTCCTACCATCAAACTATATGTGCATGCAATGGTTTCAGTTGGAATGGTGAGAGTGAGAGAGTGAATGCTGCCACATTGCGAGCTTGGCAATGGTTTTGTGACTATTGCCCCATGACAAACTCATTAATGCTTGGATGTCTACAGCTAAATTCTAAAATACTCTGGCATTTCTTCCATAGTGCCATATGTATGACTATAAGCACTGGAGGTTAATATAATGTACAAGGTATACTATGCCTATGTCAATACTGCCAGACATAGAGTGTAAATTTAAAAATAAAAACAGTTGAGAAATTTATAGTGGAAAAACTGCAGGAGATTAGAGGGTCAATCAGTCTGATGTCTTGGTGTATGAAAGAGGGTTTTGTGTTTCTAGAGCACTGGGTTGATTTGGTGTTTGGGTACAATCTTTATAACCATGATGGTTTGCAACTGAACAGAAGAAGGTCTGTTGTGCTAGGGAAGATGATGGCTAAATGGCGGCTGAAGGGGGCACTAAGCTAGAAGTAGAGATGTGAAGGGACACAGAAGAATACATGTGGTAGATAGTATAACAAGGATATGGAATTCAGGTGGTAATATTAGCAGAGAGGGTAAGATATAACATGTTTTTCTAATGAAGTAAAAAAAACAAATCTTAACTATAAATATCTAATAAAGAAGCTTGTATAATAAAATGAAGGAGTTTGAGATATTAGCATACAAGGAACATTATGGTATAATTGGGGTTACTGATACTTGCTGGGATGAAGCATGTGATTGGGCTACTGATTTAAACGAATATACTTATTTAGGAAGGATAGAAAACTAGAAAAGGGGCTATATATGTCTATATACCAATCCTAATTTGTAGCCAAGTGTTGAAGAAATTGTATGTGATGACACTGGGGAGGATGTGGAATCCTTATCGGTAGACATAGGCATAAGAGGAAACAGGGCATGTTCATTAATTATAGGAATATGTTACAGACCCCCAAAGATTAAAACTGAGAATGAAAAGAAACTGCTATCACAAATTAATAAGGTTTCATGTCTGAGTAATTTGTTAATCATTGGAGATATTTTTTATCTAGATATTGACTGGGTCAGAGGGACCAGTAGTACAGTTAGGGGGATCAGGTTTTTGAACCCAAGAAATTACACTTTCATGTTTTAGTAGAAACACCATCTAGAATAGATGTTTGTGGGGATCTTGTAATAAATAATAATGCTGACCTATTTTTAAACATTAAAGTTAGGGAGCACTTGGGATATAGTGACCATAATATAGTATCATTTGAGATTAACTAAAAAAAATAATTTGCATTGACTTATTAAAAATGCTTGATTTTACAAAGGATAATTTCAAAAGAATAAGGCAATATTTACAAGAAATTGGCTGACTGGATTTATTCAATGGCAAAAGCACAAAGAATAAATGTAAGATGTTTAAACATATTTTACAAAAGTACTTTCTCAATATATGCCGTTGGGAAACAAATAAGCAAATCAAGACCAATGTGGCTTAGTAAAGGGTCAGTCAAGTAATATACAATAAGAAAAGGGCATTTTAAACATTTATGTCATATGGGTGAATAGAATCATAAAACAAATATAAGCATGCCAAGAGAGCTTGCAAACGGGCAATTATATCTGCTAAATTAGAAAATGAAAAAAGCTCACAGCTAGTGTTGTCCCGAACGGTTCGCTGGCGAATAGTTCCTGGCAAACATCGCATGTTTGCGTTCGCCACGGATGGCGAACATATGCGCTGTTCGGTCCGCCCCCTATTGGTCATCATTGAGTAAACTTTGACCCTGTACCTCACAGTCAGCAGACACATTCCAGCCAATCAGCAGCAGACTCTCCCTCCCAGACCCTCCCACCTCCTGGACAGCATCCATTTTATATTCATTGTGAAGCTGCATTCTTAGTGAGAGGAGGGACAGTGTAGCTGCTGCTGATTTGATAGGGAAATTGATAGCTAGGCTAGTGTATTCAGTGTCCACTACAGTCCTGAAGGACTCATCTGATCTCTGCTGTAAGGACAGCACCCCAAAAAGCCCTTTTTAGGGCTAGAACATCAGTCTGATTTTTTTTTTTTCTGGGTAATGTAATTGCAGTTGCCTGCCTGCCAGCCTGTGTGTCAGGCTCACAGCATATACTGTGCCCACTTGCCCAGTGCCACCACTCACTCACTGGTGTCACAATAGCTTGCATTTAAAAAAAAACAAAAAAACTTTTTGGACTGTAATATAATAGCAGTCAGTTTCCTTCACGAGTGTGCGTTTCAGGGCCTGCCCAGTGCCACTCACTCACTGGTGTCCCAATAGCTTGCATTTAAAAAAAAAATAACTTTTTGCACTGTAATATAATAGCAGTCAGTTTCCTTCACGAGTGTGCGTTTCAGGGCCTGCCCAGTGCCACCACTCACTCACTGGTGTCCCAATAGCTTACATTTAAAAAAAACTAAACTTTTTTGACTGTAATATAATAGCAGTCAGTTTCCTTCACACGTGTGCGTTTCAGGACCTGCCAGGGCACAGTGTCACACCAGTGCAACTCATATCTGGTGTAACAGTAGTGTACATTTAAAAAAAAATACAATTTTGACTGTAATAGATTGAATAGCAGTTAGTTGTCTGCCAGCGTGTGTGTCAGGCTCACAGCGTATACTGTGCCCACTTGCCCAGTGCCACCACTCATATCCGGTGTCACAATAGCTTGCATTTAACAAAAAAAAACCTTTTTGGACTGTAATATAATAGCAGTCAGTTTCCTTCACACGTGTGCGTTTCAGGGCCTGCCAGGGCACAGTGTCACACCAGTGCAACTCATATCTGGTGTAACAGTAGTGTACATTTAAAAAAATACAATTTTGACTGTAATAGATTGAATAGCAGTTAGTTGTCTGCAAGCGTGTGTGTCAGGCCTACAGCGTCTACTCTGCCAACTTCTGCCACTGCACAGTGCCACTCATATCTGTTGTCACAGTAGCTTGCATGCATAGTACCACTAATCGGAAAAAAAATGACAGGCAGAGGCAGGCCACCCCGCAGGGGCTGTTGTGGTGCTGTGATTTCCTTTGGCCCTAGAATAATGCCCAGTGTTCAGAGGCCACGTACCCTGAACTTGAAAAGTTCTGAGGACATAGTTGACTGGCTAACACAGGACACCCAATCTTCTACAGCTTCCGCTCGGAACCTTGACGCACCATCCTCCTCCAGCTTAGCTTCGGGCACCTCTCAAGTTACCACTCGCCCGCCTGCCGCCACCACCAACACTAGCACCACAGCAGCTTCACTTGGTATGTCAGAGGAGTTATTTACACATCAGTTGGAAGAAATGAGTGATGTGCAACCATTATTGCCAGAGGATGTAGATAACAGGGATATGTCTCAGTCAGGCAGCATTACACACATGGACGTACGGTGTGATGATGATGATGTTGTACCCGCTGCTGCTTCCTTTGCTGAGTTGTCAGATACAAGTGAAGCGGTTGATGATGACGATGCGTCCGTGGATGTCACGTGGGTGCCCGCTAGAAGAGAAGAAGAACAGGGGGAAAGTTCAGATGGGGAGACAGAGAGGAGGAGGAGGAGACGAGTTGGAAGCAGGGGGAGGTCGTCGCAAGGAGCTAGTGGCACAGTCTGACAGCATGCATCGGCACCCGGGGTCAGCCCGACAGCACACCAATCAACGCATGCTGTTGCCAACACCAGAATGCCGTCATTGCAGAACTCAGCAGTGTCACAAAGTCACCCCCTTGCCCGGCGTCTGACAGCTGGCTTGACTGAACTCTTAGCCCGCCAGCTTTTACCATACAAGCTAGTGGAGTCTGAGGCGTTCAAAAAATTTGTTGCTATTGGAACACCGCAGTGGAAGGTACCCGGACGAAATTTCTTTGCACAAAATGAAATCGCCAACCTGTACTCGATTGTGCAAAAGGAAGTAATGGCATGTCTGGCACACAGTGTTGGGGCAAGGGTCCATCTGACCACTGATACCTGGTCTGCAAAGCATGGTCAGGGCAGGTATATCACCTACACTGCGCATTGGGTAAACCTGCTGACGGCTGCCAAGCATGGAATGCGTGGCTCTGCAGAGGAGTTGGTGACACCGCCACGACTTGCAGGCAGGCCTGCTGCCACCTCCTCTACTCCTCCTACTCCATCCTCTTCCATAACCTCCTCGGCTGAGTCCTCTTCTGCTGCTGCGTCTTGCTCCACATCAACGGCACCCCCCAGCTCCCCAGGTACTATTCCACATCCCGGATACGGCAGTGTCACGCCGTCTTGGGGTTGACTTGCCTGAAAGCAGAGAGTCACACCGGACCAGCACTCCTGTCCGCTCTGAACGCACAGGTGGATCAGTGGCTGACTCCACACCAACTGGAGATCGGCAAAGTGGTTTGTGACAACAGAAGAAATTTGTTGGCGGCATTGCATTTGGGCAAGTTGACACATGTGCCGTGCATGGCACATGTGTGTAATCTGATCGTACAACGCTTTGTGCATAAGTACCCAGGCTTACAGGATGTCCTGAAGCAGGCCAGGAAGGTGTGTGGCCATTTCAGGCGTTCCTACACGGCCATGGCGCACTTTTCAGATATCCAGCGGCGAAAAAACATGCCAGTGAGATGCTTGATTTGCGACAGCCTGACACGTTGGAATTCAACACTCCTAATGTTCGACCGCCTGCTCCAACAAGAAAAAGCTGTTAACGATTATTTGTATGATCGGGGTGCTAGGACAGCCTCTGCGGAGCTGGGAATTTTTTTGCCACATTACTGGACGCTCATGCGCAATGCCTGTAGGCTCATGCGTCCTTTTGAGGAGGTGACAAACCGAAGGCACCGAAGGCACCGAAGGCACCATCATACCATTTGTTTTCTTCCTGGAGCGTGCCCTGTGAAGAGTGCTGGATCAGGCCGTAGATGAGCGTGAAGAGGAAGAGTTGTGGTCACCATCACCACCAGAAACAGCCTTATCAGCATCGCTTGCTGGACCTGCGGCAACGCTGGAAAAGGATTGTGAGGAAGAGGAGTCAGAGGAGGAATGTGGCTTTGAGGAAGAGGAGGAAGACCAACCACAACAGGCATCCCAGGGTGCTTGTTGTCACCTACTCAGGACATGAGTAGCTCGGCATCCAACCTTGTGCAAATGGGGTCTTTCATGCTGTCGTGCCTGTTGAGGGACCCTCGTATAAAAAGGCTGAACGACCTTTACTGGGTGTCCACGCTACTAGACCCCCGGTACAAGCAGAAAGTGCCTGAAATGTTAACGAATTACGGCAAGTCGGAAAGGATGCAGCAGTTCCAAAATCAATTAAAAAGTATGCTTTACACAGCGTATAAGGGTGATGTCACAGCACAACAGGAATCTAACAGGGGAAGAGGTGAAAGTAATGCTCCTCCTCCCACGACCACGCCGGCAAGGACAGGACGCTTTACAGACGTGTTGTTGATGGAGGACATGCAGAGCTTTTTAAGTCCTACGCATCGCCACAGCCCTTCGGGGTCCACCTCAGAGAACAACTCGACCGACAGGTAGCAGACTACCTCACCTTAACTGCAGATATCGACACTCTGAGGAGCGATGAACCCCTTGACTACTGGGTGTGCAGGCTTGACCTGTGGCCTGAGCTATCCCAATTTGCGATAGAACTTCTGGCCTGCCCCGCTTCAAGTGTCCTGTCAGAAAGGACCTCCAGTGCAGCAGGAGGTATTGTCACTGAGAAGAGAAGTCGCCTAGGTCAAAAAAGTCTAGATTACTTCACCTTTATTAAGATGAATGAGGGATGGATCCCGAAGGGACTGACAGTGGGCGATACATTCGACTAAAAAAGGCCTGATGAGGGGGACGTAACAGGGTGTCGCGGCTGCCGGCCCGCCGCGTGATATTTAAATCCCTAGCTCACCCCAGTACCTTGCCCTGTCGTGGTTTCCTGTTCTTGGTTTCCTGAGAGTGCTTTATCATTGTGAATCTGATTTCCTGGTATGCTGATCCTGGCTTTTCCTGGTTATTCTGAATTCTGGTTTCCCTGACTTGGCTTGTGTAAACGGTATTGTGTATTTTCTGGCTTCCTAGACCAAGCTTTCCCTTTGACCATTCTCTGTCTCTAGCGCATTAGTCCGGCCATTCTAAGGTCCGGTTTACGCTCTGTCCTTTTATTTTCTTTTTCTTGCCTATGTATATGTTTACATAGTTTCTGCATGCTGGACCACACTAGTAGTCGTGACATTGGGATTAAACTGATAAGAATAGTACTACTTAACACACCACTCCTATCTGGTGGCACATTAGATTGCATGCGCAGTGCCCCAAATTTGAAGAAGGAGGACCGACCAAGCATCTTTTTCCATCTCCCGGTTCCTAAAACCAATGCCATATACACGTACCCTGATAGGGGACGTAACAGCGATTAAACTGATAAGAATAGTACTACTTAACACACCACTCCTATCAGGTGGCATATTAGATTGCACGCGCAGTGCCCCAAATTTGAAGTAGGAGGACCGACCAAGCATCTTTTTCCATCTCCCGGTTCCTAAAAGTGATGCCATATACACGTCCCCTGATAGGGGACGTAACAGGGATTAAACTGATAGGAATAGTACTACTTAACACACCTTATAATAATGCAGAGAGAGGCAACGCAGAGAGAGGAGTCTGAAGAAGAGGAGTCAGAGGAGGAAGGTGGCTTTGAGGAGGTGGAAGACCAAACACAGCAGGCATCCCAGGGGGCTTGTTGTCACCTTTTGGGGACCCTTGGTGTTGTACGTAGCTGGGTGGAGGAAGAGACCTTCAATGACATCAGTGAGGACAAGGAACGGGACATGGCTAGCTTGGTATCCAATCTTGTGCAAATGGGGAGTTTGCGGTTGTGCAAATGGACTGTTTGCGGTTGTTTGCGGTGCGTTAAACGGGGAGTTTGGTCTGTCACTGTGAAGCGGGCGTAACCCTTACACTACCTGATCGATACAACATCATACCTGATGTTTTAAAGCACGTTATTCCAAACAATTTAGGAATGTTAGGTGATTTATGCCCTTTATGGATTAAAACCAGACTCTGCATCAACTATGTAATTTTCCATGGGAGTTTTGCCATGGATCCCCCTCCGGCATGCCACAGTCCAGGTGTTAATCCTCTTGAAACAACTTTTCCATCACTATTGTGGCCAGAAAGAGTCCCTGTGGGTTTTAAAATTCGCCTGCCTATTGAAGTCTATGGCGGTTCGCCCGGTTCGCGACATCACTACTCACAGTCAAAGAGAGCACAACCAACCTCAAAAAGATGTGTTAATCCACTGGAAACTGAGATGGATGTGTTACTCAAGGAGGATCAGTGCAAGGCAGAAATTCTAAATATTTTTTCAGTATATAACAAAGAAGAATATATGGCTGCACATGTGCATACAGCCTTACAAATAAACAGGTGACTGATAAAGTGCTACAGCAATTAAATAAAGTTAATGCAAATAAGGTCCCAGGTCCAGATGGTATCCACCTATCAGTACTTACGGAGCTTAGTGCTAGTTTAATAATTTAGGATTCTTTTCTTTCAGTAATAATACCAGAGGACTTGAGGAAAACAGATGTGGTGCCTATATTTAAAAATGATTCAAATATTAATCCCTGAAATTACAGACCTGTGATCTTAACATCTCTGGTTGGGAAATGATTTGAAGTGCTTCTAAGGGATAATATTCACAAATTAATTTTGAACAACATCATTAGTAGAGATCAACATGGATTTGTGACAGGTCATGACAAACTAACTTAATTGTGTTCTGTGAAGATGTTAGAAGAAATACACATTAGGGTATTGTAGTGGAGTGGATCTACTTGAATTTTAATACGGTATTTGATACTGTTGCACACAACATATTACTGTTTAAACTGAAATCCGTTGGTTTAGATGAAATCTCTTGTTCTTGTATAGAACCTTGGCCTAAAGAGAGAGTGCAGAAAGTAGTTGTAATGTGTGTCAGGGGTTTGGTCGGGAAGGGGTGCTGACCAGGGCAGCAACCTCTATAGGATGGAACCCAGAATGCAAAAAATACACACAAATAAAGGCAAAAAATAAGTGTATTGATATTTAAGGAAGACGGTTAAGTAAAATACAAACACAGATAACTGAATGTAGGCGAAGGGCCTCTGGATATAGGGAATGTAGGAAAGACCTCTGGATATAGGGAATGTAGGAAAGACCTCTGGATACAGGGAACGCAGAAAAGGCCCCTGGATACAGGGAACGTAGGACAGGTCTCTGGATACAGTGAACTCAGGACAAAAGGACCAGACTAACATAACATTAATGAACTGGCAAACAAGAACTAAATAGGGAGATGTTAATCACAAAGTAAGGCAAGCTATGAAGAGAGAGAGATCTCAGTCTGGGTGCGGCAGCCTGGAATACCACCACAGACAGGTAATGGCACTGTAAGGTACTGCACCAAACTACATTATTACATAGAAATCTAGGTTGGAAAAGACCATCAAGTTAAACCTTTAAAACCCATTCCTTTGTTTGTTTGTTTTTTGTTTGTTTTTTTGCTTTTGTTTGAATCAAAAGGAATGGGTTTTAAAGGTGTAACTTGATGGTCTTTTTCCACCTCTATTTACTATATCTATTTTTTAACTGATAAAATATAATATAGGTACACTGGGCATCTAGTATATTCTTACTGATAATGTAGTAGAATTCTAACCGTAAAATAATTCTAATAAGATCCTTTCTCAAAAGCAGCCAAACATTATTGTTTATGACATTCATTTTCTGAGATGGTATTTATAGATGTATTATAAAAAATGTACAATTATATTTTTGCACAGCTAAATTGAAATGGGAATGGTTATCAATGCCAGTGTAATAAATAGTCTGAGATTCAACTTGATGTTCTTATGACATCTCATTATTTATGTGCAGTGCAGACTAACATTCCTTAAAGAAAAAATAAACTTGGAAGATGAAAATATAGGAACTTGATAATCATTAGATTTTACATTGATGATCAGTAGATTGTACAAAGACAAAGTAACTTTTGTCACTATTAGCAAAGGAATCATTCATCTTTTCAAAGGTTATAGAACAATACCCATGATGCTCAGAAATCATTTGGAAGGGTGGGAGTTATAGAAGACATGGTGCCAAGTAGCTGTAGACCCAAATGGCATTAAACCTATATATGTATATTTGCCTTTCACTTAGATTTTATGCATTTATTATAAATTCATTAGATCACAACCATATTCAGTTTATCCCAAATAATGCACTGATTTAGTTAATGTGTTTGTGTCTTACAAAAATGTTACTTTTTATACCATCATTGTTCCTGTGTGTAGACACACACCCGGGGTTAGTAGCAATAAAAGCATTAAAGTCAAAGCAGTTTATTCTATCTTTGACCTGTTAAATGTTATAAATTGTTCAATTTTAAATGTCTCGAAAGAAAATCTTGCCTGTAATGAGGGTAGCTCAAGGGAAGCAGTGATTCATTTTCTCTGTCTAAATGTTCGTACAACACAAAATCTTGTGTGATGCCTGCTCATATTGCATTATCGAAGGTCAAAATGAGAGAAGAAACTCAATAAATTAACAGGCATTGTGCTATAAAGTAAAATAGCAAACAACAGTATATACAGAGACAGAGAATGCAAGGCTGATCATTTTTCTCTAAGGTAATTAAACCAAAATAAAGAAAATGGACAGATAAGAGGAAAGATACCCAGGGAAATGTTTGAATAATTAGGTAGAGAACAAAAGCACTGTTAAACGAGTCACAAGAATACAAGTAATGTGACTGACTCAATATGCACATGGCTGAAGAATGCAAAGAGCTAGGCTTCAGAGGGCACAGCTTGTGTGAAATCTTGCAATTTAGCCTCTCAACTGTGCAAACACTTATGGCCTTTGGCGAACAAAGTTCATCCCACAGAGTCATTTTTTTAGAATATGCTGTCTTCTACCTTTTTCACTAATGGGTTTTTGTAAATAAACCATCTAATTTAATGCAATTAAATGCACAGCTGGAGAAACTTGTGAGACCATTTTTTATTTTTTTATTTATAATCTTTATTAAATATTTTAATACTTACACAAAAAACATTCCGTTAATAGAGTCGTCATCATCTACATTTACAAAGGAGAATACACATTGTGTATTGTTGCAAGATGTTAAAACATATTTAGCAAAAATCTTTTATATTAATATTATTGTCACATTTACAAGATTGTGTTAGCAAAGCTTATCATTTCAACTTCATTTTGGTTGCCTAATAATTGTATCCACATAAAGAAAAAGAAAAAAGGCTCCAAAAGCAACAAAACATTTACAAACAATACTCAACACACAATAATCATGGTCATGTTACAAATAATGTATCCCTTGAAACATCTTGGTCCTCGGGAGGAGCATTCCAGGAAACAAAAACAAAATTCCATGGCAGCCATCAGCCTTGCCTTCACACCAGGATAACAAATATGACTACCATAAGGACCCACTGCATGATGAAAAGTAAGTACAAGAAATTAACTGTTTTCTATCCTTTCTAAGCAAAGACCATATTTTTAGTTTTTGTCCTTTATGTCGACCCCATTCCATTTTTATTTAAAATTTCAGTTGTTCTTAAACTATGGGCCAAACTGGAACCAAAGAAAGTTTCCAATATCTTGCGATAGGAATCTTAGCGGCTACTAAAATGTGAATTACGAAGAATGCTAAATTACTGCATATTTGTCTAACATATATGATCCTGATTGTGAATAAATTTACTTGTTCTGCTGGGAACGAAATACCATCTATTTGCCAATTTATAACAAAGAGGAGTTAGGCGCTCACTAAATAAACTAAAGGTGGGCAGCAGTGAACCAAGCAGGAATTCCCGATACCTGCTCACAGTAGTAAAACAGAAAAGACAAAAGTGGTAAACCGCGCCCAAACAGTGCAAATAATAATAAAATATATACATACAGAGAATCTTCTAATGTATAAAACCTTCAAGGCAAAAAAGTACAGAACAATAATAGTGCAATATGTCAGATGAAATAAGAATATATAAAAGCTTATAAAAGACTCACTCATACTTTGCAGAGCTACTCAGAGCTCTGCCGTATAGCGCCTAGACGGTATAATCCCTGTCTCAGGATATCAAGTGATGGTATAATGCGGTATCCAATCCTCCACAGTGGTATATGGAAAAATAAAAATAAAAGTAAAATCCAATAGTGTAGTATATCTATTAAAAGGTATTCAAATAAAAGAAAAGTATCCTACTTACAAATTTCAGAGCAAATATCTTGCTCTGGTATAAACAGCATGAGGTGGTATGATCCCCACCAGAGGATATAAGTCAGGATGCAAGGTGTATCAGGAACAACAAATAAAGTAGTTGTGAGGAACTGACTCTGCTGGGTTTCGAACCCTGGTTTACATGGTGCTAAACCTTTTCCTTACCAGTACACCAGCCTGCCTTTTGCAAATTTACCTGAGATCTTATACCATTGCTTGTAGAGTCAAGGTTATCAGTGACAACTCTCTTCAGCTGTGTCTGGTCAGGTGTCTGGTTCTTGGCCTATAAAAGCCACTTCCTGTCTCTGTACCTTTGCCAGATTATTGTGGTTCCTGTACTCTCTAATCAAGCGTGTTCCTGTTTCTCCTTCCTGTTGCTGAATTTGGACTGTTTTGACTTTGCTGCTTCTCCTTCCCACTGACCTCGGCTTGCCTCACTACGATTATCATCTTTCTGTTCCAGTCTCCCATCTCTGCTTAAGACCAGAAGGCCACTCAAGGCTCAGGGGCTCAACCACCTGGGTAACGAGTGGCTACCTCTGGCAGAAAACATTGCTGATCTGGCTACTGGACTCCAAAACTTTGTAACATCAATATCATTACAGTAGTAAAAGCTATAACTTTATTAGTACAAAATAAAAAATATATAATAAAAGAAGTATCAGATCTCTTACTTAACGCGTTTCGCCCGGTCTGGTTGTTCTTCTTTTTATTTTGTACTAATAAAGTTATAGCTTTTACTACTTTATTTGGGACCAATTTTTATAACTGTAGTTAAGTAACCCTGTCTATGACCAATGGCACAAACAGTGACTGAAATAAGTATATATCATAGAATAAAGATGCATAAAGCATTATATGAACTGAATTTTTGTAACAACCTGAAGGCTACCTCATGGTACAGTCTGGTGTTTCATTGAAATATATTTAAAGTACCTAATATTCTAATTTACTTTTAGTAGCAATAGAACATTTAACTGAATACTAATTAACTCCAAATTTAGTCTTTTTTAACGTATTATTAGGATTGTCTTTGATATGATAACATCGTATCATATGGAAAAGTAATAGTTGGATTTTTATAAATATTTAAGTTAATAATTAAAATAATAAGCATATTACTTGCTTATTTCAGGCTGTGCACTTCAATATAGGCAATCCATTCAGGTTCTGTTACTATTTCATATGTACTGTATTGTTTGGAAATATAATTATTATAAGACATAATAACTAAAGGTTGGCTTTACAGCTTCCAGTTTGGCCAAAATAATATGAGGTTAAAATTCAGCCATATTGGAGATTTAAAGGGAAACTGTCTAAAACCATAGTTTTTTTTTAAATTCATAACTTTGTCATGTTTATTACTCAACATGTAGAATATAAACCCACCAAATAGAGACAGAGAAAGCAACTATAATGGTCCTTAGAGTGGCCGGGCTAAATAATGAAAGAAAAATATTATCAGGAATGTCAAAACATAGAGTAAGAGACCGGGCCACTAACCCCCACCAATGTAACCGTAAGCCTTCCATTAACACTACTCTCTACACTGTCCTTCTGTCTCTTGCCTCCCCCCTCAGAATAGTCAGTGAAAAAAAAACAGATTAATAACAAAAAGGCAGAGACAAATATACAACGCACTCTAGGGACACTAGGAGCGTAGGAACCACAACAGGGCACTGTGCACTGTACCAAGTGAGCTTTTACATGTTTGGGAGCGTTTCTGGTGTAACCATGCCCCCAAACCATGAGAGTGTGTTGGCGTCATGACATCATGATGACAGCTTATCAACAAAAGTGGCATGTGCACAGCGGCCAGGGGCCCTGAAGTCTATCAAAATGGGCAGGATGCTTAGAAGCAGTGGTGAGCCGAATCGCAATAACAGCTGATCAGCGGACTGTCAAGATAAGTACAGGGTTTCTTACAATTTTTAATGCATTTCAGTTTTCACCACACTCAGGATCACAATTAGTATGATATAAGTTTAGGACAGTAGGCAACACCTCTTACTCAAATTGATGGAACATAACATGGTTAGTGTTTTGTTTTGTTTTTCTTCTGACTTGTGAATGACAACTGGGAAAGTATTTTATCTACAAAATGAAACTTTTTGAAAAAGGCTGCACCATTCCCACTTGAGTAAAATGGGGTGATTATGGTGCTTAATGTGACCCTTTCAATTCATCCAAATCAGAAATGCATAGTGCATAAAATGTGGAAATGTTAATATAATTCAAATGTAACAGACTATGATCTGCTATTATGAACACTGAATCACTGTGACTTTGAACACTATCCTTTGCCCTGTTGTGTAAGTGGAAAAGCCACGCAGGCAAGGAATGAGAAAGATGGGACAAGAGGAGGGTCACAGAGAAGGAAAAGACCATGCTAATTGCAAGTCCCATGTCTGGGCATTAAAGCTAAACTGATGTAAAGTACACAGTATGTTGTTGAGTTGATATTGCAGCTTTTAGGGAAATAGGAGCTATTTGAGCTAAAATCCCAGGCTTGCACACTGCAGTAGAACCAAGAAGCCTGAAATTAAATTTATTTTTATTTATATGTGATTTGTAATTTGTTGCTGCTCTGAGGTGTTCAGTTTATATTTGTAGAATTTGATCAGAGAGGCACAGATATCCTCCCTGGCCTGATTGAGCAACATGGGAGCCTATAAAACATGGAATACCAAAAGTGCCATTGGCCCTGTATAAAGAAATCTGAATCTGAATCTCATAACTGAGAGGCTTATTTATCTATCTATCTATCTATCTATCGATCTATCTATCTATCTATGCCACGCCCACTGCACACAGCTAAGAAAATAAAAATTCTTTTAAAAATAGCATCTGTTTTCATGGCACAAATCATATATCCCTGTTGGTATGCTATACTAATCCTGTCAATTTTCTTTCTGTTGCACATAGTGCAAGGCAACAAAATTTGGTTCAGTCAAACCATTATCCCAGAATTAAAACATTTTTTGGTTACTCGAAAATTGTGGCTCTGTGGAATTTCGGTACCAAAAATTCGGAAACAAATCGAATGAACCAAAAGCGTGCATAATTAACTAATTAGTATACTGTAAACTATATATACCATATAGTATGTATGCACTTTGAAAAACACTGATCAGAGCATTTTCCCGTCATTTGGTTCAAAGTCAAGTGAAAAAAGTAACCAATAGTTGAATAAACTATTAATAAACTGAGTAGTGAAAAGCATTTATATTAATTTATTTTATATGTATCCTTTTTTTCCTCTGTTAGTCACTTTTCACTTGTTCTGTGAATAAAATCAACCTTTAGTGACTTTCCCCTAAACATCAATGATCTTTTTTTCTAATTTTTGTGGTGCCATAGGCGCCAAAAAGTAAATAGGTAGTGTGGGTCCTGGGTGCCATCGACATTTGGAGTTTTTAACAGTGCTTTTCCAGTTTGCCCACCAAAACCAATTGCCTCGGGACAGCACATGGCCTGATTCTGCCTGTGGGTGCAGGGCTAAACAGGGAGATCTACTGATCTCCTTGCTATCTTAGAGAGGATTCATACAGAGCTAGAGATTCAGGCCCAGACATGGGCCCACAGGTTGTTAATGCCACCTTATGGGTTAGTAGGCTATGTAACTATAAAACACTCTCAATATAATGATATCTCACCATCTAATCACATTGCATGTCTGTTCTTTAAGTTATACATTCATTTGACTTTACCATTTCATATTCATTAATCATTAGCATTATATTTTACAGGAACCAATAGAGCAAAAAGTGCAATGTTTGTGTTTTATGTATTCCATCAGTAACAGAAGTCAATAGTGTAAGTGATTAGGTAACCTTGGTGTAAGAACCAATGTTAAAGTACATATTGTCAGCTTTGCATATTCCGCCATTATTAATATTCACAATGAGTTGTGATTACCCTGTTGCATCCAGCTTTCAACAGCAGCATAATTCAGAGACATAAGAAATGAATTATTAATTTGAAGGACTATCGTAAATTCATATCTTTCATTTCTAATATAGTTCTATAGTTCTACATATTACTAAGAATGTGGTTTTAAAAAAACTACTGTTGCAGAAGAGATATTCATTAGAGATTCAGTCAGTATTTCTAAAGCATATCAATATAAAGAATGAGTGCATACATACAAAAATTGTATATCTAATACTGAAGAAGTCTAATTTGTATATTAAAATAAATGTCTCATCTGCATTTGATTTACTTTTAAACAATGTAATAAAATCTAAATTTCTACTGTGAATAAATGTGAATGTAAAATACATATATAAATGCATGTAATCTTGCTAGAAAGTTTCCTAGATGAAAGGTTACACAACATTTATCCCCCAGGACTTCCCCACACTGATTTTAATGTCACATTATATCATTCAGAAAACAGAGGCATAAGAAGCTTTTTGAGCCAAAAAACAATTGAACCATTAGAGATAAGGGAACACATCCAAGTGCAGTGTTTACATGAAGAAGAGGACTTTGTATAGTCAGTGCTTGTGTCTACAATTAGTTCTTTAGTTCTGCCACATCTACACAGCCTAAAATTGCAAAATGATCAATTTCTAATGCTCAGCCACTCTGGATGCAGCATAATATGTACAAGGCCGCACTTGCGTCATAATGAAACTATCTAAACAAAGATGACGTGATCAGTGACATTTTCACCCAATATTAATATAATTGCTCGGCATCCTCCAAGATGCTATGTTCATGTGTCAATGATGTTAAATTCATGCACGGACCTGGACCTGTATATACACTCACATTCCTATGGTCCAGTGCTCTTTTGTGGTTCCAGAACCAATAAGCAAGTTCCTAATTCTGATTTATTTTGTTATTGACATGGACTGACCATATTATTTTCTGTTCTGATTCCTATGTACTGACCCATCTATGTCCTGACCTGATAATTCTGTTGCCCTGTGTACCAGACCAGAGTTGTTCTAGTCATGTACCCTGTATTAATACTGGCTTGTTCCTCACTTGCCTTGTTTATTTTTAATTTTATCCCTCTCCTGGTGTAAATATATTCTTAGATTTCCTAATTCCTCCTTAGCGTTAAGCCTAGTCATTCTAAGGTCTGATAATACACCTTTATATCATTCTTTTATTTGCCTGTGCTAGAATTGTTGCCTTGTATCTTGCAGAGGATCATCTCATACTGTGTCAACTATAAGGTTATAAGCCCATAACTATGTCCTCCCGGCCAGAGAAGAATACCAGGAGAATATCCCAATGAATTTGAACTTTGAGATAATAGTTCAAAGAGCTGAAATTGGAGAAGGTATTACTGGAACAGGTTGTGTTCTTTATTAGTACAAAATGTACACGATAAGGACTCACAAGTCAAACACTGAGAACGGAGCCTCCAAGTCTTCAGTGCCAACTTGCAGAAGTTCATCACTGTCATCTCAACGTATATACCCAAAGTTTCCTCAGAACTTTGTAAATAATATTAATTATTCCGTAAAATAATAATAAAACATGGTATAAACTCTATGAGTACAATCATCTAGTGGGATATGAGTAATAACTTATCAGTTTATATACATTTTATTATTATATACAATCAAATATATACAACATATTAGCAATCATTCAGTCAGGAACGAATGACGAAATAAGATAATTGATTCTGATCGTCTATTTTCACATATGTATTGTATGACCTCATTTATGTGTGGTGGTTTAATAGCTTTCCAGTGTCGGGTGATAATTTTCGTTATAATTTTATTATAATTTGGTACATTTATGGGGGTTTGCTTAAAGAGACAAAGGTCTGGTGTCAAATTATCAATTAAATTGTCAACAGTTTTATTAATTTAATTAAAGCCCCAGAAATTAGGTTCTTCAGCCTTTTCATTATATACCAGGCTGTAGCTAATCAAAGCAGCACATCTTCAGCACAGCCATCCACATTAATAGAGTAGAGTAGCAGGACTTAAGAGAGAGAGAAAATCCAGTTTAGGAGGATTGAAATACTGACACGATTATTTTTTTATATGAAGTGGGGAGAGAAAAGATGAAAAAAAAAATATTAGGGAGATGGAGAAAGACAAAAACAGGTGAAAGTAGATAGAGGAATAAAATGACAGAAAGGACATGAAGGGTATAGGACTGCAGAAGTTTATGAATGGCATTGGGGGTGGGCCTTGGGTGCATCTTGATATTTGCTAAAGTCCCAGGAGATTTTAGAACTTAACCCCACCATGCTTGTGTAGATGAATAATTATCAATTCTAATTATGCTTTCAAACTGTATCATCATAAGACAATGTCCTTTAGCCAAGGAATGACAAAATTGTATTACCCTGCTAATTATCATCATTTTTAATTGAATGTTTTATTTTGTGTACTATTTTATTACTAATTTTAGAAAATCAAACCATTATGCCTTGTATTGCTTTAAAATACTCATTAAACAATTATTTAAAGACAACTTCCTCCTTTGACTTCAGAGAGAAAATGAAAGTGTTGAGTTATCAACCACTGTGTGCACTAGAACAATACACTACACTAGAAGGAGAATCTTTTGCAGAATAACCCAACCCATGAACCCAGGTCGTAAGGGTGCTCAGGATGTCCTCTTAAAAATACAGCATTAAATCAACAATATATGGCCTTACAGACTGTAGATTCATTTCTAAAATTAATTGTGCAGATTACAGTAGGAACTAGTATGCTATGAAATGTTGTAAGAATTTAATTTTTATATAAACTTTCATCTTTACAAGATTAATGGCAAGCTAGTAAAAAAAAGGCAGTTAATGGACAAACATGTCCTCTCATTTTGATATTTTTGCATGTTCTAAAATATCACTTTTTTTCAAAGAAGCCTATTTTTAAGTAAACTTTATAAATCTTCTGATTAAATAAATCTTATGATTGTTTAAAGAAGTCTGTTCACCAAAAATCACATTGGTCTGACTTTGCAACCAACTTGTGCAATGTCAGATGAAATTACAGACTAGGTGGAAATCTCCAAATCAATGGTTTTCTTAAGGCGAGTCAGTTACAAAGGTGCCTATTGCATTCAATTTATACTCTTTGCCTCAGGCTATGAAATATCCAGCTTGCTATGTTACGTATAGTTGGTTGTGTATTCATGAAGCTCTGACTTGTCAACATGTCTAAATGAGCCAAATTGGTTGTTCAAGGATAGTTTTTCAGATTTCTTGCTCCAGATGCTGAGTCTTGAATGAACAACTAATACATAAAGTCCAACAAAACAAAAGTAAAGAAAATTAAATATATGTAGATCAGATAGAACCAGCTGTAACCGAAAACTAAATGAAACACAACATAGTATAATACAATTTTTATACACAATATTGTGCCAAATACGGTTGCATGTTTGATGCATAAGCACACAAAGGGTGCCTCCCTTGACGTTTGAGAGGCCAATTTCCCTGCAAGTTACTCCATTTCTTTTGTTGGAATGGCTATTTATTCAGATGGAAACAAGGGACTCTAGCAGAGTGAAGACGTAAAAAAATGTCTCTATTAAAAAGTATTTAAAAACAAACCTATGTCCTACACACGTCCTCAAGAAAAAAAAAATAATACAAAAAAGTTATATTTCCCTCCCTCACCCAATTCTTACTTTAAATTGCCAATTTTTCAATCTTATTGGTCTTCCTGAAAGCATGTGAGTCTCCTCCCACTTCATCATGCATGAACGGATTTGGCAAAAAGATGAATCGAATCAGAGACATTCTTCGAAGCAGGCGTACTAACATATATACAGTTCAGAACTTCATTCTCTTCTGGTGTGTAATGCTTGCCCCATAAGGCACCCATATGCCAAGAGGATTCACCGTTAACTCCAAGTAAAGTGCTGGGTGGGGTGTGTTCTTATATATATATATATATATATATATATATATATATATATATATATGTAGAGTGACGAGAGGACCATACCTATAAAACACTAATCCTTTCCATATTTCCCAAAACTGTGAAATATAGATACTGTATATTTAACATTAAAATGCTTTAATTAAATTATATGATGCCTCTCATCTGCCCTCTGTAACCTTCTCCACTGGATTTACACAGTGTTGTGTTTCTTAACAGGTCATAGAGGAGACTTATGTTGGGGTTGACTTCAGGTAGTTTATTTGAGTTATTAGACATGGTTAGACAAAGGTAACAATAAGACTAACAGGAGAAAGAGGGAAAATGTATAACAAAGAGAAAGGGAGAGAGCAGAACCTAGAAACAGAATGTATTCAGGTGAGTATGAAAACAGAAGTTTAGGCATAAGCCCCAAAATAGGTTTACAGGAGAGAGGTAAATATATTAGATAAAACTAAACAGGAATATAAATTATAACGTAAGACAGGTTATATCAGCAATTGAGGTGATCCGCCTCTTTGGTTTCTAATTAGAACTGCAGTTTCAGGGTGTTTGAAGATACTTGCAAATAATAAGAATATCTATATTATCCAGTCAGGTTGGGAGGAAATCAATAGGAAAACAAAGTCCAGTATAGAAATAAAGAAGGATGTTTGGATGAATCAGGATGGGATGAATCAGGGTGGCTGAAGGTAAGTAAGGGTTTTCTTTAGAAAGAGCCAGGAGCAGAAGACATGTCAGGTTCAGAACACAACTTCTTTCACAATGTAAAAGAAACTTGGTTTTGTCGGTTGTGGCCTTTTATAGCAGATATAAATCATGCCATGCAGGTGAGAGAGAATGAGGTGGCTAGGGAGGCCACTAGTGATGAAAACTGGAACTGTAATTAAAATAAAACAGAAGAAATTAAACATGTTCCTGGTTGTCAGGATAGGATCCTGACACACAGTGGTCTAATTCAGCAACTCATACAGCAGGAAATACCCTTGACCTCATCTTCACCAATCTCTGTACTGCCTCTAATCTCTCCAAAGTTTCCTCTATCTGATCACCATCTGCTGTCCATTGACATCAGCATACCCCGTAACCAAATTACACCACCCTCACCACATGAGTCTCACAGACACCTCTATTGTCTTGACCTAGAGCAGGGGTCCTCAAACTCCAGCCCTTCAGATGTTGCTGAACTACAACTCCCATGAATCTCTGGCTATCTATGTATTTCAAAGAATCATGGGAGTTGTAGTTCAGCAACATCTGGGGCGCCGGAGTTTGAGGACCCATGACCTAGAGTGATTCTCCACCAACCTTCAAAGTCTCCTTTCACCCATCTCAAACCTCACCTGCCCTAACACTGCAACCTCCCTCTATAACTCCACTCTCTCCTCTCAACTAGATATCATGGCCCCTCCTACACTTAACTACCTTTTTGGCACCCCCAATTACAACCCTGGCACACGATGATGAGCTGATACCTCCAAAAATGTTCCATAACTGCTGAACACTGCTGGAGAAAATCTCACTCTGCATCTGACTTCCTCCACTATAAATGTATGCTGTACTCCTGCAGTCTGGTTCTTTCCTCTTAAAAAGAAAACAACTTCAATATACTCATAACCACACTATCTCGTGAGCCCAAATGACTGTATCATGCTTTTAACTATCTTTTCTGTTGTGCCTCCTCTTCCTACCAACTTCACTGCCACAAACTTTGCAACTAACTTCACTGAAAAGATTTCTACAATCAGGGATCAGACCTCTAATCTCTCTTCATCCCCTACCAACATTCCCCTAGCCACACTCCCTCAGCGGTCCTATGCTCATTTGCACCCACTACAGAAGAAGCGGTTTTATTCCTCCTGCCCTACCAACTGTTCCCTCGATCCTATTCCCTCGTATCGCATCTGCACTTTGTTTCCTTCTCTTGCTCTGCCTCTCACTAAAGTTTCAATCTCTCCCTCTCCTCTGGCACATTTCCTTTACCCTTCAAACATGCAACCATAATCTTGATTCTGAAAAATCCCAACTTTGACCCTAGTTCCCCGTCCAACTACGGCCCTATCTCGCTACTGCTGTTGCCTCCAAGATCCTTAAAAGAGTTGTGTATGCATGACTGACCAACTTTCTCGGATCCAACTCTCTGCTTGAACCACTTAAATCTGGATTCCGTGCTCGTCATTCTGTTTAAACAGCTGTAACCAAAGTATCCAATGATCTTATCACTGCAAAATCCCGTGGCCACTACTCTATCCTAATTCTCCTTGATCTTTCTGCAGCTTTTAACACTGTTGATCATCAACAGCTTCTTCACATCCTCCATAATCTCAGTCTATGAGATATCGCTCTTTCCTGGTGCTCTTTCTACCTCTCCCTGCACTCTTTTAGTGTTTTTTCTTCTGGCTCTGGCTCTGCCTCTTCTCCCCAATTCCTCTCTGTTGGTGTTCCCCTATTGTTCTCAATCTACACTGCCTCCCTTGGTAAACTCTGTCCTCCCATGATTTCTCACCACCCCTCTTAAATCTTATCTCTTATTGCCTTGCTGCTATTTCCAACTGGATGGCTGCTCATTTCCTTGAACTTAACTTGTCCAAAACAGAACTTCTGGTCTTTCCTCCGTCAAGTGTTGCTACTCCCTTGTCTGTTTCCCTCCAAGTCCATCTGCTCTACCTCACAGGCTCGCTGCCAAAGTGTTCTCTTTGACTTCCGACCTTTACTTTACCCCTCATGTCCAATCAATCGCCAAATCCTGCTGCTTCCATCTCAAAAACAGCGCACATCCGACCCTATTTAACAACTGATACGGAAAAGGTGATTGTCCATGCTGCTGTCCTCTCTCAGCTTGACTACTTTAATCCACTTCTCATTGGTCTTATGTGGTTTTAACTTGCCCCGTTACAGTCTATAATTAATGCGGCAGAGAGGCTCATCTTCCTGTCTGCCCGCACCTCCCACACCTCCCCCCTCTGTCAGTTCCTACATTGGCTTCCCGTAAGATATAGGACTCAATTTAAGATCCTAATACTTGCTTACAAATTTCAACACAATGCTGCTCCGACCTACTTATCCTCACTAATACACAAATATGTCCTGTCTGGGCCCTTACACTCTGCCGGAGACCTACGTCTCACCTCTCTTCGTACTCCTCCCTCTGATGCTCGCTTTCAAGACTTCTCTAGGAGTGCACCATTCCTATGGAGTACCCTTCCCCTCTCTGTTAAACTCTCACCCAATCTCCACTCCTTCAAAAAATCTTTGAAATCTTTCCTCTTCAGGAAAGCATTTCAATTAAACTGTACATAAAAAAGAGAGCTCAAAGATCCATGTTTAGGGCAAATGCGACAAGGGGTTAACCCTTAGTGGATTTACAACTGAAGACAAAAACAAAAAATACGTCCTGAATTAACCTATATTTGAACATTTTGGATGTCAATCCATAAAAAAAAAAAGTATATCTAAAACTTTCTCACCAGTAACAGCAGAGTTAAAATGCAAGGCACTCCCACACATAGCATACAATCCCTCCCCTCTGCCTGGGAGATAATTAAAACAGTATTAACCCAATTATCTCCAGGTGGAAAAAACACATAATTTCACAAAGTCCTAAAAGTACCCCAAAACACCAAATATCCCCACAATTGTTATATACCCTGATAGCCCTGGTCTGGGTGACCAACATATCCACAAATCACCCAGATCAGGTTAGGGGTTCAGAATTTCTCTGGAAGTCATAGTGTGACCAACCGCACGCATTGTCCTATGCCCAAAATAGTTCTAGAGAATCAGGCTGTCCAGCCGGTCTACTTCGGGGATTCGAAGTTCCGTTTGAAATAATGAATGTAACCATTCGTGGATATAGTCATTATGTGTCTCTTGTTCATGAGATTGTTTTTACTAAACGCTGTTCAACTCCCATTTGAATAGCCAAACCTCCATGGAAGTTAAAGTTTTAGCGGTGTTCGCACCGTTGAGTATCGAATTTGAGTTCCATGAACTCAATGACCAAACACCGCTCATTATACTCGCGGCTTAAGATAGCCACCACGTGGTAGAATGACACTTCGAATGGCTTCGGGAGTTCAGGAGTTCCAAGTGCCGCTTTGAAAGTTTGAAGTATGGCCATGCAAGTACACAAAGGCACACACAAAATAGGGATTTTGTCACACAGGGCACCTAGTTTTGGATAAAGTTTAGATGCACATTTTTCTATGTGGAGGCCAAAAGATAGACTGGGGTCTAACGACATACCCAAGTATTTGAAAGAGTGGACTGCGGTCAGTGTGCTATTTGAATTAGTTTTGATGGATCGGTGGGAATTGTGTAATTTGTGTAATTTAGGTACTATTCCAAAGATCATTGTGACAGTTTTGTCAGTGTTTAGGAAGAGTTTGTTTTTTGTGATCCACTTTTCTACTTCTGTAAACTGGTCTTGGAGCACAGCCTCTAGCTGCGGTCGATTGGGTTTGCTTGCATAGATTACTGTGTCGCCTGCGTACATGTGTACATTTGAGGATTTGCAGACATTAGGCAGATCATTTATAAATAATGTGAATCATAGGGGGCCGAGAATGGAACCTTGGGGAACACCACATGTGTCTGGAAAAGGGAGGGAGTAGCTGTCAGAAATGGACACATATTGTGAGCGATCCAATACATATGATCAAAACCAGGTTAGCGGACAATTACCAATACCTGAGTTTTTGAGTTTGTGCGTGGTCTACTGTGTCAAAGGCCTTTGCAAAATCAAGGAAAATAGCTCCAGTTAGGTCTCCTTGCCAGTTTGGATGTCATTGCAAACTTTTAAGAGGGAAGTTGTAGGGGAGTGATTCGGGCAAAAACCCGATTGATCAGGGGTCAGATAGTTTGATTGTTGGTAATACTCATATAGTTGCATATGGACGCATTACTGGGAGCAATGATATTGGGCGATAGTTAGAAACCAAAGTAGTGTCACCACATTTATGGATAGGCACTACTCTTGCAGTCTTCCAAAGTTTGCGTATGTATCCAGACACCAAGGATTCATTAATTAGGGTTGTGACAGCTTTAGCAATTGCCGGCTTCAACAGCATTTCTGGGATTTGATCAGGTCCAGACTGGTTTTTCATTTTTTGATTATTAAGGTGTCTTTTAATGACACTAATAGGTACAGGTCTAAAAATGAACTTGTCTATATTGGGTCTTTTTTGTGGGGCCTGATCCACATTTGTCGTTTCAGGATGTGTGCCATTTATTAGCTTGGCAATCAGGGTGATGGAGCATCTGACAAAATAATTGTTAAAGGCATTTGCTACATCTAAGGGAAGTTCCAGGGTTTGGTTATCCACTTTGACAGTGGCGGGTTGGGAGTGGATTGGGGGAGTTTGTAATTTATTTTTGACTTTCCAAAAGTTTCTAGGGTTTGATAGCTTATTGTTCAGATTTTCACAGAATTATTGGGCCTTGGCCAATTTTGTTTGCTCTGTGCATATATTTCGCCATTGTCTATATGCACAGTGATCGCTTAAAACTTGCGACATCTGTGGCATTGTGCTGGGTGATAAAACTGCTCATTTTAGAGTGGTCTTTTATTGTTTCCAGCCTTAGGCACACCTTTTCAATAATCATACTTTCTAATCAGCATCTTGATATGCCACACCTGTGAGGTGGATGGATTATCTCAGCAAAGGAGAAGTGCTCACTAACACAGATTTAGACAGATATGAGAATAATATTTGAGAGAAATAGGCCTTTTGTGTACATAGAAAAAGTCTTATAATTTTGTTCTGTTCAGTGTATATATATATACAAACATTAGGCAAAAAAAAGGGAAAAGAACAAAACCAAAAACCAAAGTATATACAGAGATAACTCTAATATATTATTATTGTGTTGTCTTTTAGGATATATCTAGATTTATTCACACCAGACACCTAAAAGACCGTACAGATGTTTTGCATTAGACTTGTAAGCTACAAAATAACAGAATAGCTACAATTAGCAACAAAAAAGTAACAAATTAGCATTTTTTTTCATCTAATGTTTGTGTGTGTGTATATATATATATAATATTTAGTTTATCTCTTGTGCACTTTTTTCATTCATAACTTTAGATATACTTTTTTATTAAAATTTTTTGATGAATTTACATCCTACATGTTCAAATATACGTTAAATCAGGGCATATCTTTTGTTTTTTTGTCTTCAGTATCAATTAAAATGTGAACAACTTTCTCTCCCCTGTACCCCGATTCCTCTCCTGTAACTGTCATCAAAACAAAACAAAATTAAGTCCTCAATGAATATTATCCTAGCAACCTACTTTTCAACCCTATCCTTACCTTTTGTGTCACTATACCCCGCTCCTTGCATGTAAGCTCATTGAACAGGGCCCTCAATCCCTCTGTTCCTGTGTGTCCAACTCGTCTGGTAACAAATGCATGTCTGTTAGTCCACCCATTGTACAGCGCTGCAGAATTTGTTGGCGCTTTATAAATAATAATAAAGTGTGTTAAATTTTATACAGGAAAATAGACGTGCATTTAAATGCATTTTGGATTACATTGTAGTCTCTAAGTAAAGAAAGTGCTATCAGTTTAGACTGTGATTCTAACACTGTACTTTTCGAACTAGGTTATGTAAGCACTTTACATAGTAATTTTGGGAATGTATAGGTACTGTACTACAGGTAATGGCATCATAGGAAATACAATAAATATGACCAAGGAAATCCTAAATTCATTTATCAACTATATGACCCCATCATACAGCCCAGGGGTGAGTGTGAGAGCCATTTCAGATGTTAAGGAGCACATCCAATAATATAGACAGTACTATCATAATTCATATACTAAGTCTCAATTCATTTCAGTTTGTCAGTAAGCTTCATTTGTTCTCCACTTTAAAAAGAGAAAAAAATCTATATTGGATTTTTCATAGCTGTCTCATGGCCTCTTTGTAATTATCAAACTTACTCACATATGTTTTGAAAGTAGATCATTATATAAATCCAAAATTAAATAAATTATAAAGTCTAAAATAACAAAAGCAATCATTATCCTATAAAACATCATCATATTTTCTATTGTTTCCTACTGAGAAGGACGTGCATGGCAGATGTATTTTGGCTGAACCAATTCATACAAAAAAAAACAAGTGTGGGATGGACACATTTCAGGCACATGGTGTCTTGGCTGATCCAAATTTTGTTAATGAAAAAGATTTAGGAAAATAAGTCAAGTAAATCAAAATGGCACAAAAATGGATCAATTATTGTACTGCAATATATATATACATAATGTAAATATTGTGAATATAGTTTACACTGATAGGCACATTTTCTCACCATTTGGTTTACAAATCAAGTAAGAAATGTAACTAACAGAGAGAAAAAGAGGAGAAGCAGTAAAAAAAAATTTTTTTTTTTAAAAACACATCATGGGGTGAACAAAACGACTTGTTAGAACCTAGCCGTCTGCTTTGGGCCAGTCCTGCTGAACCAGCATCCAGAAACTTCTATTCACAATGTTCATCAACTCACACACTTCTGCACTGAGGTTCTGCACTATCTGCTACAGCTGTGGCCAATAAAAAAATGTGTCTTCCAGTTAGTGCACATCCTGCAGCTTAACATCCAAAGTGCAACCCTGTCTCAGAAGAAAGAAGTAACGCTCACTGATGCTGAATTTAAAGGGACACTCCAGGCACCCAGACCACTTCTGCCCATTGGAGTGGTCTGGGTGCCAACTTCCATCACCCTTAACCCTGCAAGTGTAATTATTGCAGTTTTTACAAACTGCAATAATTACACTTGCAGGGTTAAGACCTCCTATCAAACAGCCACTAGAGGGACTTCCGTGTTCTTAGAACATGAAAAGTGTGTTATACGATGCTGGACGTCCTCACACTATGTGAGGACCTCCAGCGTCGCCGAAATCCCCATAGGAAAGCATTGTATAATGCTTTCCTATGGGGAGGTCTAATGCACGTGCGCGACCATTGCCACGCATGCGCATTAGGTGCATGCGGTGATGTCCCTCTGCGCTGGGTCAGGCTTCGCCTACTCTCCTCCCCCTCCGGCTGACGTTGGTGGGGGAGGAGAGTAGGCTAAGCCTGACCCAGCGCCGAGGGACATCAGCGCTGGACTCTAGTAAGTCACTAAAGAGGTTTTAACCCCTTCAGCAACACTAATATGTTTTCCTGGCACTGGAGAGTCCCTTTAAGTGGAAGTGATATTTCTAGAGTCCTCAGACCAAGGGTCGGAGATTAGAGCAGTTGCAGAGAAAGTTACTTTACATCTGTAAAAGCAGAAACATATTGTCATGATGGCACTACAGAGAACAGAGTGGATAAAGTGAAGCAGGAAGCATTATTTATAGATAGCCTGATCGCACACTGCAGAGACGTATCCGAAGCACAATGAGTGAACCTTCCTGACTTACAGGAAAGCATTGACATTCTGCTTGGAAACTTGACAAAGTAAATGCCAAATATTAATGCAGATCTCGTATCACTGAACATCATGTAGGTACCCATGGCATCTGACTTTCATTCCACAACATTTCATTACAGCCATTTTCTACTTATTAGAAGAACAATATTGAATAACCCTTTGGGGTATAAGTTGTGCTTCATGGTACAATTTCCTCCTTTGTCCTGAGACTAATGGATGACAGTGGCCCGGCTGGGAGGAGTGCAGACTGGCCTTAACTAGATTCATAGAATCTCTTTGTTAGTACTTTTTATCTTCCTCCAAACCGCAGGTGAAGATGGAATTAAATTTATGTGTAAACTGCACAAAGTTATATTTCATATTAACACTTTGAGTTATTTAAACATTGTCAATTCTGTTTTTGTTCAGCTAAATGTGCTCTTTCATCCATGATCCCTGAAGGATGTCTTGTGGCAGGAGAAGCTGGCATTTAGCTGTTATGAATTAAAGTGCCATTTGCTGTCTGTGTGTGTCTGCAAAGGCCAAAGATACAGGGTTTTCAAAATAAGCAATGAATTTTGTTGGACACCTACATTGCAGGGATCACGCTTTCCGACGACTAAAACACCGAAGACTCCTAAGACAATGCAACATGATTGTGCTCTGCATTTCTATGCACTTTACCTGCAAATCCATTTCAATGGACAATTTGGGACTTCTGGGTTCCATACTGTTAGATGCAAGAATTCATTACACCACGTGCATATATTAAAAGCAGAAACTGAGACTATTTATCATGTACCACATATAACTTTTTTGGGTAAGATCTACCTAATCTTTGTTCCTCTGACATTATAACTTAGAGACCATTTTTTTCCTGATTGTTTTTAATTTTTTTGCACTTTTTTAATTTTTCTCATATTGCAACAGGTCCAGAATCCCTTGAAACTCTCCTTTTTACTTATTCCTCTTTCTTTTTGTCCTTTTTTCCTACCTTTGTTCATTAATTTTCTTCCCTTTGTGAGTATATAGTATTACTGTGATAGATTGTACTATGCTACATTGACGTCTTATCTCCATACTTTTCTTATTATTATTATTTTATTGTGGAAGCAAGATTCAATAACAATGTTCATCTGATTAATCTACATGCTTGTATTTTTCTTTTCCATTTTTGATTGTGCAGACAGGATTCAATCATATTGTCTAACTGATTATTATAGTTAGATTAGACTTGGAGGAGAATATGGTTTTTTTTAATTGTATGGTACTGGTCGCGTTACTTATGAGAAGTCTCTAATACTATTAATAAACTTTTTTGCACATTCATCATACTCTTTTCTTGTTTGAGAGCAGTATATTTTTTGAAGTTTTGGTTATATTATATGTTTAGGAGTTTGGAGGTTACTCGTTGATACCAGCATCACTGACTCCTGAGTGCCATTCTAGGTACATATATAAAATCTATGTTGATGAAATTTAAACAAATCTGCAGCACTCACACATTGACAAACTACTCTTTACAATGTACACACAGGTTCGAGAATTGCTGAACCCTGATCTCCCCAAATTTGCAACACATTGGGAAGAAGAACTACAAATTGACTTAACACGGCAACAGTGGCAGACTATCTTTGTGAAAGCACACACAACGACCACTTCTACTACAGCACAAGAAAGCAAGTACAAGCGCATAACACGCTGGCCCTATACACCCGCAAAGATTCACAAGATACACCACACGGCTCAAGATTAGTGATGTACCGAACGGTTCGCTGGCGAACGGTTCCTGGCGAACATAGCATGTTCGCGTTTGCCACGGCGGGCGAACATATGCGCGGTTCGACCCGCCCCCTATTCATCATCATTGAGTAAACTTTGACCCTGTACCTCACAGTCAGCAGACACATTCCAGCCAATTAGCAGCACAGCCTCCCTAGCAGACCCTCCCACCTACTGGACAGCATCCATTTTAGATTCATTCTCAAGCTGCATGCTTAGTAAGAGGAGGGAAAGTGTAGCTGCTGTTCATAAGATAGGGAAAAGCATAGCTAGGTTAGGGATAAGGGTATGCTTTTTTTGATTTTTTTTTTCTATGTAATGTAAATGCACTTAGTTGTCTGCCACTGCTGCCAGCTTCTGTGTCAGGCTCACAGTGCCCATTTCCCCAGTCAGTGCCACCAATTACATCTGGTGTCACAATAGCTTGGATTTAAAAACAAAAAACTTTTTTCACTGTTATAGATTGAATAGCAGTCAGTTGTCTGCCACTGCTGCCAGCTTCTGTGTCAGGCTCACAGTGCATACTGTGCCCATTTCCCCAGTCAGTGCCACCAATTACATCTGGTGTCACAATAGCTTGGATTTAAAACAAAAAACTTTTTTCACTGTTATAGATTGAATAGCAGTCAGTTGTCTGCCACTGCTGCCAGCTTCTGTGTCAGGCTCACAGTGCATACTGTGCCCATTTCCCCAGTCAGTGCCACCAATTACATCTGGTGTCACAATAGCTTGGATTTAAAAACAAAAAACTTTTTTCACTGTTATAGATTGAATAGCAGTCAGTTGTCTGACACTGCTGCCAGCTTCTGTGCCAGGCTCACAGTGCATACTGTGCCCATTTCCCCAGTCAGTGCCACCAAATACATCTGGTGTCACAATAGCTTGGATTTAAAAAAAAAAACCTTTTTTT
>OW240913.1:211037458-211090384 GCA_933207985.1 Pelobates cultripes | reverse complement strand
CTGAGTTGATGGAGGCATAATATGCCCCCACCCCCTCAGATCTGCTGTGCACAAGCATCCTGTGATTCAGTATCTCCTCCCACTGCATGCAGACACTGAACTTTCCTCATAGAGATTCATTGATTCAATTCATCTCTATGAGGAGATGCTGATTGGCCAGGGCTGTGATTGAATCATGCTGGCTCTGCCCCTGAGCTGCCTCCTTGTCAGTCTCAGCCAATCCTATGGGGAAGCACTGTGATTGGATCAGGCTATCACATGTCAGCAGACTGCTTGTTTTTCCTGAGTCTAACAGCATGCAGATTTACAGCTTCTGGCTTGAATACAGTAAGATTTTTACTATATTTATGGAGGCATGAGGGGCCCAGGTGGGCTAGATGGTCGTGTTAACACTATAGGGTCAGGAATACATGTAGTTGCACTGGTGACTATAGTGTCCCTTTAAGTAATACTGTGTGCATAATCACTCAGATCTGCTGCCACCGCTAGGAGAATTAGGCAGCTGTCTAGGGGTACAAACTCCATGTCATTGGCAGGAGGTGAGTGCACAGCATAGTGCTCCACTCCTGTTGGCAGGGCCGGCCTTAGGGGTGTGCGAGCTATGTGGCAGCACAGGGTGCCATGCCTCCAGGGGGCACCATGCAGCCAACACAGCTCACACATGCCCTAGGTGACAGGAGTCAGGTTGTGTATAAAACTCTATACTGCAGGTCCCCCCACCCAGGTGGAGAACTTCGTTATTCTCCAGCCGGGACTATAAAAAAAAACACCTAAGAAGGCAGCGGGGGCGGAGCTTCATGTGCAACAGGGGCAGAGCTTAATGAGGTACGGAGGTGGAGCTAAAAGCGCATGAGGTGGGGCTGCAATGGCAGCGGGGCGGAGCTAAAAGCACCCGCTATCCTTAACCTCTGCACACTAAGTGGGAAGCAGGAAGGAGCCCCTACTTCCCCAACTACCAGGTACCAGGAACTGCAATGTCGTAACTCCTCACTCTAGTTCATAATGGCAAAAGGTAAGTGTGTGTGTGTGTGTGTGTTTGTGACTGTATGTAAGGGTGTGAGTGTGTGACTGTATATAAGTAAGTGTGTGTGTGTCACATATTCATCTTCACATAAAAATGTGGTTAATGGCATTTACCGTCCTGACACGAAAAGTTGTGTCGAGCATCATTACCGTCCTGACAGGAAAAGTTGTGCCAAGCAGCAATCATGCACATGGAAACCTGGTAATTACTTTTGGGGTCAAAGGCCAGTCATGGCCAATCAAATCCACAGGAGGGTTTCTGCTGAGCAGCAATCATGCACATGGAAACCTGGTAATTGCTTTTGGGGTCAAAGGCCGGTTACAGTCAATCGGATCCACAGTAGGGGTATTTAAACCCAATTCTTCTTTTGCTCATTGCCCTGTCGTGGTTTCATCCTGATGGTAATCTGAGAGTGGTTAGGAGAATCAACCCTGTTTCTTATTCTCTGGCCCTTCCAGCGTCCTTACATACAGGGAGTGCAGAATTATTAGGCAAGTTGTATTTTTGAGGATTAATTTTATTATTGAACAACAACCATGTTCTCAATGAACCCAAAAAACTCATTAATATCAAAGCTGAATATTTTTGGAAGTAGTTTTTAGTTTGTTTTTAGTTATAGCTATGTTAGGGGGATATCTGTGTGTGCAGGTGACTATTACTGTGCATAATTATTAGGCAACTTAACAAAAAACAAATATATACCCATTTCAATTATTTATTATTACCAGTGAAACCAATATAACATCTCAACATTCACAAATATACATTTCTGACATTCAAAAACAAAACAAAAACAAATCAGTGACCAATATAGCCACCTTTCTTTGCAAGGACACTCAAAAGCCTGCCATCCATGGATTCTGTCAGTGTTTTGATCTGTTCACCATCAACATTGCGTGCAGCAGCAACCACAGCCTCCCAGACACTGTTCAGAGAGGTGTACTGTTTTCCCTCCTTGTAAATCTCACATTTGATGATGGACCACAGGTTCTCAATGGGGTTCAGATCAGGTGAACAAGGAGGCCATGTCATTAGATTTTCTTCTTTTATACCCTTTCTTGCCAGCCACGCTGTGGAGTACTTGGACGCGTGTGATGGAGCATTGTCCTGCATGAAAATCATGTTTTCTTGAAGGATGCAGACTTCTTCCTGTACCACTGCTTGAAGAAGGTGTCTTCCAGGAACTGGCAGTAGGACTGGGAGTTGAGCTTGACTCCATCCTCAACCCGAAAAGGCCCCACAAGCTCATCTTTGATGATACCAGCCCAAACCAGTACTCCACCTCCACCTTGCTGGCGTCTGAGTCGGACTGGAGCTCTCTGCCCTTTACCAATCCAGCCACGGGCCCATCCATCTGGCCCATCAAGACTCACTCTCATTTCATCAGTCCATAAAACCTTAGAAAAATCAGTCTTGAGATATTTCTTGGCCCAGTCTTGACATTTCAGCTTGTGTGTCTTGTTCAGTGGTGGTCGTCTTTCAGCCTTTCTTACCTTGGCCATGTCTCTGAGTATTGCACATCTTGTGCTTTTGGGCACTCCAGTGATGTTGCAGCTCTGAAATATGGCCAAACTGGTGGTAAGTGGCATCGTGGCAGCTGCACGCTTGACTTTTCTCAGTTCATGGGCAGTTATTTTGCGCCTTGGTTTTTCCACACGCTTCTTGCGACCCTGTTGACTATTTTGAATGAAACGCTTGATTGTTCGATGATCACGCTTCAGAAGCTTTGCAATTTTAAGAGTGCTGCATCCCTCTGCAAGATATCTCACTATTTTTGACTTTTCTGAGCCTGTCAAGTCCTTCTTTTGACCCATTTTGCCAAAGGAAAGGAAGTTGCCTAATAATTATGCACACCTGATATAGGGTGTTGATGTCATTAGACCACACCCCTTCTCATTACAGAGATGCACATCACCTAATATGCTTAATTGGTAGTAGGCTTTCGAGCCTATACAGCTTGGAGTAAGACAACATGC
The DNA here is from genome assembly GCA_933207985.1 of Pelobates cultripes. Taxonomy (NCBI): domain Eukaryota; kingdom Metazoa; phylum Chordata; class Amphibia; order Anura; family Pelobatidae; genus Pelobates; species Pelobates cultripes. The sequence goes on along the minus strand of OW240913.1, from coordinate 211,087,384 downwards.
ATAAAGAGGATGATGTGGTCAAAATACTCATTTGCCTAATAATTCTGCACTCCCTGTATACCTAATACTTTTCATGTGTCATTGCTCAAACCGCTTGTTTGCAATCGGTACACAAGTCTGGTTGTTCCCCCTCCAACTTTGGTTGTTTCTGGACAGGAGGAGTACGAAGTCTCCTCCATCATTGATTTCAGGTTTTCTTGTGGTTCCTTACAGTATTTGGTTAATTGGAGGGGGTATGGGCCTGGTGACTGTTCTTGGATTTCGGCTTCTGATATCCATGCTGGCCAGCATTTACCGTCAGGAAAGGTTGTGCCGAGCAACATTGCCGTCCTAACAGGAAAAGTTGTGCTGAGCAACATTACCGTCCTGACAGGAAAAGATGTGCTGAGCAGCAATCATGCAAATTGGAACCTGGTAATTACTTGTGGGGTCAAAGGCCGGTTACAGCCAATCGGATCCACAGGAGGGGTATTTAAACCAATTCTCCTTTTGCTCATTGCTCTCTCGTGGTTTCATCCTGATGGTAATCCGAGAGTGCGTTCCTGGTATTTGACATTGGCTTCGTTTTGACTTCCCTGAATTCTGGTATCCTTGACTTTTTTCTTTCCCTCCTTGTTGTGTCTGATTCTGTGTTCCTGACCTTGGCAAGTATTTTGACTATTCTTGGACACATTAAGTCCGGTCTAAGGACCGGTTATACGTTATTGAAACGGGACTGCGCTTCCCGGTTAACCCAGACCGGTTAGCTCTTGTTAGTTCCCTTCCTTCAGCCAATCAGAAACTCTTGCATGGTTAGGGGACTTAGCTCTATGCGCTCTCAGGCAGAGACGACACTCAGCCCTGGAAGCTCTTAGTCCTTACCAGGACTTCTCCCCGTTGCATCACCTGTAAGGTGGAACAGCAGACACAGAGGTTAAATCTTCTGAATCCCCTGCAAGCTTGAACAGCTGACACAGGGGTTAAATCTTTCTTCCCTCCAATAAAAGGATGACACACAGTTTTGGAGTTTTAAGCACTTTTAGAGCGCTCTCGTAGCTCTCAGGTAGGGGAAAGGGATTAGTGATTACAGCTCCCTTCAGAGCAGGTAGGACGGTCCCCGAAATGGGGACCGAAGACAGGGTGCACAGTCTGGTTCGGTATACGAATGCTGCCCACTGGTGGCATTCGGCTATACGAATGGCGGCCAATCAGGGGAAGCACGCGCCGCTTCTTACCTTGCGGTCTGGGGTTTTCACACCTCGTTAGCAAGATGTGAACATTCCAACCACACATTCTAAATGGAGCAGCGGGGTGGTCGGGGTGGAGCACCCCGTGTGGCTGAAAAGTAAAATGCAAGGGGAAACACATTTTTTAACAAGGGAAAATCATACAATACACATTGGGGACACAAAATCCAAAACTGAACATCTGAATACTCAGTGGGAATGGCGCTTAGTGGCGGTGTCCCACCACAGTTATCCTTAGTCCTAGGTGTGACACAGTTCTGCGTGCTAGATCAACAAGTAATCCTGACAGCACGCCCCAAATTTACTTTTTAGCGATGTAGCCACAGTATTGGACGTTTCTATTTCACTCTCAGATATGAAGTGTACGCCCCAAATTTACTTTTTAGCACCAAAAAAATGTGAATTGTCAACTGCGATGTAACCACAGTATTTGACTCTCAGATATGAAGTGCATACCCCAAATTTACTTTTTAGCACCAAAGAAATTCGAATTTGTCAAACTGCAATGTCACAGCAGTATTTAAAATTGCCCACTGAGCTACCAGAACAGGATTAAAGTAATGTGCCAGGCACACATGCAGTTGCAAGTGCACCGCACTTGCAAAAATGTCCGCCGCCGCCCACCTAACTAACATACTGATTGCTTATTTCTCTTTGGCACTGGGCTCAGCGCAGGGTACAAAAATGTAGTATAGCACCCACAAAATTAATCGCTGTAGTTTGCAGATTCAACACCAGAATTCTTTCCTAATCTGTCCCTCACAGCTGCAGCATCCTCTCCCTACACTAATAAGAGCTCATGTGACGTGCGGTGCTACGTGACTCCAGCTTATATAGAGGCTGGGTCACATGCTGCACTGGCCAATCACAGCTATGCTATTTTATTTTTTTAGATATTGTCCTTTCCTTGTAACCCTATTGTAGCCCTTATTTTTTCTGTCTATTCTCAGCCAAACTGCACCTTTCAATTTCAGGTCCATCTTCTGCTATTTATGACCCCCCAGTGTACCCAGTGGCGTACACATAATGCATGGGGCCCCGGTGCAAAACTGATTGCCCCCCCGATCCGTGCCCCCCCACCCCCGTCACTTACATGCAGACACAGACATACATAGAGGCACACATACACATACACCCCCAACAGATGCATACATACACACACAGACACACACACAGAGACACATACAGTCTGTGTGTGTGTGTGTGTGTGTGTGTGTGTGTGTGCTTCTCTATGCATTTCTGTGTGTGTCTGTATGATACAGACACACACACAGACAGACAGACACACACAGACAGACACACACATACACACAGACAGACACGCACATACAAAATGTTTAAGTGACCCTCCTTTTCCTACCTTTTGCAGGAGGGTGACTTCCCTGGGGTCCAGTGTGGGCTCAGACTGATGGGAGTCAGAGTTCCCACTCTGACTCCCTCTTCCTTCCTCCTGCACGGGTCCCTGATAGCTGGGACGAGTGACCAGGGAGTCTCTTCCTCCCAGCTATGTCTGACATCATCACAGTGGGCCTGGTAGCACTGTTGAAGCGCCCAGCGCTGACCAGGCCCCCTGAGTATCCATATCTATCGGGTGGCCCTGACAGCATGGGCCACCCGATGGACCCCTTGGAGGGCGGGCCCGGCGGTTTGCAGCGCGGGCCAGGGCTGCAAAAGATGGTGGATCGTACCTGGTTGCAGGGGTCCGCAGAGTGCCTGGCCCACCTGGAGTGACGGGCGACCTCTGCGACCGTGGTATGTACGCCAGTGCCCGTACCCTCTCCCTCCCCTTCTCTAACATCAGTTGTTTTAAGTGTTAAACTCTATCAGATTGATCAGTATTGCTTCAGACCCCTTGAAGAGAGGAAAACTTTTGAAAGCTTGTTTTTGAAATATTACTTTAGTCCAATAAAAAAGGTATTATTGCATACTGCAATAATCTGGTATTTTGACATCTTGTCTACTGGACTAATACGGCTAATCCAATTAACACTATATTCATGTTCAGGCTTCATATATATATTTGGGAGTCAGGCCAGCTCTTTGGTTTTGCACCCCTCCCTGTCACAGGTGCCTCATTCCAGGGCCGTATTTAGCCTTGTACTGCAGAGAGCCCCAGATGGATTTTTCCCCAAGTAAGTGGGTTAATCTCATATGAGCAGACATTAGGCTGATAGAGTAGGACCTGCCAAAGATGAGTTACATTGAAGTTGTGGCAGGCTAATGCATTGTATAATAATATACTGTAACTAAACCCCTATTATTTTTGCCTAGATTAGGTGTTTTTTTTAAAAACTGATAAAATCTGAGTTTTGAAGTTGTGTTTAGTGGATGAGTGCACTTGATCTTGTGTATTAAACACATAGAAATATTTTGAATATCCCTAATATGTTTGTCAAAGGCACAAATGCATCACATATTAAGATTACAATCAACTACAGACAAGCACAGGCCTCTTCCTTTTGTATGCTGACAATGTCCTAACTTCACGACACTCACCAAATAAAACACGTTTAACTGACAAATAAAACACGTTTAATTGACATTAACATCATATTCAAAAGAACTTTAGGCCAGCCGTGCACAAGGTTTGCCCACATTTAAAATTTTACTGTTACATTAATGCATTTTTGTTCCTGTATGCAAAACTGTATCTCATCTCATACAATAGGTTAGCGTTTTTTATCATACACAAAGCAATTGTAAAATTGTAAAAACAATTGTGATAGAAAAAACAGCCAAGATGTTTTGGCTGTTTTATTGCAGATTTTAAGTAAAAGGATGGATTTGTATAGGTATTTAGCTTTTTTCAAATAAACATTCAGTCAAAAGTAAATAATGGGTAGCACATTCATTGATTCTTCCCTAGTTACCATACTATGTATTGCAGTATTTGGTGATGAGGTATAATGGAACTTAAGGCAAGAGCTCATTCCAGCTGTTTGTGACAATACTTCAGGGTACTGACATTACATAGTTACATAGTTACATAGCTGAAAAGACTGTCCATCAAGTTCAGACTTTCTCACATTTGTTTTTTGCTGTTGATCCAAAAGAAGGAAAAAAAAAACAGTTTGAAGCATTTCCAATTTTGCAACAAGCTAGAAAATAAAAATCCTTCTTGACTCCTGAATTTATCCTTAGATCAAGCAGCTATTACCCTACATTGAAAGATTATATTCTTGAATATTCTGTTTTTGCAAGTATGCATCTAGTAGCTGTTTGAACATCTGTATCGACTCTGATAAAACCACTTCTTCAGGCAGATAATTCTGCATCCTTATTGTTCTTACAGTAAAAAAAAAATTTCCTTTGCCTTAGACAAAGTCAGTATTTAAACTTATGCTACTGAGAAAGCATCTGCCTAAGGGTCTCAGACAACAATTAATTATGGTGCTTTCAACAGGTAAATAAATATCTACTCTCCTTTAAAAATTGATTTCTCACTGATGCTTAAAAGTTCTCTCGAAGCAGAAAATGGATATCAATAAATAAACAACAAGCAATGTCTTTTTGAAAGGATCAAACTAATATGCCCACAGGGACAAATTTTCTGAAGCTACTACATACAACCACCACAATTTCATTGGAACATTGGAAGATCCACTAATTAAAGTCCCTCCGTTATGGTTTTGCTTGTTTAAAGGGACACTATACCACTGCATCTCATTGAAGTGGTCTGGATACAGTGTATTTGTTCCCTTATCCCTGCAATGTAAAACATTTTTAGAGAAACTTTAATGTTTAATATTAAAGGGTTAAGACTTCCTCTAGCGTCTGTCTACCAGGCCACTAGCCAATGGTGAGTAGAGATTCACCGCAAGAAGTGAACTTTTAAAGCCTGGCTAGTAGCATAGGACTACACATTTTAAGCCCTGCTAAAAAACTTCCTAAATTAGTCATTAATATTAGTAAAACTTTGCAAATATTTTTTTATTTTTTCTACAGCTGTCTCCATCACTGTTTATGGAGATTTTTGTAGATAAATCATTTGGAAAGTGGTTGTAACAGTATTTAGTCATTTGGAAAGCTTCTTACATTGAGGTGTGTGTGTGTGTGTGTATATGTGTATATATGTGTGTGTGTGTAATTAACAATATGACATCTGAAAATCACATGAAAGGATGCTGTATGATTTAAAAAAAAACACACTACATGAAGGTCTTGTTCACTAGAGTGTGTCATGAATGTAACCAGTAAAACTTTGTTTTTACAGCCACTGTTTGGCCCATACATATTTTAAAACTTGTCTAATTCTGTTGTAGCATTACTTGTAGATATGAAGTGCACTCTCCAAAATGTACTATTTAACAGATTAGCACCCAAAAAATTTGAACATTTACAACTGCGCTGTAAGCACATTATTAAATGCTTCTATTATACTCTCAGATATGAAGTGCACCGCAGGCCGCAAATGTACTATTTAGCAGATTAGCAGCAAAACAATTAGAATGTTTACCACTGCGCTGTAAGCACACTATTAGACGCTTCTATTTGACTCTCAGATATGAAGTGCACCCCACTAAAATACTATTTAGCATTTCAACACCGAAAAAAATTTACGTTTTAAAACTGCAATGTGACAGCAGTATTTGACGATTCTATTTGACTCTCAGATATGAAGCGCACCCCACTAATGTACTATTTATCACCCCAAAAAATTTACTTTTTAAAACTCTGATGTAACCGTGGTATTTGAAGCTTCTATTTGACTCTCAGATATGAAGTGCACCCCACTAATGTACTAGTTTGCAGAATTCTTTCCTAAGCTGTCCCTCACAGCTGCAGCATCCTTTCTCTACACTAATAAGAGCTCATGTGCGTGCGGCGCTATGCGACTCCAGCTTATATATAGAGGCTGGGTCACATGCTGCACTGGCCAATCATAGCCATGCCATTAGTAGGCATGGCTGTGATGGCTTCTAAGGGCACACGAGTCAAATGCTTGTTGATTGGTTGCCTGCAGCCTTTGAAAACGCCCCATTAAATCGCCGAACACCGAACTCCAACCCGAACATACAGTGATATGTCCATGTTCCGGTCCGGGGTCCAAAAGCCATAATGTTCGGTAAAGTTTGGGTTCACTCAACTCTACTTAAAACCCAATTATTGACTAATTGTGCAACTCGCTTTCCATTTCCACTGCATAATGGTAAGAGCCCCTGCTCTATCTGACTCAGATACAGTAAGGTGGCTTCTGAATTTTCCTGACCTGCTTACGTCTTTTCACCCTTTGAATGATCTCTTTACAGTCTTTAATGAGATCTGGCTATAAATTATTAATTTATTGATTGTGGATTCAGGAAACACTGAAGGGATATATTGTATAGTCTTGGTGTCCAGTTTATGACTGACCATGTCAACCTATTTTCTCATAACTAAACCTTTATAATGAAAAGCAGGATCCACGGCATTTAAATAAACCTTCTACCAAAAATTTTATGTATGTGTATGTATGTGAGGGGGTGTGTGTATATAGTGGTTGGATATGGGTGTAAATGATTAATCATTTAAAAAATTATTTTTTACAAAATCACATTTGTAACCCTGCAGGGGGGAGAGGGAGAATGCAGATACCTGGTGGTCCAGTGAGAGGGAGCACGCTGATGATTATCCCTGGTGGTTTAGTGGGCTGGCTATTTGGTCTTTACCTCCGCAGGGTACAGACCATAGAAACATAGAATGTGATGGCAGATAAGAACCATTCGGCCCATCTAGTCTGCTCAATATTTCAAAATACTTTTAATTAGTCCCTGGCCTTATCTTAAGTCTAGGATAGCCTTATGCCTATCCCATGCATGCTGTTAACCTCTACCACTTCAGCTGGAAGGCTTTTCCATGCATCCACAACCCTCTCAGTAAAGTAATACTTCCTGAAATTATTTTTAAACCTTTGCCCCTCTAATTTAAGACTATGTCCTCTTGTTGTAGTAGTTCTACTTCTTTTAAATATAGTCTCCTCCTTTATGTATTATGTACATTCCCTTTATGTATTTAAATGTTTCTATCGTATCCCCCCTGTCTTGTCTTTCCTCCAAGCTATACATGTTAAGTTTTATCCTGCAATCCATGAACCAGTTTAGTAGCCCCTCTCTGAACGCTCTCTAAAGTATCTATATACTTCTGGAGATACAGTCTCCAGTACTGCATACTATTGTTACCTCCAAGTGAGGTCTCACCAGTGTTCTGTACAATGGCAGAAGCACTTCTCTCTTTCTACTGCTAATACCTCTGAATTACATATCTTCCCCAAGGCGGGGCTTGAACCCACGATGCTGAGATTAAGAGTCTCATGCTCTACCGACTAAGCTAGCCGGGATGATTCCTGACCATGTCTCTCTCCCTCTCACGAGCGCTGTTTTTTCAGAGCGTTGCCGCAGGTTACCATGGCAACGCTCTGATAATCTCGGAGCTCTCAAGAGGGAGAGAAGGAAACTCCTCAGCACGTGTGGAGGGTGTCTGGCTCACTGCCCAATTTCCCCTCCGGCCCATGAAGGGACAGAACTCCATCTTGGGGCCAGTGCTTCTCTGCATGGGCCAGCAGGGGAGATCTCTTGTTCTTTCCTGCTGGCTTTGGCCCATGTCCATCGCGGCCCACCGGGGTTTGCCCGATGGCCAGTTCGGGCCTTCTTCCATGTAATTGGTTGCCTCCTTAAGCCCCAATCAAAATGCATCTCTAGGCAAATCCCGCTCCTGCAAAGCTTGCCTGGATATGCCATTCATCAGGCTAATTTTACCTGAAGTCTGGTCAATAGCCAAGAGTAATTGATTTTGTTATGGGTATTTATGGACACTAGTAAAGTGATGCAATAGTGTTTTAGATAGAAATAACACATTTGTTTTTGGTACAATCTGCAGTAACATTAGTATAAAACCAAAACAATATTTTTAAATACTCTATAGTTTTCTTGGATATTAGCATAAACTTAGGATAAAAAATAGACCTGTTGGCATACATAAAAACTCTAAACTGCTTTATTTTCCCATGATTTTAGTGAAATAAAACTGTCTTAAAGATCAGCACATTTAATGGACCTTAATGAATGACATTGGCCATGAACAGTTTTCAGTGAATATGCCTCATTTATTTTTATTTGTCTGAAATGAGATTTGCATAAAATTTTACATAAACATATTGAACATTTGGAAATTCAAATCTATTTGAACATTGTATTTCCTTCTAAATCATGTTATTGGGTATAAAATTATAAGTTATACATTATATATAATAAATTTGTGTGCCCTGCCAGCAGTCAAAGATAATGAAAAAAAAATATTTTAATTTGGTAGATATAGACTGCATATGTGTGCATAAATATATTGACTTAGTATTTAAAATATCTTTAAATAAAGAAGATAGAGATACACACTAAAATGTCCATTAATAAAAATGCAAATGCAACACACGGAAAAAATATTTAATCAAATGTCAAAAAGAGGAGACCAAATGTGAGTTTCTCATTATCATGAGACAGATATTTTGCAGATTTGTTTCTTCCCCCAAAGCTTCTGCTCATGTATTCTCAGCTTCATGCTTGTGAGCACTTAGGTGCACGTCCACATGACTTCCTGTGGTGGGCCATGGATATTGACGTGAATTACATCACAGCTCCTGAGCAATCGTAAAACCCCAGATATGAATACATGTTTGGAACATCTTGCAGACCCACCCAGTGTAAGCAATCACGCACAGAGCAGGATTAACCATAAATCAAACTATGCACATAACTAGGTTCTTGGAGTTAGAGGGTGGACCCAAAACATGGTTTTACTTTGTCCAGTTTACCATTTTTGTTTAGTTTTTCTTGTTTTTTCTTGTTTTCTATTCTATGTCTGGTTTTCTTTATGCTGGGTTTTCTGGGTTCATTCCTTTATTCTGTTCCTGGAATTCCCAGTCTCCTGGATTCCTTTAAATGTTTGTTTTTTGTTGCCACACCCGTTCCTTTGCCATTTAATCCTTTTTTGTTTCAGTCTGGTCCTGCAAGCAGTGGTCTCATTACCTTTGCTCCTTTATTTGCAGGTAAGTACTGTGTGTGTTTTATTGTTTATTTAGTCATGCATATCTAGGCAGTTAGGACCCACCGTAATTGGAGTACTTTGGCTCAGTGGTAGGCTGCATTTATCTTGGCTATTTATGTATGTCTAAATCTCCAATGTTTTACATACATAGTACTTCCTTATGTCTCCTCTTGCTTTGCCTTGCATCTCTTGTCTTGTTTTATTTTGTCTTCCAAGTTCATGTACAGTCCTGTCCTTCCCTGTTCATGTTTCCCTCATGTCTTGTGTACATGTTCTGGTACCTGCTTTCTGTCCTGCTCTGGTTCTGGGTTTTTCTAGTCTTGTCCTGTTTTCTTGTTAGGTGCCTGTTCTTTTCTTGCCTTGTTTCTGTACTGGATACATATCTGCTGCAGAGCCTCCCTATCCATATCTTGGGAGGTCTGCATATTTTGATCTGCTCCTGGATCCGCAGAAGCTTCTTCAGGGCCCTGGTATGTGGCCACACAAATGCTTGCAGGACCAAGCATTTGTGTGGCCACATACCAGGGCCCTGAAGAAGGGGGCGTGTGGTTACCCTGCTCCAGGCCCTGAATGTCCATTTCCACACTGAGACTTCTATCATCTTTATCAGGCACTCAGGGGTCCCAGTCTCCGTACCGCCACCCATGACACTACCATCCCTGAAGAATGAAAGAGTGCCCAAATCGGTAACCTGCCTAGGGTCAATCCTTCTCTGATCATGCATAAAAAAGGTCCCCCATGGAAACCCCAATTCAAGAATAGCACAAAGTGGGCTGAGGACGGTACAGTGTCTTAACAGTGGGGGGTGGCTACACTAAGGTGCCCTATATGAACTTAGAACATCAGAGCCTTCTTTGCTCAATTGTTCTGTGCTTTGACTTTTAACACTTGGCTGCTACCTGATTCCTGATCTCCTGTTTATGCTTGCCTTTATGTTATGGAACCTTAGCTGCCTTGATATTTGATCATTTGAACTATGTGACCATGATATTTGGCATGCCCTCTGGATTTGTATGCACTGGACCTGTTTTAGTAAGTTGCTACATTTGGGGTTGCACATCACTCAATCTATCTGGCAGATACACTGCATTTTACAGTTATGTTCATTATTATGTAATGAACATGTATATGGTAAGCACCCTGTGAAAAATGTCCATCTACTTCACATTTACCACTTACGACAGATTTAAAAGTACAAAAGGTAGATAATCTCCTAAAGAGAGTTATCTGGAGAAAGTCTCAAAAATCTAGAAGAAAATATATAGAAAAAATTTATCAAAATATATAAAAAGAAATCAAAAAAATTATTTTAGGAACTGTAAGGGAGGATCGGAGGAAGGCAGATATGGCACCTATATTCAAAAAGGGTTCAAAATCTCTGCATGGAAATTATAGACCTGTGAGCTTAACTTCTATGGCTGGGAAAGTTTTTAAAGGGTTATTAAGTAATAACATTAAGGAGTTCATAAGGAAGAACATTTTAATTATGAGACGCATGTCTCTTTTCTGATTTATGACTAGGTAACACAAAGTTGAGGTGCCAATTATCTCACCATCACTGGGTCTGGTAGTTAACTGCCAGTCATAATTGTACTTTTAAAAATATACATCCAATCATAAATCATATGGTTATACCCTTAGGGAGCTATATTAAGATTCTATTTATCGTATGTGGCTCACAAAAATCTTGCTACTCTTTCGATAAATTACAATACGATTTTTTTTTCCCAACAATTGTCTTGTGGAGCACTGCCCAAGGTATTATTATGGATGAGTCACCACTGTTTATGCATAAACATGACATTTGCCTTAGTTTATGTCAAGAAAATCAGTGTGCATAAGCTGAAAAATATTTTTTGCCACTTTGCATCTTTCAAGAGCTGTACTACTCATTTCAAATCAACTGTAGCTACTGTTTTGTTTTCTTCTTGTTTTTTTTATTTTTAATAAACCAGTTAAATAAAATGTTTTACTTAGTATTAGAGAGTATTCAAATCCATCTCTCTTGAGAAATATGGCAATGTCTTTTTCCTCTTTCCTTTAACCCCTTAAGGACACATGACATGTGTGACATGTCATGATTCCCTTTTATTCCAGAAGTTTGGTTCTTATTCCAGAAGTTTGGTTAAAAGAAAACACAAAAAAGGCTGCAGCAACTGACAGTAAAAATCTGCAGCTCATCTATTATGTGCAAGATGACACTGTTGGAGGCACATCAGAGATTTTTGTATTTATTTACTCTGTACGTCAAGAAACATGTGTATGACCATGTTGAGAACGATCAGATATAAAGGGGCCATAGAAATAAGTCTTAGAGAACTGTGATCTACTTAATAATATTACCTATTTTATCACACAGAACATGGGATCAGAGAACATAGAACATGAGGGCATAATCCTGATTATTTATTTATTTATAAAATATTTTACCAGGATGGAATAATTATCTTTAAGGTACCTTTGCATGTATAAACATGTATTACTTCACATGTGTAGGAGCAGGAAACATCTTCAAAATCATGAGAACACAAATCATGAGAACAGAGTTATCGGTCACCCTGTTTAGCTGAAGTTTAATATATAATTACTTGTTCTGTTCTTTTAATTAATTTTATTCTAATTTTTATTTTTTCCTGGCTTCAATCTTAGTTCAAAGTAGGTGCTCTGTGACAATTTTTTATTCCCAAGATGTCTGTCAATTGACAATAAACATGAAAAGGCTTAGTTCAATATGGCTTAAACTGACATTTTATAGATGAGAATGGGCCATTTTCAAGCTACCATCTTCAATTGCCCTGAAACAATATTTTCCAATTGGCTTTGCTTTTTCTTCTTTTAGAAGATTTTGTACGGCTGAATGATATAAAAAGCATTTCAACAGGCTTTTCGAACAGAATACATGGCTTCTTGCATCAATGCAATAATTTGTTTTGAAACATTTCTTTCTGAAAGAAGAAACAAACATCCCTTTGCAGAAAATTATGTTACAAATAATTAAGTTTGACACGTGCTCTCTAATAAGAATTCTCAAGTACTTTTCACATTCTAAGCATTATTTGGATCAATCAGAGGATGATTTATTCTGATAAGTTGTTTTGTTCAGATAGCTTGCTTTTACGCTTTGAGGTGCAAGAAATGTTGGTTTATGTGGCTACTAAGCTGTAAGAGAGAATGATGTTTTCTCAGATTTAGAAGAAATTGTTCAGAATCACTGATGTAGACACAAAATGAATTATCTCTGTTTACAACAGATTATCGTAGCCAATGGTATTTCTTTGTGTACATTAAAGCTGACATATTTAAACCATTATCCTGTAGCCGTGGATATAAAAAGAAAACGGATAGGTTTTGGTGCTATTTATTTTCTCTGGGCTTCTCCACTGTTTTACAATTATATACTCTAGAAAATATACCTCTCTTCTACAGTAATAGGTAATATACCACACAACCCTTCATTAGAATCACTTTGATCTGGCAGTAAAGTGGAATTGGATTGTTTACTGACTGTTCTGATAAAAGGTTCATTCCTGAGAAGATAAGGTCATTGAAAGTAGCTATGTTACCTTTGCCTCATTTGCACATGTATGTTTTTATTATTCCACTAAAGTAGAATTTGTGGTGTTGTAGATACTAGTTGGGGACATTAATGTTGTCACATCTACTCTCATACCCCCAAAAAACAAGAGATGAGGTGCATGCACAAATGTTCTGTAGTTGATGAGTTAATAACATAATCTAAATGATCACCACTGTAGTATCTCTGTATAGGAATGTATGCAGGCTAAAAGAGTTATTCACTAAAGTGAGTAATGCTGGGAATTCACAAGGAATTCAAATTTGATTTGAAATGTAAGTCCAGAAGAGACAAACTGAAAACAAAATTGACTTGGAGATTTTTCTAGTTTGGCTAATTTGGCCTAAATTGTGAAACTTGCATCAAATTTACATTGGATTCCAAGCAACTCTTACTTTAGTGAATAACTATGAAAATTTCTGTTACTCCCAGCTTCATGGTTACGTGTCCAGTTTTTCATATATATGTTGTAACGGAGCGCCTGTACCAAGAGTGGTACCTCCGCTGTAGATTCTCCCAGGTTCCATAGTGAAGCAGTAAATATTACTCCTGCATACCCAAACATCAGTCGAGACCTGATGAAGGGTATAAGAACTGGTTTATTCTTGCAAAAGCACACGCATTTATACTCAGACCGCCAGCATGGGGTCTCTACTCAATTATCTCCCAGCATCCTAACAAAGAAATACCCCCAAAATATCCATTAACGTATCCCCACATATCATACATAATTTTAAAGGGTGGATCAGAGCGCCCCTTCTGGAAAAATAATGCTCTGATCTATGCATAATTGTCCGTACAGTCAAAACTTTGCCCGACTACTGCCATAGTCTTGGCCAAAAAGAGTTTCATGAGGTCGCGTTAAATCCTCTGTAATTTGTCAGGCACCAAATCTTTGGGGAAAATGGGAGCTCCCTAATAATTTCAGGGATAGATTGTTCACTTCCTTGGACATAAGCGTTCCTCCAAAAAGTGCTCTTCTGAGTCGCTGGAAAAGTGGGAAAAATTGAGGTTCAAGTTGACCGGGAAAACCTGTAACAGTTGGGCCGGAGTTTCAGAGCCTTTGTAGGTGAATCCCTCTGATAGCGTCTGCATACTCCTCTGAAGAGTACAAAGGGCAGAAAACTGGACAGGGAGGTGGGAGCTCATTGGATCATAGTCACTCATATGTTGAGTTTAATTCTTATTGAGGAAAACTTAAAAGGTAATAAAGGAACTTAACAAACGTAACACAATATTTACACAGCGAGAGTTATTGATTAAAAAGTGAAACGTGGTGAGCTTAGTCAGACTTGTAACTTTTATTCTAAATTAATCAAGCTGAAGAAAATACCCAATGCTGCAAAATTGTAGATGTCCTCCAGTTGAGCTATTTAACCTAAATCTTGCAAGCTGGTTCTCAACCCACTGATTTATAGAGCCTGCATTGTGTTGATTAAAGGAAATTGTTCGTCACAGCTTAATGTTAAATAATCATACATTTTCAGTATTATATTCTCAAAGTTGTTTTTTTAATCATTTAATTACAATCTTGTTTAGCTTAATAACAAAGTATGTAGCTATTTCAAAGCCTTGCCAATACATGCATTTTTGCATATATTTCTACATAACAATAACAATTAAAATAATCTATAATTACATGTTGATTAACGGAATGCTTCCATTGCACTCCCAGTCATCATCAATGACCTAAAGCCATGCTACAGAGTAATCTAGGATTTAAAACAGAAAAGAAGAGCAAGGAATGCAATTTTAAATGGTCATAGCAGAAAAAGTATAAAGAGATGGGCAGACTAGATGGGCCGAATGGTTCTTATCTGCCGTCACATTCTATGTTTCTATGTTTCTATGAGAAGGTTATGATTCGAAAAGGAGGTAGCAGCAAAGGTGTGAAAAGTTACATATAATATATCGAACATTCTGCATATATTTTTCAGGTCAGGTCTCAATTTACCATATCTGTTTAGTATACCTACAGCTAGACTTTCCCCACTGATGTCTTAATTAACAGATTTAAAAAAAAAAAATAATCCATTTAAGTATGGCAGTTTTTTGGCAAGCAAAAATGTAGTCTGTGTTTATTAGCTATGAGAATTGCTTCATATACACCACACCAAATGCAAGTATCCAAACTGTGCCACTTCCTGGAGTTTTTGCTTCATCTGCTACACCTGTCACAGGTGCTCATAGAATTTATTGTGAATTATTGAATCGAGGGTCAAAGGCGCATATGAATTTCTACTCGCCATAGCTGATCATTTTATTTACAATTGTGTACCCTGGTATAAATATATGAAGAGTTTGCATGTTACTTCATTTGTGTAACACCAGTTTTTACAGCTTTCATAAATCATAAACTGCTGCACTGCAGCATGACATGAGTTGGTGAAAGCAAATTTGAATAATACTGCTATATTATGCATTTGTGTATTTGCTTTCATTGAATGTAAAATTGTCTGTGTTTCTAATTTTTTTTTCTCTACAAATATTAATGTATGTGAGACCTTGAGGCTTTGTCATTCTTTTGTGTCCAAGCTGTACTTAAGTTTTCTTTTTTTACTTACAAACTCCTATATTTAAAGCAATACATAAACATATACCACAATGTTACCTTTTTATATTTGAAAACTGTACATAATTTTGAACCGAACTCCCAATAATTTTACTGACAATAACCATGGATATGATAACCGAATTGTGCATTTTGTTGCCATTTTCTCATGGAGCAGTGTAACATGTGAGTATCCACAGAAGATTAAATAGTATGCTACTTTAGTGGGTGTAAAAAAATAATACAAATATCAAACTGATAGTGGAGTCCTTACCTGATCTAATAAAATATAGTTGTTCGAAAAAGTTTGCATACCTTGGAGAATTGCTAATAAATGTACCATGTAAATGTACGAGTCAGCAGGCAAAACACTTTTCTTTTATTTCTTATGGGATTCATATTCAACTGTAGGTTATAAAAGAATGACACAATCATAAAACAAAACATGGCAACAAGGAAATAAATTATATGACCCTTGTTCAAAAGTCTACATACCATTAGTTCTTGCCCCCTTTAGCATCAATGACAACATGCAGCCTTTTGTAATAGTTGCCTATAAGGCCCCTTATTCTTGCAGGTGGTATAGCTGTCCATTTGTCTTGGCAAAATGCCTCCAGGTTATACAAAGCCTTTGGTCGTCTTGCATGAACCGTACGTTTGACATCTCCCCAGAGTGGCTCGATGATATTAAGATCAGGAAACTGTGATGGCCACTCCAGAACCTTCACCTTTTTCTGCTGTAACCACTGGAGGGTTAACTTGACCTTGTGATTAGGGTCACTGTCATGCTGGAAAGTCCAAGAGCATCCCATCCTCAGCCTACGTGCAGAAGAATACAAATTGTCTGCCAGTATTTTCTGATAACATGCTGCATTCATCTTGCCATCAATTTTCACAAGATTCCCTATGCCTTTAGAACTTACACACCTCCAAGACATCAGTGAACTACCACCATGCTTCACAGTGGGGATGGTATACTTTTCACTATGGGCCTGGTTGGGACCATAAAGCTCTATTTTGGTCTTGTCACTTTAAATTACAGTGTACCAGAAGCTGTGAGGTGTGTCAAGGTGTTGTCGGGCATATTGTAACCAGGCTCTTTTGTGGCATTGGTGCAGTAAAAGCTTCTTTCTGGCAACTCGGCCATGCAGCTCATTTTTGTTCAAGAATCGTCGTATTGTGCTCCTTGAAACAACCACGTCTTTTTCTATAACAGCCTGTATTTCTCTTGAGTTTATCTGTGGATTTTTCGTTGTATTCTGAACAATTCTTCTGACAGTTGTGGATGAAATCTTTCTTGGTCTTCCTGACCTTGGCTTGGTATCAAGAGATCCCCGAATTTTCCCCTTCTTAAGGATTAATAAAACTGAACAGTACTAACTGGCCTTTGTAAGGCTTTGGACATCTTTTTATACCTTGTTACGCAGGTCTTGACAGTTCTTTTCTGCTCCCCGTGGTTCAGTATCTAGCCTATATCCACGTGAGAGCTAACAAACTAATTGACTATTTATACACAGCCACTAATTGCAATTTAAAAAGCTACAGGTGTGTGAAATTAACCTTTACTTGCCATTTTAACCTGTGTGTCACCTTGTGTGTCTGTAATCAGGCCAAACATTCAAGGGTATGTAAACTTTTGATCAGGGCCATTTGGGTGATTACTGTTATCATTATGATAAAAGGAGCAACACAACTATGTGATAATAACTATCCTTCAATAAAAGACATTTTTGCATGATCAGTCATATTTCACAATTTCTGCAAGGGTATGCAAACTTTTGAGCACAACTGAATATAGCATGGGAGAAGGCTAACATTTTTTTCCCTGAATTTTTGGGAGTGTTTTAGGTCAATATAACCGCCACTGCCACAGTGGTCTTCATCGTTCGAGCTCGTTTTGTTTTTTATAAGCACGTCATTAACTCTGAGATGCTCTTAGTAAGACAGCCCTAGAGGTGGACATAAACCTGTAATGTAAACAATGCAGATTCTATAGCTTACTATATCACAGCAATAACACACATTTAAATTAAAAGTCTTATGTCAAGCAGCACTAAGATTCCTCAGAAATTAAATGCTATTTTCACTATAGGCCTCAGGCCAAGATTCTTGGGCCTTCCCTTATTAGAGATGACTTGATCATTTTATTTATGAGCCTTATGCCAAGCAACTAAAGGACACAAAATCATTATCTGGCCAGCTGTGTAAAGCTGATTTGTTCACAGAACCAGCAGTTTCTTTATGAAACTTTAATGATTTTTGAATGCTGTTGGTCTGGGTCCATATCAAATCCTATGTTGGAAAATGTTTTCATTTTCACGGCTATTCAATATAAATATGGGGATATAGGTATATAGATTAATTAATCACACTAACTCAAATCTAGTAAAGCCATTAGCAACTGGATGTATATTAATAAGCTATAAAAATTCCGTGTGAAAGACTGGAATTTGGTGCACATAATATACGATGTACAATGAAGATATTGTTTTACAGAGGACCATTACGTATGTGTGCTTGTTTTTATTTTATTTTTATTTTATTTTTTTAAATACTCTAAAATGGGTTTTAAGCCTGACTTAAAGGTGGAAATAGAAAATAATTGCTTTATAACATTCAGAATAAGCTGTTTTACTGGTACTTGGCAAGCAACCTACCTTGCACAAACCACAATAAGTAAAAAAGATTTAATTATATTCATAAATTAAAGCATGCAAAATTATACCTTTTCTCCAAGTGTTGTGCTAATTTGTATAATGGAGTTGCACACCACTTATACACGACTCAATCAAAGTGATAGTTCTTTCAGAATAATCATTAGTTAAAACATAATCTTACATTGCCCAGAATTAGGCACAAAACAAGTAAAAGTTAATTAACTAATATATTTCTACTTACAGTTTTTCTGCTCTTGTGATGTTAAAAACGAAACCTCTAACTTCATACATTACTAGTGGCAATATCTGAGTTTTTTTAATAAAGTGCTAACTCACAGATTAGATCAGTGACAAGTGATTGCATGTATCATCATTATTATAGTGACAAGGCCCATAATTTTCTTCTTAGGTCTGGTAAGCAAGTCTATTATTTGTAGTAGGTGGATAGCCTGATGGCATATATCAAGGAATGAGAGACTGAGATCTCCAGGAGACTGAAGATTAGGATAGAATGCATTTGTGTGATGGGCAAATAAGGCCATATAGGAAGCGTACGAAGAGTAGCATAGTAAATGGAGAGATAAGTTGGTTGAGGTGTGCCGGAACCGATGTCGCGGTAGGTCTGTAATAAAAGAGGGCTAAAATAGATACATGCCAGAATGTAGAACAATCAACAACTGATAAGACAGGACTTAAATACATAGTCATATGGTAAATGCCTGTCGAAGATCTTGTATATGCTGAGAACTTCCATTGACCTAGAGATTAAATATACGAGGCAATAAGAACTAGTTTGAAGCTGTGGATGCCACCCTATCCTAGAGGGGTGACCAGAATAGTTGGATGGATTGAACCTAGCCTCAAGATCAATTAACTAAAGAGTAGCATGAATTTCGTAGTTGTGGGGACTGGCCCCTGTAGTGATATCTGTGGTTGTGAGGCATGGTTACAAAGAGAGAGTAAATAGATGCCCGGAACTTTAACCGGCACTCTTAATTAAGGAGATGGGGACGTAAGGTATATTAATGTGTTGACCATCTTGGGTAGACTAAGTGTGGGGTAGAGAAAGTAAATAAGTCTCCTTGTTGGATAGGTGAGACTTCCTGAGACAATGCTGCAAGATGGACGTGGTAGATGTGGTAAATATGCGGGGCCTAAGGAACCACAGGTATATAGCAGCTTTAACTACTATGTTGGTGCCTGGTTCGTAAGGACAGGCATCTAATAGGTCTGATAGTGATTGAAATAACTGGATGCTGATGGCAACTCTGTAAGATTTGAATTTGTCCGGGAACCTGAACGCCTTGAGTATGGTAATGATCTGGTATGAAGACATGAAGCTGCGTATGAATGGTAAACTTGTACCACATGTGAACTTGTAAACCGGATAGGTATAGTTGATGGTATTATGGGATAATGCAAGTTAGAAGTGGCAAAAGAAGCGAAAACCAATTGCAGACAACATAGCAAAAAGAGACAGCAACATTATACACAAAAATGGGCCTCCAAAGGAGAAGAAGGCCCTAACACATGTACCGCGAGCATTAGTAGAAAGAGACAAATGTGAAAGATGAAGTTAACAAGGTGGGTAGTCCGCGGGCAGACTCCAAAATACAGGGATTGGTAGCGGCAACGGGAGAGGCCGCAGGCAGAGCCATGTGGAATGCCCAGTGTAGCCACAGAAGAGACCATACGAAATAGGGGCAGGAAGTCCAGCGGGGACTTAGCCAGAGAGGCTGACCCCAATAACCCAAACTGCTAACCGAACCGCTCCATAGATGACAGTAGCGGAGAAGACTGGGGGTGAACAAGAAGAAACTCGGGCCCCCTCCAGCAACCGCGTTATCCATAGGGGCAGTCAATGACAGAGTTCAGCTGTCCGAAAGGCTGCCAGGGAGGGAAAAAGACGACTCCTGAGAACCGCAGCGAGGAAGAGACCAGTATACGAAAAGGAGGTAGGGGTAGCCGAATCTTTAAAGTGTGACGGGGTACCAGACCTAGCCGGAGAGCCGGGCAGGAGAAGTATTATGGCACCACCTGGTAGTGGAGACATGCTAGAAAAAGAAACTAAATAAATAGCGCATTTATGACCCATTGAGTGCTGGCAAACTAGTTAATGCCAAAAAGGCAAAACAATTAAAAACTAGGTTTGGTGACAGGTGAGGCCCTGCTAGATGCCAAGCGGCATGAGAGGCTCTATCTATGCATTGGCACGAGGGAATAACGTGGCCACTGATCGTTGTGGTGGGGTGTCGGCCCCTCGGTGACAGTTAAACATAAGAAAGAATGGGAGTGACAGGTGAGGCCCTCTCTATGCCACAATGCGAGGCGACTAACTATGATTTGGCCCGAGGGGCATTGTACCTCCAAGTATGAGGATGGGTGTTGGAATCACGGGACCACTAACCTAAGGTGAAGAAGCCAGGGGAAATTACAACTAGTGGACACTTAGGACCCTGACAAGCAGCCACAGCTAACTAAGAGCGGAGGGTAGCAAGAGAGAGTTCAGAGTGAAACCAGATGCACTTGAGAAAGACCTATGTATGGTTGAAACGCGTTGTGCTTTTATTACCAAATTTTCTGTATATATATACATTTTTTATTTTTTAAACATTTTGTTACAATAAAATATCTTCTTATCAACTTTGGAGTTTGTTGCTAATCCATCAGTCCCAGGTTCCTGTGGATACATCTGTACCAGCATTATATGTCTCAAGGAAGAGACGAGAAGCGCTGTAAGTTTAGAGCCAACTTTTAAAAGGCTCTGGAAATTGTGAGTGTGACTAAAACTTTCCTCACTTTTGATATTGTATATATACAGGTTACACTATGTATGTTTTATTTACCTGTATATAGGTTACAAGAACAACCTAATGTGTATGATTACCTGAGACATTATTTTAACATAAGGTAATATTCATTTTATTCTGTGTGCGCTAATCAACCCCCTTTTTTTCTTTAGAGAGAGGACATACCTGAGGAACGTGGAACAAAGCGTGGGGGGGGTGCAGGAAAACAATGTGGCATGAGGAGTATGGCAGGCAAATGTGGCCCAGCCAAGCAGGGAAACGAAAACTTGAAAGAAGAACACGGGTCGGACTCTGCGACGGAACCGAAAAAACCTTAATACGAAACTGTACTTAAACAGTTTGAGCAATGCACCCATCCAAATATAAATAGCTTATGACGTGAAAAATGCAAACTGCATATAAAACATCAGCTACCGGCTGTATACATTCTCAGCAATCCGTCTGCATGGGTCTACAAAGATTTCACTTCACAGTGTAATTTGAAATCCCACCATACTGGGTTGATTGTCACATGATATATTTTCCACCTGGCTGTAGATTTAGCTCACACAGATTCCACACCTGTGTATACACAAAATGTCCATAGGAAAATTGCTGGGGCAGAACTGCTAAGGCAGTGAGAGAGATCTCTAGAACTGTGCACACATGCATGGCTGTTTAGTATACTGTGCACTGTACAGAGTTAAATTGCAAAACTGAGGCAAGAACTGTTGATCTTGAAAATTTCTCTTCCACCTTAGTCACAGCTAGGCTCTTTTTAATTTTGCCTCAGTTACATAATTCAGATTTTAGTTTGGTATAATTCCCAGTTTAGTAAATACCACTGGTTTATTTAATAGTGTATTGAAAACAGAAATTGTGACACCATGTAAGAAATCAGCTCTGGCTGCCACTGCGGCTGACAACATGACCACATGCAGACAAAACTGTGTGAAACCCCTATCCGGCCATATGGCTTTCGTGCAGAAAATCAAGGGAAGCGGCGGGCCGTTCGGGGAAAGAGGCGAATGCCAGATAGCCACGAAGACCCGGAAACAGGTGAAATAGGAACAAGGTAAAAGAAAAACTCCAGAACTGAGGTAAGTAAACTCACAAATACAGAAGAGTTGATTAGACAGACAGCCGACCGGAGCAGAGCCCAGAAAAGGACCTTGGACAAAACGAAAATGGCAGGGGAACGGTAGACCAGGCAAGGAGAACCACGAGGGAAGAAGATGACGACCGGAAATAGTGACATGCGAATTGCTAATAGCACATACGGGATGGAGGAAAGAGAGTAGGGGGTTTAAATAGGGTAACATGCCCCTCCCACAACTGCAGGCCAAGCCTTTGCATTAGTCTTAGACTCTTATTCTTCCAAATGTTGGTAATCTTAAGCATTAAATAAATGACTCCAGGCAACAATTACATTTTTATAACCTCTTTGAGACCTGCTGTGTGGATAAGAAGCTTACCCTGTAAAGCTTGAGCAAGGTGGAACAAATTTTGGTATGATCTTGTAGAGTGGTGTGCAAACAGCCCGCGACAAAATCGGGCTCCATGACTAAATTTCTCACCGATCAGACCGGCCGACAAAACGAGGCTTCAGGACCCAATATGGTGCCAGACAACCCAGCTGATCAATCCTCAGCTCCTTCCAGCCCAGCAGCATCAGATATTACCTCAGAAGCTGACAGGGACAGAGACCTAAAGGAGATACTGAGAAACCTCCCTTCCAAGCAAGATTTGGCAGCTATGCTGTGACCTTTCAGAAAAAATGGATGACATTTCTACAGAAGTCAGACAGGTCAGTGAGAGGGTTAACTCCCTAGAAAATGATCATGACTGCACATGCACACAACTACAAGCATTGCAAAGCACTGTAACAGCTCACAACTCACAAATGGCAGCAATGTACAGGACACTAGATGATCTTGACAACAGGGGGCGACGTAATAATCTGAGAATTAAAGGCATACCTGAATCAGAGGGGGAAACCCTACACACCACTCTACAAGATCTATTCAATCTGATCTTCCAAAGAGATGTAACAATGCCTATCCTGTTAGACAGAGCGCACAGAGCACTCAAGCCAAGAAATCTTAGAGCTGACACTCCTAGGAATGTGATCTGCAGACTTCATTACTACAACATTAAAGATGACATCCTCAGAAATCTCCGCCAGACATCTCAACCACTTCTGTATCATGGACAGCCTGTACAGATTTACCCGGACCTATCCTGGATGACCCTCCAGACACAGCAAACACTGAAACTGCTCACTGACCTTCTAAGATTCAGAAACCTACGCTATAGATGGGGATTCCCTCTCGCCATTACAGTGACGTACAATGGAGTCACGGCAACCCTCTCTTCAGCCAAAGATACCCAGTCCTTTACCTCTGCCTTAAACTTTCCGGAAGTGTACATCCCGGACTGGTACGGTCCAGTCCAACCACCAGCACAACAGCACAATGGGCTAGGAGGGAGAGGGCAAGCCCCGGCGAAAAGGCGCTATAACGACCAAGCACCGCACCAAGAAGGACAGAGGCCTCGAGCTGGACCTTACACACAGTAAAGAAACCCTCTAGACACTCCACTGGTCATCACCCATCTACACCACGCTAACAATGACTGACCTACGCATGTAGGAGAAGGAGATTCCCTATGTCACACCACATCCAGGCCGTATATCGCCTCCACCCGGACCGGATTGCAGAACCTTGCAGGGACTATGCACTGACCCAGACTCACACCAAAACCGAAAAGAGACGTACCCTCGCCTTACCGTTACCATGCAACCAAGGACAGCGCACCCAGTTACCCCACCACCCCCTGCCAACTGGCCAAGACAGTCTGCTTTTTATTTTTCCAAGCAGCATCACAAGAATCAACTCTTCCAAGCCCAAAGACACAGGCAGTGGTGCACTGCCTGTGTCTTTGGGCTTGGAAGAGTTGATTCTTGTGATGCTGCTTGGAAAAATAAAAAGCAGACTGTCTTGGCCAGTTGGCAGGGGGTGGTGGGGTAACTGGGTGCGACATGGACTAAGATATGGCCGCATGCGGACTTTGCAGCTTTGTGACCTGGGAAGACCCTAGTCACGAAGAGGCCACCTATCCTCAGGCGATACCTGGAGGAGAGCCAGCTGAGTGGTAATATAAATGCCTATTGGGAACAGATACATTATGTCAAAATATCTGGCACCTTCACACCTCTTCCTCTCCTCTTTCCCACTCTCCCCTTCTAGTCTGACATACTGTTCCACCTCTACTCTCTCTTCATCGACTCCAACCTCCCCATTCTGCCTGTCCTATATCCCCACTACCCTCACTAGTTTACTTCTGTTATGACAGTGTGACTTCTTGGCTCTGAAAATATAAGTATATATCTATGTATCACACTGTATATCACACTGACATGCTCTAAATAACAGCAATGGGTTGGTAACCCTAAAGTTCACCACACCAAAGTCAGAAACAGAGGGCAGGATGGGATGGGGGGCATTGGACCTGGCTGGGGGAGGAAATTGAGATGTGCAGGCCTTTCACGGACCAGTAGCATATTTATTAGGGTAAACACCCAATTCCGGGTGCTGACACCACCACTCTCCACTCCTACCCAACCCGACCGGTGGACACTAAGTGTCCTATAACATCTTAAAACCACCAAGCCTGATTCAACAATAAAATCAAATTAGAAAATAAGGATAGCCCGTCTCTATAGGAAGACGTTTTGTAGAAACACTTGACCACCCCCTCAACCAACTGTCGGTGTTTCTCTAACCGCGAGTGGAGCGCTAACCACAGCCTACGCGGTGCCATTTCAACTTCCCCTGAACCTAACTGTCACTAGGGGAAAGCCACCGTCAAATGAGGCTGCGCTACTCCACGCTCAGAACCATCTCAATTTCCAGCTCTACAGACGCAAGAGCTGAACTGTATATAGTTTATTTGCTTATTTGGTTTATCTGTTTACCGGTTAATTAACTGCCCCAGAGATACTGGTAGCTGGTTATACGCTTGATACCCCCAATACTTGACACAAGACCCCACAGACACCATGGCCAACCTCACTGTAGTTTCCCTGAATGTCAGGGGCCTAAACTCTCCCACGAAATGCACGTTGACCCTCCGAGAACTGCACATCTTGAAGGCAGACATGGCGTTTCTTCAAGAGACCCATTTCAAAGCAGATGCGACCATTACGATTCGTGACCTCCACTTCCCCAGAGGCTTCTATGGAAGCTACGAAGGAGCTAAGACAAGAGGAGTTGCCATCCTACTGAGAGCACACCTACCATACACATACATAAGCCATCATGCAGATCCAAGTGGCAGACTCCTCATGAAAGGAAAGATTGGCAACACCTTAGTAACATTTGCCAACGTGTATCTACCAAACACTAAACAGAGCACACACCTAAGAAAATACATCACCAAAATAGAAAACCACATGGAAGGCTTCCTCATAATGGGAGGGGATTTAAACATGTCCCTAGATTCGGACCTAGACACTACATCCACATCCACGTCATACAACGTACCCACCAGACTGAAGATGACTCAACTACTAGATAAAGCCTATCTATTTGACAGCTGGAGAATCACACACCCACACACAAAAGACTTCTCTTACTATTTCACAGTTAAACATACCTATTCCAGACTAGATATGCTCTTTCTTCAACACAGACATCTACACCTCATCCAATCCTGCAAGTATGGCCCAATCACTTGGTCGGACCATGCCCCTCTGACACTAATTCTCCACATCCCTACACTAACGCCCAACCTTTTCCAATGGAAACTAAATGATACCCTTCTCAATGACCCAACAAGGCGGAAAATGTGGCAAGGTGCTAGCAAGAGCCCTCCAACAAAATAAACAACGAACATACATCACCACAATTAAACAGAAGGACGGTAAGAGCACACATCTCCTACCCAACATACTCAAGGAGTTTCATGCTTTCTACTCAGACCTCTATAACCTTAGACAAACACCACCTTCCACCAAAGAGGTAACTATCCTATCGACCCGAATCACCACCTTCCACCGAAGAGGTAACTATCCTATCGACCCGAATCACCCAGACCATCCCTCCGAACATCAGACAATCATTCGACAGACCCATATCACTGGAGGAATTTACCTCAGTGGTCAAACGACTCCCCCTTGGCAAGAGCCCCAGACCGGACGGCTTCACAGCCAAATATTATAAGACGTTCTCGAATACCCTGAAATCACCCTTCGTGGAAGCATTCAACGCGCTCACGACAGATCACACACTCCCAAATGAATCCCTAGAGGCCCACATAACCCTTATACATAAACCAGGGAAAGAACCTGAGGACTGTGGGAGTTACCACCCTATCTCCCTCATCAACAGAGATCTCAAGATCTTCCCTAAGATCCTAGCCGAGCGTCTCAAACCACTACTTAGAGGGCTGACCTATCCAGATCAATCTGGATTCGTGCCCGGGCACTAAGCAAAAAATAATACGATGAAACTGCTCAGCCTCATTCACACCGCCAAGATAGACCAGTCCTAAAGCCTTATACTCACCATAGATGCCGAGAAGGCGTTCGATAGGGTAGACTGGTCCCTGCTCAAAATCACACTGCAAGCATTGGGGTTTGGCCCAGACTGGAACAAATGGATAGCAGCCATATACTCCACACCAGGGGTGAGGATAAGGGTAAATGGCCAACTATCTGACGTCGTACATATAACCAATGGCACGCGACAGGGATGCCCCCTTTCCCCACTGCTATTCATTCTCACAATGGAACCCTTCCTACAGGGAATTAGAGAATGTCCAGGTATTACAGGCCTTAAAGTAGCACAAAACGAGTATAAGGTCACAGCATTTGCTGACGACCTCCTATTCACAATTTCAAACACGGAGACCTCACTGACTCACCTACTACAAGAGATAGATATATATCACCAAGTGTCTAACCATAAAATCAATGTAGGTAAAAGTGAAATTTTCCCCCTTAACCTATCTCGAGGCACCATATCCACACTCCACAAAACGTACCCCTTCCAGTGGCCTCCAGATTCGGTTAAATACCTAGGAGTCCATCTAATCACATGCCTAGACCGTACTTTTGATATCAACTTCCCCCCCCCTCCTGGCCACAATAGCAGCCGACCTCAAGGCTTGGAACAAACCACAATTTGGATGGCTCTGCAGAGTCCATATTCTGAAAATGAATGTACTTCCCAAACTCCTCTATCTCCCGCAAACCCTCCCCATCAAAATCCCTTCGTCCTTCTTCGCACACACCAAAAGGATATTCAATACATTCATATAGGCAGTAAAATCTCCCAGATTCCAATATGACTGTCTAACTAAGAGTAAACAGAAGGGCGGTCTTGGACTCTCCGACCTAGTGGCCTACCATAAAGCCATTAGCCTCGCGAGAATATACGACTGGGCGCATCCCCGTAACAACACCCAATGGGTACAGATCGAAGCCAGCTTCTTTAAGACCCCACTCCACAACGTTCCTTGGCTAGGAAGGGGGATGGATCTAATGACATGCAACGCTACATCACACCCGACGATAACACACACCCTACAGACCTGGTATAAACTCAGGAAAGAAAAACATATAGCACCTCACCCATCACCACTATATCCAATAACGGAGAACCCCTCCTTTCTCCCTGGTTCAAACCCAACAGCCTTCCAAAGCTTCCCTAAAAAGACCCACACACTATCCTTAGACGACGTTCTCAACAACAAGGGAATTGCCCCCTTAGAGGACCTGATCCCTAACACTGAACCTTCGTGTATGGCCAGACTTAGACACTCACAGATCAAACACTTCATACAATCAGACCACACACTCCTCCAAGGTCATAGAAACCTTACAGCATTCGAAACACAATGTACTCACCACACACTACATAGGGAACTAATCTCATCGTTCTATAAAATGATCCGCCAACAACATGAGGAGACCCTACCAAACTACACAACACAGTGGGACAAGGAGCTAAACACACAGACTCTAACAAAAAATTGGCAAAAAAATTTCAAAAACATCTTCCACACATCTAGGAGTAATAGCACCCACGAAGGCAACTATAAAAGAATAGCTAGCAGGCACTATACCCCCACCCGCATCAATAGGTTCTTCCCCAACTCGCCCAACACATGCTGGAGGTGCAAACAATTAGCAGGAACCACAAGCCACATTTGGTGGCTATGCCCGGTGATCCAAGATTACTGGGGAAAGATCGCCAACGTTATATGTGCTATAACGGGCATCAACCTTCCCAAGAAACCCAAAACCATGCTGTTCCTACTCTATCACCAACCTCTAGCAGCAGCCAATCCTCAACCAGCAACTAGCAGCAGCGAACGCTCTCATTCCTACAATGTGGAAACAATCCACATCCCCAACCATTAGAGCCTGGATAGCCAGAGTAGATTCCATTAGAACAATGGAAGAACTATCCTACTCTTTCACTCTTAAATATGACGAATACCATATTACCTGGTCTCCTTGGCTCCAATTTCTCCACGGGAATCATAGATAGTAGCCGGATACCGACTCCGGAACCCAGTGCGGAAACCCTCCCAAATATGCACAATACCAATCTTCCACCATGTTGGGCCTGATAACCTTATAAAACTAATGTATGTAAAAAGCTAGCGTACCAAATACTGTTTGCATTTTCGCATTAAGGTTATACCACTGATGCAAGGTGTTACTTTCTTCAAAATGCACTATTTTGTTGTATTGCACTTTATCACTCAATAAAACTTAAAAAAAAAAGCATAAAAGGCTTTTCCAAAATGAACCTTAAATTAAGGGAAACATTGCTAAAAGATAAGATTGATAAGGATCCGAAAGACCCAAAAGGGTCCAAATAAAGGGTGGAGAAAAAGTATCTGAGTAAATGAATTAGGAGGGATTGAAATAAAAGAAATATGCAAGGTCGGGGGTTATTTTTAATATGTTAAGACATTTTAGGAAAGGAAATTGGGTACATTTGTTTTGTGGTAGATCGTGCAATAGATTGGAGCAGCTGGCCTTACAGTAGTCTTGTAGATAGGCTGAAGATGTATGCTTAGCCGGTGAATCGATTTAGTGGCTATTAAAGAAAAAAAAAGGGAAAGTCTTGCTTTTTGCTTTACCTTGACAAATGGCGAGATGCCTCAAATTTGTCCGTATCGATTTTTAAATGAGTTTGCTTAGAATATACTTGCGTTAGTGGAGGGAGAAAATATGCTGGAAATGTAAAGGTAGATAGCACAACATCAGTGTAATCCAAAGTATTAAAGTTTATGAATCTAACTCATAACACTCTAATATGCTTGTTAGAGTGAACAGTTTGCAAGAATAGTTACAATGATAAAGTAAATGGAGAGTGGACATCACATGTGTATACAGAAGTGGCAGATACACCACTGATATAAAGATTCTTATACCGGCTGATGGAGCCAAATATAAATCTTGCATGCAATCCAGGACATACTGAAATGCTGCATATACAGAAATAATCAGTTTTTCTGCCAAAGGTGGAATTACATCTTTAGCCAGCTCAGAAGGAGAGTCAGTTCTGTCCATCTAAAATGCCTGTCATCTGATCACATAACATACAGGTGGCACAGTCTGGATAGCAAAAAAAGTTTCATGATGTTAATTGTCAGTAATTCACACAATTTCATAATCCTGTACCTCAATTTTCTTTTTCTTTTTTTTTATCAGAAATTAGAGAAGTGCAAACAAACTTAATTAAACACAGATTTTAATCAATGCTCTCTAAAGTAAAACAACACAAACCTCCAAAAAGAAAAAGATGTAAAAGGTTTTTAAATTACTCCAACATCGTGCAGAGTATTTTAATGAAGTAAAACTATTGCTTTATGGAATAATACATCAAAATCAGTTGAAAAAATGACTTCAGAAAGGTGTCTGGACGGGAAGTTAACTACTCTATTAAAACACTTTTAATATAATTTCACGTTCAACAAATATAATTATTTTATCTTGGAAATTAGTTCTTTGCCTAGTTTGATCAAGCTGCTCTGTTAAGCGAAATATTAAATAATGAATATGAATAATTTAAAATATAAACATTTGTACATTGTTAAAACAGAAACAGTCACATTTATTCCATAAAATATTGCATCTTCACTCCTGGAAAAGGCTGTGATTCTAATAAAGATGTTTGAGATTTCTTCTTTTTTTAGCTCAGAATACTACAGACCACAGCTTTTTTATTAGAGGAAGTTGTCCCCTGTGTCCCAGGTAACACAAGCAGACTATACACAATAATGTGCTAATGTGCATCAACTTATACCATCATGTATTATTCTCTTTGCTTTATCTATTGTTCTGTTATGTATTATTTAAACTATCAATTGCAAAAGTGACAGCAAATAGTTGCAGAGACATATAGTCTGTAGATTTCTCAAAGGAAACTTTAACAAATATTTTCAAAAGATAATATTTTCCTGTGTCCTCAGTTCTCTCCCTTACCTGACTTGAAGGTGCCAATTTATCATGTTAAGAAAGCTTTAGTTCAAGCCCCTTAGTAGAAAAGTAAACTGTCCGACCAAAGATTAAAATCGGTACATTTGACATGCTAGTACAGGGGTAGGCAACTTTTTAGCAGCACTGTGCCAATATAGGATTGTGATGTCCCGTAGCGTGCCGGTCCTATTTTTTTAAATTGAGGTTTGTATATTGCCGTATTCTCCTTGTGTTATTTATACTGTAATTGCTTTGTATTGTTGTATTTGTGTGTGTATGAGCTATTATATTGTATATGTTCAGGAGTAGTTTGTGGTATCGTGTATGATACCTTTGAATGTGGGCTGTGTATGGGGGCTGCTTGTAGAATTCTGTGTGTGGATGGATATGTCACATTGTGTGTTTGGTAGTGTGTGTATGTGTGGGGGCTGTTTGGAGTATTGCATGTGAGAGGCTGCATGTGGGGTTGTGTGCATGTATGTGGATTGTTAGCGGGTTATGTTTGTGCGGATTGTGTGTATGTTTGTTTGTGAGCTGTTTGTATTATTTGTATGAGGGGAGGGTTATTGTGCATTTCTGTGTAAATCTAGCAGTGTGTGTGGCTTCCCTGTGTTCCAGTGGGGACCAGGCTGGCCAGGCTGCTCTACTACCGTGTTGATTCCCATTCACAAGTGCTGGGAGGAAGTGATCTGAGATCACTTACTCTATGTGCTGCAATGCATAAATTGAGGATTCAATTCCTTCACCACCTCTTTGTATTAGCAGGTATCTGAAGTTTCACTGAGACTCCTGATAGGTCAGAGCCTGTTTGGCTGATAGGTCAGAGCCTGTTTAGTGCTGTGCAAAGACACCTTGAGTGCCGTATATGGCACTAGTGCCGTAGGTTGCCTAC
The DNA here is from genome assembly GCA_933207985.1 of Pelobates cultripes. Classification (NCBI taxonomy): domain Eukaryota; kingdom Metazoa; phylum Chordata; class Amphibia; order Anura; family Pelobatidae; genus Pelobates; species Pelobates cultripes. The sequence goes on along the minus strand of OW240913.1, from coordinate 211,056,180 downwards.
CCCTGTGCTAGTATATCAAATTATCCATATACACCAATACAATAAATGGCTGCACTTTAATATGATCACTCTGTCCTAGGCATGCTCCTGTGGTTTTCTCTAAGTTTCTATAATCACTGGGCTGGTTTCTTTCAGGTTTATCAATAAAAAAATATCTGCAGCCTCCTTTCCTATCGCATAGATAAGGGGAGTGTAATCTTGTTGGGCTAGCTTACAGATGTATGCACCTAATGGCATTAATTGTGGCATAACTCATTGATCAAACTGGAATTCAGCTTTCACCTATTGCTTTTTGGTACTTTTTTAGTATTAGTAAGCACATCCTTTAAGCACTGGGTTTGGTATAGCAGGCTTTGTGGCAATCAAACTTAATTAATTTAGTATGTATTATTTTATATATTTTTTTTTGTGTGTCATTAATATTTAGCCAGCTGTTGGCAAAGAATAGGCTTATCTTTGCAACATATAATATATATGATATATAATAGCATTTTACTATGTATCATTGCCAGCCTAATAATGCACAACTTGGAGACAACATTGTAGCATTTAAGTATTTCTTGTAACTTGCCGGATATTTTGATACAATTTTGGCAGAGAGATTGCACCCTTCTCCCCACATTCTATGGTGTAATCCTTTATTTAGCTTTACTGTATTTACGTGTTTATTTTACTAGACCTGATGGTCCCTTTCTCATGTGCCCATCTCCAGCATGTGGGCTGGAGTAGTATTGTCCATTCATCCCCAGCCTCAAAGGTTTTGGCTGGCTGAAGAGGATTGCTGTGGCAGTTGGTCCGGTGGAGCGGCAGATTCGGAACGGCAGCATGTGTACCAGCTGTTGCTGAGGCAACGCAGTGGAATGCATTTGGTCCAACTCTAGTAATTTGTCAGTAGTGAGGCCTGAGCTCAATAGCCATGTGTGCCTTCGATGCCGGTAAACTTCCACACATGTGGGCGGTGAGTACATGATTTTATTAATCACTTTGTATAGTATATATGTTCAGTATTTCACAAAAGTGAGTACACCCCTCACATTTTTGTAAATATTTTATTATATCTTTTCTTGTGACAACTGAAGAAATGACACACTGCTACAATGTAATGTAGTAAGTGTACAGTCTGTATAACAGTGTAAATTTGCTGTCCCCTCAAAATAACTAAACACACAGCCATTAATGTCTAAACCATTGGCAACAAAAGTGAGTACACCCCTAAGTGGAAAAGGAGTGCTACCCTATCATTATCTGTATGCTATGTTGACCAGCATGTAGATGTAAAAAATAGATAACATTTGTATCTAATAGAGGTGAATCACTCCTAATAATAGGAGAGACAAGAACCTCACAAAGATACCTCTAGTGGGGATACAATATAGGGTAATAAACTTTATTGAAAACAAGAAAATAGGCACATACAAAACACCAAAAGATAATGTGTATCAAAATGCGATCAGTGAAATAAAATGATATTTCTCTCCATTTATTTGATGTCCCCCTGCCCGTTATACACAATTGATTGTATAATATTACTAACCTTCTGCTTATTATCAATTCCATGGTAATTTTTTTTCTTTTTATTTATTGTTTAAACTATATATATTCACTTCCTTTATTTGTGAGATAACTCACGTTAACATAATTGGGATGCTCGTCTGATTTTCTGATATGGAGGGATACTTATCATTTTAAATACACCTTAATAAAGATATGCATGCATTATCACCTTAATACTGCTAGGGACTCTCGACATACCTACCTGTACATTCCCCTTCCCTGCATGTAGACCTATCCCATACCTATGTTCAGACTCTGGGATTACTAGGTGAATTGGATCACTGATTAGGCATTTTTTACATGTACTTACCTGTAAACCCCCCTCCTCCCCCACGTTTGCATGTGGATTTAGTCCATAGTCATGTCTCTACCCTGGGACTAGTATATGTACCAGATCATCGAATGGACCACAAAATGCACTAGAGTATTTGTACTTTCAGACTGACTATACACAATAAGTACACCAACCATGACAATAAAAGGTCTAGCAAGGAGCTCCAATAAATGGTGCCTCTACTGATCGCTAGTTGTTAACATTAAGTATGTGGACCACTGGAGAGAACCTGCTGTCCTGACCACAGGGAATATACACATAGGACATCTCAGGGAAACTAGCCAGTAATATAGGCATCAAGGAGATCTCTATAACGCCTTTCCGAATCACAGTCTCCATAGAAACGTCTAAACATTGATATGGCGATCACACATGCGCACGGGGGAGTACATTCCCTCTCTTCCTACCCCAACCCCCTTTAGAAGTTCTTTCCACCCTCACAGAATGAACATCTATGATTGGTGGACCCCAAAGGAAGGCAGGACACCCACGCCGTTTAAAGGATAACCTCCCCGTGGATATCGATTCAGCTCTTGAGAAAGGCGGAAGTGCCGCTGAAACACACGTCAGGCTGCCGACACATTTACTTTTGATTTTAAACTTAGTTTGATAATGGTTGTGACGGACGCAGTACCGTCACCATATAGTTCTATTTAATTTCTTCTTAGGTTAGGGGGGCTGCCTCGAAGCAGCAGATGGGAGGTTGAAGTATATTTAGGTATCTATACCGTCTACTCCTCTCGTGGCAAGCATTTCATTTACCTGTCCATCTCCCTTGTCTATGGACCTAAGCGCTATCCCAATCACTTTACAGAGGTCTGCTATATATCTGTAGGAGGGTGTATCCATATAACCTTGAGTTCGTGATTATTGTAACCATTGAGCTCTATACAGTGTTAACGGTCACCTTCCTACTACTAGCAGACTTTTCCCATATCTAGTCTGAGAGGGGCTATTAGGCACTTATTACCTCCTATAGAGAAGACAATCTAAGAGATGGCTGTGGTCCAATTAAGGGAGACTGCTTCTAAGTAATTGCGGTGAGCCTCTGGTTTATTGAGGTGCTTTTTTCATTTACCTTCTACACCTATGAAGCACCTGCTGTTTTTTGCTTCTGCATTCAGCAAGTCCACCCATAACCTTTGAAGTTTTACAATATACTCATAGGGGGCGGATTTAGACTGTTCTGAGTTGGATACTAGTACAGCAGAATAGGCTACCTACTTTAATGAGGATCACCCTCCCCTAACTAGCAGATCTTCTACTTTCACTTTCTGAACACTAATAATTCCTAAACGCTACACTAGTACTGAACTCTTTATTTTTAGACATCATCTAACTTTGGGATTTGTCTGCTGATCATATCTACACCTGATCCAATCCCTACCGCCCGTTATTGCTAATGGGAATATATTTCGGAGGTCTATTATATTAAACAGCGACTTGATACGTATCCCAGATTGAGTGGACGTACTAACAATTAGCTAGTGTATATCTCAGTGTATTTATTAGAAGGCTACTGCAAGGTGCAGTATATGGAACATTGACTTCACTTGTAACACTTTATCAGGTTGATACTTTGTACCATCTTAGATCTCTACAACAGCTTAGTATGTATACATAACAGTAGACTAAGCTACACTTGTAACTGATTGTGTTGACTGAGCCTCTAGGATCATCAACCTGTGCTCTACCATTATCATTTCATTTCACTGATCACGTTTTGATACACATTATCTTTTTGTGTCTATTTTCTTGGTTTCAATAAAGTTTATTACCCTATATTGTATCCCCACTAGAGGTATCTCTATGAGGTTGTTTTCTCTGCTATTTTTAGGAGTGATTCACCTCTATTAGTCTCTATATTTACTGGGTTAAGCCCTTTATACCTCTGTAACCCATCCCCCTCCCACTAAACTCTGAGGCTAGGCTTGTTTCCTACCTCTTTGAAGTTTTTTTGTGTTTAATTTAGCATTTGTATCTTGTAATACCTTTTTTATTGGACTAACAGGATTTTTTTCTCAAGTCTAAAGCATTTCTCAAGCAAAACGACACATAGAATTCAAAGTTGAGTTATGATACAGGGGTTAAAGTGACATGAGTGCAGATAAGACAGAGGTTTGATAAGTTTTGACTGGTCCTTATTCAATACTTAAAAGTAACTGTACTATATTGGATCATTGTGGACAGAATTTGCATCCATTAATTCACAAGGGCATTATTGAGGTTGGCCACATATGTTGGTTGATGAGGCCTGGTTTGAAGTCAAAATATTGAAATTGGTAACTAACACAGATAAGCTACATGCATGTCTAGTTTTTCAGTAGGCATATCATTTTTCATTCAGAATGCATTGCCTATGCCTAATCATAATGCAGTATGGGTTTTGATTAACCATAGTGCAGCTAATTTAGTGATTAATTATAAGAGAACGCATGCTATAGGCAAGTGCTCATTTCATGAAGTATGTTAGACATAGAGGCAGATGGCCACGATCATACATTGTCTGTATTATTTCCCTGATTTAATTTATGTTGTATTTTGCTACCTTGATGAGCAATGTTAAGACTGCAACTGTTGATCTGACAATATTTTTGTAAACTTATGTCCCATTGGAACCAATGTGTGGCTTGTTAATAGTGTGACATAATAATTTATGGATCAATTAATCCACTCTGCTTATAATTTCTTATTTTGATATAGAGTGACCTATTTTCCTGCTTAGTTGGGTTTTCTGTGTAAATTAAATATTATACACATTAACTGCAGTACATCTGACACTGATTTACATTAGAAGATACACTATAAGGACATACGTATTGGACACACCTCTTAATCATTGAATTTAGGTGTTTTAATCAAACCCATTGCCACAGGTGTATAAAATCAAGCACTTCCATGCTGCCTGCATTCACAAACATTTCTGGGAGGTGGGGGAGGTTGTTCTGAAGAGCTCAGTTAATTTAAGGGTGGTACTAGGATGCCACCTTTGTAATAAGTCAGTTTGTGACATTTCATCCCTGCTAAATATTACACTGTTAACTGTAAATGGTATTATTAGGAAGCATTTTGGAGCAGTAGCAACTCAGGCACAAAGTAGAAAACCATGAAAAGTCACAGAGCGCAGTAACAGAGAACTGAGGCACATTGTCTGTTAGAGTGACCCCTCCGAACTTTACAGGTATGGTTGTGCTCAAATGTTAGTATGCCCTTAGAGAATTGGTAATATATGTACCATTTTTATAGAAAACACAAATGAGCAGGCAAAACACACTTTATTCTAATGGGATTCATATTCAACTGCAGGTTATGGCAGAATTGCACAATCATAAAACAAAACATGGCAACAAAGAAAAAAAAAATGACCCCTGTTCAAAAGTCTGCATACCCTTAGTTCTTAATACTTTGTATTGCCCCCTTTAGCATCAATAACAGTGTGCAGTCTTTTGTAATAGTTGTCTATGAGGCCCCTTATTCTTGCAGGTGGCATTGGCACAGTAAAGGCTGTGTTCTGGCAACTCGACCATGCAGCTCATTTTTGTTCACGTATCGTTGCATTGTGCTCCTTGAAACAACCACATTATCTTTTTCTAGAGCAGCCTGAGGTTATCTGTTGGTGTTTCTTTGCATCCAAAAAAAAAAAAATTCTGGCAGTTGTGGCTGAAATCTTTATTGGTCTTGACCTTGGCTTGGTATCAAGAGATCCTGGAATGTTGCACTTCTTAAGTGATTAAACAGTACTGATTGGCATTTTCAAGGCTTTGGATATCTTTTTATATCCTTTTACATCTTTATAAAGCTCAATTACCTTGTTACACAGGTCTTTTGACAGTTATTTCTGCTCCCCATGGCTCAGTATCTAGCCTGCTCAGTGCATCCACGCGGGGCTAACAAACCTATTGACTACGTATACACAGACACTAAATGCAACTTAAAATGCCACAGGTATGGGAAATTAACCTTTAATTGCCATTTTAAACTGTGTGTGTCACCTAGTGTGTCTGTAACATGGCCAAACATTCAAGGGTATGTAAACTTTTGATCAGGTCCATTTGGGGGATTACTGTTATCATTATGATAAAAGGAGCCCAACAACTATGTGATAATAAATGGCTTCATATGATCACTATCGTTCAATAAAATACATTTTATATAGCACAACTGTATATAGAAAATTATATCCCAACGATCAAGGAACAAGCCAGTAAAATGGCTCAGAAGATTAGCTGTGTATGGTATGGTTCAAGACTATACCACCCCATAAGTTATGCAGAAACTGAAAGACCAATGTAGTTAAAAGTGAATACAAAGTACATACATACACAGCTGATCTACTGAGTCATTTTATATGTTCTTTGCTTCTTCTATATACCTGTACCTAACAGACCCATAAGCTTCTACAACCAGAGCTAGGTTCTATAGATCTGGAATATGTGAGTGTTCCAATTAAAAAAAAAAAATATATATATATATATAACATTATGTAAAGGTTTTACAATGTTTTGTATAGTATGTGTTTAAAGGTACATATACTGGATTATTAGAATATATTTCTATATAAATAAGATAATTAACTTTTAAATATATGTTATAGAAGTGACAACACACTATACGCTATTGCAATATTTTTGTATATCATGCTCCACTGTGTAAGCTTTATTAGAGTTGTTAATTTGGAGTGTTTTGGGTAATTATACATTAAAGTGTGGTAACTGTTCACTATCAGAAGAAAAAACATTTTTTTTGCATTCATATAGCACATTTGAACCATTATTATTAGATATTAAGCTCAATATCTGTCTGTTCTGCTATTCATTTTCTACATCAGTTATCAACTCATTACAAGTAACTTTTTTGTTCTCAACAAGGGCACATTTTCTGCAAAATCTTTTTCCCAAAACAAAACTTCAAATGTTAGTATCAAAGCCTACTCTCAGAGTTATGGTTATGTATTCACAATGATTAGCTGAATGATTTTCTGATTTTATTGAACTAAGCTAAATTACTTTCAGGAACCCTAGCTCACATAATAAATGAATCACAGGTCATTACAGCTAACTATATTCTAAGTAGGTAATTTGTAATACATTGTACAGAATTCAGATATGATAATTCATAACAAATGGAAATGTTTATGTGAATGTTAAAAACATGCCTTATGATGATCTTCAGATAAGATGAGACAGATAAGATGCATGGTTTCTTAGAGGGGCTCTCTCATACATGTGGAATCTGCTGGCGCTTTATAAATACCAGTAATAAATAAATAAAATTACATGATAGAGTTTTAATCTGCTAATAATTTTGGCTATCATGTTGCTCAAACAACTCGATAATGTATAGGTTTGCAGAGATATATATATAGATAGATAGATAAAAAATAAACATTATTCTATGCAGTCTCACAGAAATCCAACAGTGGAACCATACCTCAAGTAATATTAACAAAAAAAAATTATATATAAAGATATTCAAGTGTTCTTTTCACATATAAATAACATTTTCTTAGTGTGTAAAGCATAAGAGTTAAAGTGAAATCTGACAAATATTTTATATATATTTCTATATGTAATAAAGCAGTAGATTACCTGTCATTTCATCACTGGCAGCAAGAATACTGCCACAATTGGTTCGTTTGTGGGTTAGAGATGGAACAAACACAGCTGCTCAGTGGAAGTGAATTGTAGTAAAACCTTACTTATATATGTTTTCAATAGACAAATATTGTTAAAGGGATACTCTAAGTACTCTAAAAATTAGTTCTGCAGGTTCCCTCATTCTTTTTATGCACGGTTGTTTACCCATAATTCTGATTAAAATCTCTAAGAATGTGTGTGAATCTGATGGCCACCTATTATTCTCAATGCTTCCTTTTTGGGTAACAAATTAGCTGCCTTAATAGACAGACCCGCCAAATGTGCTGTTATAGGCTGCTAGCATTAGGTGGTGAGGTTGGCAGAAAGCTGCCATTTTTACTCCATGCCTGTTGCATTGTTTAAGCCAGGTTGCTCCCGCTGCTCGGTGGAGGAGGTTGAATACAATGCAGCAATATGTAATCAGGAGGGCTGGATGAGAGCTATCACACACTGTCTCTTCATATTAACACTGTGCAGCCCCGTAGCCTCTGAATCATCATGTGTGTGAGAAGCTTAGGGACAGATAAATGGAGCTGTGTGCTTACAGAGCTGAAAAAGTGTCAAATATGCAAATACGGCAGTGTTTCAGTGGCAGTTAGGACTGCACATTATGAAAAGTGAAAAGACCTATTCCGACACCTCTCCCCCAGATCCTTGCTATGCATACATCATCGCACATTCTCCCTGCAGTCTCTGATAAGACTCCCTGGATCCATGCTTTGAGTTCCTCCCTTCCTCACTCTCTTCCCTGCCAACAACTCTCCATTGCATTCTTATCCACGCAGGAACTAAAAGCACTGTTTACCAGCAATGTAGGGATTTCTATAACACTCTACATTCAGAAATTGAACTAAACTATTTAGTAATGACCTCAGATAACCCATCTGGTAGCCAATTTTTCTATTTTTTCTTTCTTTTTTTTTTTAAATATATATTTTTACACTTTATGAACATAATGCCTTACAAGTAACACTCCAGTTCAACTAAATTATATTTCTCAAGACTCTTAATAAGCTGAATGACTGTCTGAGTTTCGTGGGAGAAGTAGTCAGCAAGAACTGCAGTGCCAATGGTAAGACAGTGTCTAAGCTATTTGAACTATTATAACCAGGACTTCCTGGTTCAGACACCCTCCTGGAGTTTAACCCCTTAAGGACCAAACATCTGGAATAAAAGGGAATCATGACATGTCACACATGCCATGTGTCCTTAAGGGGTTAAATTAGCACTTCAGAAAGCACCTGTAGAAGCAGACTGAGCATTTCAAAGGTGTACTCAAATCCTTATGCACATTTAAATACCTGGAGATTTTTTTTAATATCACTTTAACGACCATTGCCCTTCCATGGACATTGGAGTGATACTAAAAAACTATCAGTTATTTAAATGAGCATAGGGATTGAGATAGTGTGCAAGTAACTTTTTCTTTGGTTGAAAGTGTATGTATGTATTGGGGTTGATGTGTACTATAGTCATTGTTGACACCCAGGAGTAGTGGGGGTTTTAATGTGAGGCTTAAATTTGTTTGTTTGTAAGCAGCCCAGCTGCTCTCAACAGTCATCATGGATTATCAGTGAGTTAGTGTTTGCGTGTGTTTTGTAGTGAGCGTAGCACAGGGGAAATTATAGTATCGTAGTACTGTGAAGTGTATGCTTATCAATTATAAGCATTTGCTGGTTCACTGGAATGGACAGTTACACTTGAAATCGCTAATGCACATCCCTTGTTTTTCTCAGCTTACTTTTATCTGATCAAAATTGAGAAGTACAGAGAGATATTTATCCATCATGCAATACCATCATGGAGTAATTTGATTCACTCCAAATGTATTCTCCATCATAACAATGACCCCAAACATACAGCCAATGTCATAGAGTAAAGAACAATGAATCCTGTAAGTGATAATAGGGCCCTCAGAAAACCATGTTCTCAACAAGTACATCTGAGAATACATTAAGAGACAGAATGAACCGACAGTATCTAAAATCCACAAAAGATTTGTTGTTAGCTTTCCAAGATGTATGGAGCTGAGTTCCTTACTGTGTGCAAATGTACCTAGAAGAATTGCTGTCGTTTTGAAGACAAAGGGTGGTAACACGAATATTGATTTAATTTATTTTCTTCATTTAATACACACTCCAATTTGTTGATTGATAATGTATTAACTTTTTAAAATAATTTTTAATTCACAGCATTTTTAACACCAGTAAAGCAACATCCCTTCATTAGTGACATCCTTCTCTCAGGTATACATCCCCACAGTGACATTTCCACAGCAATTTTCCTCCCTTTTTAGATACCCCTAAAGCAACATCACTCCAGATAATAAATTTAATTAATCAATGTAGGACCTACAGCAACATTGCTCCAAAAGTTCATGCCTGCCAAAGTTACATTTCTCCTGAGCAACAGATAGGAGAGAAAGAGAGGGAGAGAGTCATGGAGGGTGGAGAGGGAAAGGAAATGGGCAAGCTTGGGGGAAAGGGGGATAGCAAGTATAAGCTGGGAAACTTGGAGGGTGAGAGAAAGATGAAAAGGGACTGAGGGAGGAGGGAGAGTACACTGGAAGAAAAGTGAAGGAGGGCAAACTACAGGGGTGCATGATAAGCTGGGGTAATGGAGGTTGGTCAATGTGAAGGGAGCTGTGGGGAAGTTAGTGAGTCAAGCAGGAGGGAGAGGGAAGAGGGCAAGTTAGGGGAGAAGAAACCTGGATGGAGTGTGAAGGGGAGCAATCTGGAGGGAGTGGGATGAGGGGCAAACTAGAAGGCAATTAGAGGGTGAGGAGCAGGGGCATGAAATCCCTTGTGGCCTGGCAGAGGCCACTTCTAAATCTCTGTTGGTTCAGTGCAGGTAATTGTTAAATATGTGGTGATCCAGTGGTGTCCAGCAGCAGAGTTCCTTGGTGATAAAAATAAGTTGTATGGCCCCTTATTCATGCATTGAATTAACCCACTCCTAGAACCAGACATATATATTGGATTAAGTCCATTCCTAAGCCTTTGGAGGTGCAATTTATCATATTGTGTCACCAAATCTTTGACTGAACTCAGTTATACATGTACATATATTTATAAACTCCACACCTTCTTTATAAACCCCAAGTCACACTTTATTAACCCTTCAACCCACTGCATTAAAAAAGCATGCACCTATAGCCATGTCCATCCCCCAATTTGCTGTAAAATTAACTCTAAATATGGTATATTAAAGTGGCACTGTAACAAATTATATAACTAGAGTTGTACTTTCAGTATTACAGGCCACTAACAATACAACTATACCAGACTCCAGTCCCTGTCAGCCTCCCCTGGCAATGCCCCTCTTTACTGGCTCTGTCCCTTTCCCAACTGCAAGGGAGTTTGTTGTCTACACCTCTGTGGGTGCAGATCACAATCAGCTGTGTTCTGAGTGAGTTTAAACTTACTGCCAGTTGAACTGCTCAGTGATAATATCATCAACCTCGATGGGATAGAAACCTAAGCTAGGAGATCAATATGTGAATTGTTGAAAACAGTAGCATATATGTTATAATTAATATAATACTTTGTTCTTAATATAATACTGGAAATATCATCACGTTGATACAATTCCAATACCATATAACTGATTAGTGCTAAAGTGTTCTCCTATCCATTCAGAGGCAAACAGCTACACTGATTGAATTGAAACATTGTTTTAATTGTACGTTTTAACACGTCTATATATACATACACATACCTAACCACACACATATAAGTGAACTTATAGGTATCAAGTGCCAATAATCAATATACATATTAAATCTACAGCATTAGGTTAAAGCATTATTTAGCTATATAGATGTATAAGATATAAAATACATGTTAAAGTGTAGAAATTTGCACATATGGATAACGTTAGAATAATTTTTTTACTTCTGTTTATCAAATAGTTTTATTTTTAGGGTATCTAAAGCAGCACCAAATATGCACAAATAAAATCTCTTATCAGATCATTTATACTAAAACAATGAAAAAAGGGAGTTGGGGGATTCAAATTCTCTGTTCTACCATGGAAAAGGGTTATTAAAAAAGTAAATTGGCAAAATTAATACATTTACAAAAGAAACGACTGCTGATGCAATCTCTTATGAACCAAGTTAAAAGTGTGGAATGAGCACTTTTACCCTGCTAGGGTACATCTTACCTGTCAGCGCTAAGTGCAGTGAGTGTGAAGACAGACACCCCAACTGAGGTGAGTTGGATAGCCGGGATGAGCTTGCAGCAAACTTCCCCGAGCATCCACTCGTCAAAGACGAAGCGAAAAGCGTCCACGGGCACACAGGTCACCAGCAGCAACAGGTCTCCGGCTGCCAGGCTGGAAATGAAGATATTTGGGACACTTCTCATAGCACTGTTGGTGATAAAGATCTTAACAAGCGTGATGTTACCCACTAACCCCACAACGATGATTATCAAATACAATGAAGGGATAACGCAGCGGATGATATAAGTTGCCATCTCACGGTCGGGGTCGTTATGGGGTAGAGAAGCCTCTGGTAGCATACTTGGCTCTGGCTTACTTCCATTGCCCAGTAGCAGGGTGCTGTTGGCTGTCTGCTCAGTGATCATCCTTCTTTAGGAGTAGCTGTGAAACTGTAGGAGATATGAAAGCCTTGCTGGACTCCTGGTACAACACGAGCTCTCCTTGACCAGTCACAGACTGAGCTGAAGGTTCTCAGAGAACGTTCTCTCCTTGTCCAGTTCAACGGTTGCCAGCGAGATGGAACTTTGAGAACTTGAGTACTGCGTTGAAGACCCAGCCATGCACTACTATGCTGAAGAACCTGCAAGTTTTTTGTCGTATATTCTTATATCGACAGGTGGGTAGTTCTTCTATTATGTGATCACGTGAATCCTGACCAATGTAAGAAAAACACTGTAATCATTTAACAATGTCCATTATTCTTTTTGCAGTACAAACCAATCTAGATGCTGATACGCTGTTCTAAATTGTGGCTGAAGCTTCTCTACTATTCTCCCGTCCACTGCATGATCTTATAGACTCTCATCCATGTTGTGAGAGAGGAGGGGCTGTTTTATTCCATTCAGGAAGCTAAAGCAGGTTGCATGAGGTGCTCATCGACCCTTCTAAGCATCAGGGACACTTAATCACTTCTTCCTTGTGAGACAGAATTTTTACAAACGGCTGCCTATTATTCCCTATGGACTAAATGCCCGTCTACAAGTATTAGTATCTGTCTAGACTTCTTAGAAACTGCAATGAGTCACTTCACCTATTGTATTTGTATTTATATGCTCAGCGATGGTTAACAGCAATGAGCTGTCCCCTCTTGGTGCTGAAACTTGTCCATTAGAATTCAAAGTAAAATCTGTCTAATCCCTGGAGCAAAAGTCACGGACAAGTAATCTAGACAGTGTTTCGATACACTTACTTTACAATAAAATAAGGAAATATTCTGCACATGGTCTAATTATTGTCCTGTACATGTGTGATTGGAACAGGGAGTTCTACACCTGACTTCATTAACGGCTTTTTTTATCTGAATTAATCAGCATGCACATAATTATTTTGCATTAAACACGTTTGTCACAAGATGAATATGAGCAGATGTTGAGGTTGCCGATTGATCCCTGTAGTATAAAAGGGTCTGTGCTCTCAGCATAACCAGGAAAGGTTTTCCTGCATCCTGTTGTGCTGGGAAACCAAAGATGTTGTTTTTGTTTTCTTTCCTCTTTTTTCCCCCATGTTTTCCTCATCTGTTTTTCCCCCATTTATACGAGTCAGTCCGATTTCTGCATGCGTATATAACAAAACAGACTGTTGCCTTTATTATGATAAATCATCTGGTAGATCAGATTAGTCTTCAGACACAGATCAGCCCTACCTTACTGTATTAAATGGTTTATTTGGAAAAGTTAAATTGCACCCCAAAGAAAATAGGTTCTAAAATGTTGTCATACAACATTTGGCATATAATGTATTTCTAATATATACATAGACAATACAAAACAGAGAGAAGGGAGAGAAAGGATGAGGAGAGATAGATGGGGGAGGAGGGGGTAAAGAGAAGAGGAGAGGCAGGTAGAGAGAAGATGGATGGAGAGGGACATAGAGACAGGGGGGTAAACAGAGAAGAAAGAATGATAGATAGAGGGAGAGAGAGAGAGAGAGAAATAGAGAGGCAAGTATAGGGATAAGAGAAAAGCTGCATTCTTATAACAGCAAATCTACTACACTATACACTCTAAGCGTGCTCTCTCTTATTAGCTCAGCAGGTATATTACAGCAATCTATGTGTAGAGGTTTGTCTCAATCTATTCTTCATGCTACTTGTTAAATGGCTTTGATGGTGCATATGGCTATTTAATCTAATCATTCACTGCAATCACTTTTCTTATCAAGTACCCTCTATGTTGTTACAATGCATTCCCTGCCTTCGGTTTGCACCAAAGCAACTGTTCATCAAAACTGATGAAATATTTGAACTGGTGGAATACAATAATTTATTTTGACCTGTTTTTTTTTTTTTGTTTTGTTTTTTTTAATGGTAACATGTACTATTATTAAATACAATACCAGTACATGAAAATATGAGTGACATCAGATTGCAATTAAATTTCCTTTCGAGGTTGATTTATGCTATGTGCCTTTGGGATATTTTTTTTTTTTTTTTATCAGCTGTGAACAGATGTTTGAATTGAATGTGCTTACAAGACATCATTGGCTGTAATGACAGGTTCTACTTATACAAAAAAAAAAAAACGGGGAGAGGGGAGAGGTAGAACATTAAAAGGGTTAATCACAGCTCGTATTCGATGTAGAGTTTTCACCTTGTGTAGATGAACACCATTTTATATTTATATAAAACAGATTAAATAGATCAAATACATTTTTAAGTACTCTGCTAATGGTTAATATGTCCTGTCTAATTTGGTCCCAACTTCACACTTATAGCATATAGTAGTAAACACATTTCCATTATTTTATAGGATTTAAAAATCATATAGAAAAGAAAATCAAATTCCATCCTGACACTTAAATAAGAAAAGCTGCAAATAAAGATGTGATTTAAGAACGCCAGGTTGAAACCTCAGATGTCTACAGGCAACACAAGAACAAAGGATCACTCAAATTCTTTCTTATTAAAAGTGCTTGGAAAAAACGGAGTGACTTTGCCTTTGAAATAATTTAATAACATGAATTTGTAACCAATTTCGAGAACTAAGGATATAGTTACTTTTTGAGTTGTGCAGGGCTGTCTAAAGTCATAAACTGGAGATTTAAACATAAAGCGAAACAGCGACACCTAGCTTTCACTGCTTTATTGACTTGGAAAAGACTTGTTGAATGCTTTGCTTTGAAGGCGCCACCTAGTGGTTAATGGAATAAATGAAAGCCGAGTAAAATCTGTGAGAATGGCGATCGTTTTAATCCTTAGTATGGTGATTGTAACCCCAAATATGCAAACCAGCACGTAGCTATATCTAGGAAAATTATGGACCATGTATTTTTACTATATGTACTGGTTGATAGTGTAGTGATTGATTCAAAAGCTACTTAACATTTGTACTACTCAAGAAGCAGGAGCTCTAAAATATTAAGAATATATATATATATATACATATATATATATATATCACATTAGCATTACCAGTATATTAGTATGTTTTTATATTATGCCCTGGTGCCATCTATGTGTTGTGCCATTTATAATACCCCAGTTGTATTGGATGCACTGCACAGGCTGAGCAACAGTCTGCAAGCTCTCACAAAATGCCACTTTTTTGTAATTTAATTGCTTATTTTCATTTGTTGTGGTTTGGCATGGACTATTTGCATCTTAGTAAATTTTATGCATGCCTTTGCACCGTTTGTATTAGTTTTATTTATTTTGCAGCATTCTGCAGAGGTTTCTTGTTTTTATTGGCTATTATTTAGCAAGGCTTTATATAATGTATTCACTCTGTTTGGTATTTATAATGATATTTAACAGAGATGGGATTTGTCTTCTTTGAGCCTTGCTTACAGCACATGCAGAATTACCATACTTCATACAAGTCTGAGAATACAACTAATGAGGTCAGACGGCGCCACAGAAAAAGGGAGGCGCTGTACCCCACTGGAATTACTTCTAAATTAAAAAAAAATCTTATAGGTAATAAACTTCATTATAAATTGACATACAAAATAGGTGCAACAAAAAGTGAAAAGTGATAATCACCATCAATTAAAAAGAAGGGGAACCTACATAGCTCAGTGTCAATTGTAGTAAAAAAATGGAAACAGTGTGAGCTGCTAAAATGAAATTTAAACTATATCCCAGCTTGGTATGTATCAAAAACAACAAAGTATCAAATTCAAGTGAACGGGATATAGTATTAGAAGTGAGAAGCACTACACATTTAAATCAAGCCACCTCTACGGTAGCCACAAACATCCACGTCACAGTACCCCAATACCAGTGGATCCAGCACTCATTTTTACATGCTAACTTGCAATACTTAGCAGTTTAAACTGCTTTAAGAGACTCCTCAATTTAAGCTTTCCTGTGGTCAGCTCCACGGTGCACCCATAGTGGATGGGTGGGGTGCTCAGCTGAATAGGAATCTGGTCTGGATTCCAATTTCACACAGAAATAAAATGGGAATTGGGGGCACACCCAGAACATGGATTTCTAAGCAGCAGTGTTGCCGTACAGACGAAAACCTTTACAAAATACAGTTAAAGGAACAGAGCACACACAAACTAAACAAAGTTTTATATTTAACAAAGATATCTAAAATCATCTGTCTTAAACAAATATGGGGATTCAGTTCCGCCATATGGCCATATTGTGTTAAGCCCACTACCACGTCACAGTACCGCAATATTAGTACAATGACACACAGATACATAAACTTACAGATACACATACAAACACACAGATGCAGACACTTAAAGAGACACATACAGATAGATACAAACACTAACACATACAAATACAGACAGATACAAACACTGACACATGCAGATGCACAGACACACAGAGGCAAACACTGACATCTAGATACACACACATGCGTTGATCCTTTTGTCTGTATTCTCTCATAAATAGAACTATGTACCCAATACTCTCATTGTTTAAAAATGACCCACAAATCAATGGATATATAAAAGAAAGAAGAGATAGGGAAAAGACAAAGACAAGATTTAGCCCTTTGAGGGCTAAAGAATTTAAGATAAAAATCCAATCCATATGCTCTCAATTTTAAAAAGTTCTTTAAAAATGTCCCCACCCCCCTCAATTGATAGTGTGATGGACCACCTGGCACCTCGACTGGGTGCCTCTGCCAATCACTGCTTCCTAGCTGTCGCTGAGTACCATAAGCACTGCAACGGACATCATAAGCACTGTAGATCCTTAGCTGCCACAGTTTGCTGTGGTCTCGCCGTCCCTTCTCACCCTGTACCAAACTCCTGGATCCAGCTTCCAGTGAGAAGACCTCTCCTCCAAGAGAGGATAGCAGGTATAGCAGTGTAGCTCTTACAAGAGCTGGTAATTATAGCTGGTATACGTTGGCTCTCAGGTCCAGCAAACTCCCATACAAAATAGGATAATCCCTCTCTTGTGCCTGAGAGATAATTGGGTTAGGAACTGTACTAAACTCAGTTATCTCCAGACACAGAAAACAAATTTTTACAAAACCCCAAAAATACATTTAAACACACAAAACCTCCACACAAGTTACATCCCCTGATAGCCCTGATCTGGGTGACCAACATTTCCAAAAATCACCCAGATCAGTTCAGGGGTTCAGGATTTTCCTGGAAGTCATAATTTGAACGCCCACACGCATGGTCCTATGCCCTAAATAGTTCCAGGGCATTTGCGGCTAAGTTCCCCTGAAGTCTATTCGCGGTTTTGGTCCATGCAAATGCCTGCTAGGGAGCTGGTGTTCATTTCTAGGTGCTCAAATGGAAAGTGCCGAACCAGGGGGAATAAAGTATGGGTCTTAACAGTCGCTGACCTGGCCCATAGTCGGTGAGCAGTAGGCCAGCTTCCACACTCCTGCAGGAGTCCGTGGCAAACATCTGTGGAAAATGGCGTTTTTCACAGATAGTCTTTTGTTTTATGTTTAATAGCCATAAAACTTAAGAATAATCCCTAACATGATATTGTGCAAAATGAGCCGATATTCAATGATTAGGATATCCCTTCTGGATATTGCCCATGTGTTTTGAAAAAGGAGTTTTCAAACTTCTAGTGGTCATCCCCACATATTACAGTCCACACTCCCATCTGCTTTTATTTGACATATATAGTTTTATATATTTTATTGTTTTCTGTATATTATTTTATAATTAATCAATTTTGTCTTTCACAATCTCTTCTTTCTCTTATATATTCATTGACTTGTGGGTCATTTTTAAACAATAAAAATATTGGAAAAGCTTAGGAACACGGGACAATTAGGGTTAATTATGGGTTCAAATTAGGGTCAGGTAAACTATTTTAACCACTCATAAATCACAGTTTAAAGATGTGACGGACCGCTTCGCACATCGACCGAGTGCCTCCATCAGTCGATGCTCCTAGTGCTCACCGAGGGCTCCAAGCACATCACCCGACACCATCTGCATTGTAGTCCCCATGTCTAGCATTACAGCTTGGCTGGGAACCTTTGAGGGCTAAAGAATTTAAGATAAAAATCCAATCCACATGCTCTCAATTTTAAAAAGTTCTTTAAAAATGTACCCACCCCCCTCAATTGATAGTGTGATGGACCACCTGGCACCTCGACTGGGTGCCTCTGCCAATCACATTTTTAAAGAACTCGCCGTCATCCACCCACCCTGTGCCCAAGACCAGGATCCAGCTTCCAGTGGGTGAACCTCTCCTACTCCAGAGAGCGTAGCAGGAACAGCTCTTAAAAGAGCTAGTGATTATAATCCCAGGGGAATATAGTGATATAGCAATCCAAACACATAATCCCTCCCCTCTGCTTGGGAGATAATTAGATCTCCCCAAAACAACATATTCCCATAAATGTTACATCATGATCTGGGTAAACAACTTATCCAAAAATCACCCAGATCAGGGGTTCAGATATTTTATGGAAGTCATAGTTTTGCCCAAGCGCAGGCATGCTCCCATCCCTTAAACAGTTCCATAGAATCACGGCTAAGTGCCACTGGGGGACCGACCGGGAACCGCGAGGTTTTCAGGCCGAAAATTG